>CM055835.1:27495366-27851357 GCA_029582265.1 Zoroaster sp. YZ-2022 | reverse complement strand
ACTTTTGCTGTAGAGCGATCTCTCTTGACAAGTTCGGCTTTCCGTCTTTCATTCAACCAACGATCTTGATATCTATGCTCTAGAAGATCAAAGACTGGCGTTGATGGTCTATTTTATAAGGGAAACAAAAATATTTTAATCAAAATCAAAATAGGAATAAATCTTGTAGTTGAAAAAGTCATATTACATATTAGTATACAATTAGTATTACAATTAGAGTATGCTAATCGAAACGTTGAGAATAACCCTGGAAGTCCCCATGGTTCTCCCTGAACCATATTAACCCGTGAAGTCCTCATGGTTCTCCCTGAACCATATTTCTCACTTAGCAACAGTAGAGAAAAACGAGTTGCCCGAAATTGGTTCTCCCTTGAACCTTTCTCACTTAACGAAGGTTGAGATACGAGTTGTATAAGGTTCTTTTCAGAACCTGTACCTCAGCTTCGCGTTAGTTGAGATAAACACATGGTGTTACCGCAAACCGAAACGATATCGATATTCCACCATGCAAAGCCTCAAAACTTATAGTATACAATTAATACAAATTTAAACAAGTTGATTTTTGTTTTCAAGTTTTGAAGTAAAATTAAGCAATGACTTTCTGTGCAGTGCACAGTAAATTCTAGACCATGTTATGGCTTTCACAGCATTTACCTTGATACTGGTCTTAAATAAGGATTTCCTTAAATCTTTAATTCTTTAAATTTGTGATTGAGAGTCAATACTGACTTGAATCTTAGAGCACAAATATACTACTCAAAACAATTTAGGGAACACCCGAATAATCTCAGTTAAAGCAAGATCATTTATTTCAGATAAACACAATGTTTCACAGAAATGATGAGAAACAACTGCACAATGAAACGGATGATAAAGGATGCATGTAGTGATTACACATTTCATGACATGACTACTGAAAGAGAGAGAGGGGGTTGCAAATGAAAATCCCGGTTCATGGAACATTTCAAACCTATTTGATGTTAAAAATCCGGTGTTCCCTAAATTGTTTTGAGTAGTATAATGACCACTACTCAAACCAGGCAGAGATCTAGGGTCTCAAAAAAGGAAGGCCGGGCAGATGGGGGGGGGCACACATCTCCCTCCCAACTGGATCCCCCCCCCCCCCGATGACTCTAACAGTACAGTACATGGCTGTAGTCACCACTGCAGCGGTGCAGCTTGATCTTTAATGATTTATATCATATCATAGCATAGGGACAGACAGATCTTTCTGCTGAGTACAACTATGATTTCCCAAGCTAGCCATTGTTAGCCCATCTCATCTTTTCACAGATTAAACACCAATCTCTTTTTACCTTGTTGAGATGCCAAAAGTCATAGATGCGGGTATCCTCTTAATCTTTGTCTTATTTTTCTCCTCCTCGGCAACACGTCGTCTCACATCATGTGTCGCTCTGTACTCAAACTGCTCTTTGGCCGTCACCAAACCAGAGCCAACACACGCTTTATTCAATGCGACAAAGTCCCTGTCTGGTTTCTTTTCTTTTCGTAGGATGGGAAGGGCAGCAGTCGGTGTCCAACCTGTCATAGCTTCTGCTGCGCCGCCATCTTTGGCAAGGTTTGGTCGGCCGTAGGTGAAATCGTAATCAGGGAGATTGAATCCACGTTTTGCAGGCTTTCCAAGCTCTGTCTGTAATTGAAAAGAAATAAAACAATATTAGTTTGTTAATAAACAATACATTTATAAGGGTAGAATGTCGTATCCGACCGCCACTTTTTCTCATTAAATACAACCAATAATGTAATCTTACCTACCTAGTAAGGTGGTGAACATATGGATGATGATGGACATATATTTCAAATTATTCCAGGATATTTATTTCATGAAAAATCAGGCATTTTTGGTATACGATGACTTCCTCAGTCATGTCAGTCTGATCTTGTCAACTCCCCCATAAGTGACTAACACGGTCATTGTACATGCGCAGTGGCAACTATAATAGGATCCTTCTATTTTCTGAAGGGGAGGATTTGTTTAGAAGGGAAATCAAGTCCGAAAACCATCATAAAAGTGGATTTTAAAGATAGTTTTCACTTTCTGTACCCCCAAAAATCGATGGAATAATTTTTTAACTGGTTAGTGGTTGTAAAAAAAATTCCAAAAAACCCTTAAAAAGTGGCGGTCGGATACGACATTCTTTCCAAAAGTGGTGGTCGGATTAGCTAGGATCATCCTATCGTTATGTTTGGAAACATAACGACAGGATCATCCTAGCTACGGTCGGATACGACATTCTTCCCGACGCGGCAGTCATTTTGTCGTCTGCTAGTGCTAACTAAGACATATATTACATTGCTGGGGTAGAATGTCGTATCTGGCCGCCACTATTTTTCATTAAATATAACCAATAATGTAATCTTAACTACCTGGTAAGGTGGAGAACATATGGATGATGATGGACATATACTTCAAATTATTCTAGGATATTTATTTCATGAAAAATCAGGCATTTTTGGTATACGATGACTTCCTCAGTCATTGTACATGCGTAGTGGCAACTATAATAGGATCCTTCTATTTTCTGAAGGGGAGGATTTTTTAGAAGGGAAATCAAGTCCGAAAACCATCATAAAAGTGGATTTTAAAGATAGTTTTCGTTTTCTGTACCACCAAAAATCGATAGAATGATTTTTTATCTGGTTAGTGGTTGCAAAAAAAATCCAAAAAAGCCCTTAAAAAGTGGCGGCCGAATACGACATTCTTTCCCAAGCTTACCTAATCACAAAATTTTTGATCGTAATAATTAGCAGATCAAAAGTTTATGGGCATTTTATGTTTGGAAAAATGCAAGATTGAACTAGTAAACATCAAGTGGAAACTGCTGGATTTCCCAACAATGCATTGCGCGCATACACAATGACCCTCCTGCTACCGATAAAAAACGAAAAACAGGCAGTATAGCGCCACCTAGCAATTTTTAGCATACCAAATGTATGTAGTTGGTACGCTAAAAATTGCTAGGTGGAGCTATACTGCCTGTTTTTCGTTTTTTATCGGTAGCAGGAGGGTCGTTGTGTATGCGCGCAATGCATTGTTGGGAAATCCAGCAGTTTCCATCTTTACTACTATACTGTGGCGTTTTTATATTCGACGCTGGGGGAACCCAAGAGACTGATCTATTTGAACCAGGGACACCGACCAGCGCCTATTATCCAACAAAAATATTTATTAACCTTGCGCACGGGTGAGCGGCTACCCGAACACAAGGGGGGGATAATTAACGAGCGCGGACTAAGCCAAGGGCAGTTCGTTTTGGTGGAAATGTACCACCGCCTAGGGAATGATTATACCTCAATGGAATTAGAGCAATTACCAGTAATCTCAATAAACCTCACACGGACACAGTGTTACCAAAGACAGTAATTAAATGGTTTATTCTGATCAATGATTCTTTTATAAAGTCTTGTATCAATTACAATGGCAAAGATAAGGTAAACCTCACCTCGTTGCCTTCTTTAAATACAATTCAATAACTTTATATACACAATCCTCACAATATACCTCAGTGAGAATAACCTCGTGGTAAACCTCACCACGTATCTTAAAACCAGTATACCTCAATTAGCCTAGCTCACTGCCAGCTTAGCCCTGCAACAGGTATACCTCACAACAGGTTATAATATTAACCACAATACATATCAAGTGAAATATCGGTAACAGATTATCTAACGGGGTTGATTACACCTGAGGATTACCATAACCCTCACAGGAACCCAGAGCGCTACAACCAATGAACCTCACCGGGTTAGCAAGCACAAAGATAACAGGAATACAATCCAGCCGTCAATCCCACCAGAGGTGTACTACAAACGGCATGTAATCCTCAACCCTACTATGCTCCTCAGCCTTCCCAATAATAGGTCCAACACTCACGCTCACTCACGTTCCCAAAACAATCCTACCCCAAACAGTCCTAAAATCTGCCTAATTGTAATAATCTACAACGAACCTCACTGATCACGTCTGCTGTAGCTCTGGAATAAACTCACAACTCGCTCCGCAACAACTCAACGAAACAGCACAGCAACCAGATAACTCGAACGTTCACCACCATCAGCACTCAGCACTCAGCACCAGAACCAGAACCAGAATGCCCGCGAAACGTGATCACGCCACTTTCTAGCTCTCACAGGACCCCACGCAATGCTTGCTGCGCTGCCAGCGCATGCGTGATCAGAGCCCTAAACTTACATATAAGTCTACCACTGTTCCGTCACACAGGCCCCAGCTAAGCTTGGACCGTCCCGGTCCAAACAGCTTAAAAAATCCTAACAAACAGTGGTGTTTACTTAACTTTATACAATATTAAATAAGTCTTTCCTATCTAAATGGGGTTCTCTTACAATTTATACAACCTCCAATAATCCTCACTGCATGTGAGGTTCACACACTATTTATACAAGTTAAATCATTGAGGTTTTCCTTAACCTCACATACTTTTAGCACATCAAATAAACATTATGTCTCATGAGGTTCACCTAAACCTCACAACATCACTCTTATCTACATCTGTACATTATTTTCTTATATACAATCTATAAATAAACCTCATGCACTCTTCATGAGGTAGCTTAAGCATTTCTTTAAACAGTGATAATCACAAAGTCTTTGGTTTTAACTTACAAAAACAAAGATATAAAAGGTTATAAAACTCTTTAGAAACTTGTAGAAATATACGAACAAAATATAGTTTTATATATAACGGTGATAACACTACCCTTGGCAACCTCCAGATATGCCTTAAAATTTAGAAGAATTAATGTCCAATCAAATATTATGCACACAATTACAAGAGTCATCAGGGCAAGATTCAAAGTCAGTCATCTGGTTACTTCAGGCTAAAAGATGACATGCATTTTGGTTCTCATCAACAGGTTTCAGGTAGGACTGATGAATGTTCTCATGATGGACCAATTTTCCATCTTATTTACATACAAAAATACAGTAAGCCTCATACCCAATGAGGTACACTTACTGCTTTATACATTGGAAATACCAAACTTAATCCTGCTGGGAGGATTACCATATAATTATCTACACAATAATCAAATCAACCTGATTCCTAACGAGGTACATTAGTTACATATTTATACAACAAAATTATGTGTCTTAGGTTTTTCTCTTAAGGAACACAATAACAAAATATAAACTGTAACAAATCTTTTAGAAAACTTTATGAAATACAAAAATATAGGACTACAAACTCTAGAGTCTTAAAAAACTTAACAGCCTCAACACAAATATACCTCTGAAATTTAACAACAATCAAAATATGAATTTAACGAAGTACTGCACTGATTCAAAGTTATTAATGGCAAGATTAAAAATGGCTGAAACTACATCTTGGAAATGGCTGGTTTCCTCAGGTGTCCAAGGTAAACACGGACGGATCAACTGGCTTCAGGTAGACGCGGTGGACATTCTCCAGGTGAACCAGTTTCTCATCCAGGTACGTCTTCCGGCAGACAGTCTCCTCGATGCTAGCAAGTCGTGACTGCTTAGTGGGCGGCGCAGTTGATCCTTCCTCATCGCAATCAGTGCCCACCACTGGGACGGGCGCAGGGGTGGCTCGATTCTGTGACGTCTCAGGAGGAACGCTTGGGCTTCTTGGCACCTTTCTCATTAGGTCCAGCATAGAGCGAGGCTTCCCTGTCAGGCGGATTGAGTGGCGCTTGAGATTATCCCGTCGCTTGTCCCGGTAACTGCAGTGCCCACAATGCAGGAATAAGGGTGGCCCGTGGGCGATCTTCAGATGGCGCCACAGACCCTGATTCGACGTGAAGGTGCCTTTACACTCATAGCACGTAAGCGTCATTTTCCTGCATCATGAAAATAAAACAAACCACCTTTGGGTTTATCAACATGATCAACCTTACAAACGGTACCTTCCCTTTTCGGATACCTCATGGGGGTCTTCTCATCATGGACGACTACCACCGTGTGGTCTACCACAACTTGATCACTATCTACATCACTTGGACCAGTTTCGGAACCTACAGTAGGTTCAACCCCCTCATCTGGCCTTTCACTCACTTCCTCACTATTACCATGCCCCTTCTTCCAAACATCCTCATGTTTGTCACCTCTGGGACTTTCCACTACTCGCTTAGGCTGATATGTCCATGGCTCTAGGGCTTCACCCTCATACGGCTTGAGCCTATCCGCATGGACCACAAAAGCCTTGCCTCCACGTCTTAACTGTATTCTATATGTCACATCGGACAGTCGCTTGACCACCAAGTAAGGTCCTTCCCAACGGCTGCAACTTGAGGACCTACCCTTTTTCCTCAATTTGTTGAAGAGCCAGGCAAACTGGCCTTCCTTTAACCCTTCACCATGCACCTTACGGTCATAATTGCGCTTCTGCCGTCTGGCACTCCGCCTGAGGCACTCCCTCGCTGGTATGGGCCTCTCGCAGATTGTGCCTTAAAGCTTCTGCAAAATCCGTCCACTCTGTCCTCCACAGCAGGACATTCCACTACCAAATCTACTGGCAACCTCACTTCTCTCCCCAACACCATCATGTTGGGGACCCACCGTAGATTCCTGGGAGTGCATCTATATGCGAATGATGCATAAGGTAAGCACTCATCCCAGTCACTCTGCTGTCTCTTTGGCTCAATCATCATGGCCACTATGTTTATCAATGTTTTATTGAAACGCTCCACCATCCCATCGGACTTCGGGTTATCGCGTTGTCCGAGTCTTGAATGCCAAGGACTGGCTACATCTCAGCAAAAACTGCTGACTCAAAGTTGGTTCCTGATCGGAATGTAATTCCAAGGAACCCCAAACCGAGTTTCAAACAAACTCTTTGACAAATTTGTCAGCCACAGTCTCCGCCCTAGCATCGGGAAGAGGGTACGCCTCCATCCATTTTGAGCAGTAGTCACCTACTACCATAACCCAGGCATTGCCACTGTCACTTCGTGGCAGTGGCCCCAGCAAGTCCAGAGCCACCCTTTCCATTGGCTCACCGACCCTGTACTGCTGCAAAGGAGCAATACGCCTCTTCGCAGGCGACTTCCTCCTCCCGCACAGCTCACAATGTCTGAGGAATGACCTCACATCAGCGACCATGCCTGGCCAGTAATACCTTTGTTTTACTTTGGCCAGCGTCTTTGTAATGCCCAAGTGACCGCTAGCCCGGCCACCATGCAACTCTTGGAGAACCATCTCCCTTAGCCGTTCTGGCAGTACAAGACGCCACCTGATCGACCTTCCATCGTCAGACTCCCAACTTTTACAAAGGACATTGTTTCGCACTTCGATCTGATCCCATAAGGACCAGAGTGTTTTGTGCACCGAAGAGGTATCTGACACAGTCTCCCAAAGAGGTCGACTGTCCAACTCCTCCTTTGCCCTTACCATCCAACTGATACCTGGGTCACTTAGTTGCGCTTCCCCGATCGTTTCCATAGGCATATGTGGCTCAGCAAGAATGCCCCTTACTAATACCTCGGAAATTCAGAGTCAGCTACAACCTTCTCGGGACCTCAATAACCCCAGGTTGCACATAAACCTCAGTACCATCTGATACCTCAAAGGTTTCTGGTACCTTACCGATGTCCATATCACTGCCACATTGTTTACATGCCTTCCGGGACAACCCGTCAGCATTTCCATGCTTACGCCCAGGCCTATGTTGAATGGTCATGTCATATTCTGAGATAACTTCGAGCCACCTTGCTAGCTGGCCCTCAGGGTTCTTGAAGTTAAGTAACCACCTAAGAGCAGCATGATCAGTTCGAACAGTTACCTTGCGACCATACAAGTACTGTTTAAACTGTCTGAGGTATACAACTACCGCCAACAGTTCCCGCCGAGTAACACAATAGTTCCTCGTGCTTAAGTTCCTCGAACGCCTCTTGACAGGCATCTGTCCAGAGAAACTCCCGTGACTTTTCAGTCAAAGCATGTAGCGGTGAGGCTACCTCAGCAAACCCCTTGACAAACTTCCGATAATAGGAAGCGAGCCCCAGAAAACTTCTAACTTCCTTGACACATTTAGGTATTGGCCAATCTGCCACAGCCCGAACCTTTTCAGGGTCAGTAGCCACACTTTCGGGCGACACAATATGTCCCAGATAGCCAACCGACCTCTGAAATAAGAAGCATTTACTCGGCTTCAACTTCAGACCAGCCTGTCTCAACCGGGTGAAAACGACCCGCAGTCGCTCTATCTCCCCAGTCACTGTTCTGCCAAACACAATGACATCATCTAGATAAATCAGCAGGATGTCCCACTGTAAACCTCTCATTACCTTTTCCATCAACCTCTCAAATGTAGCCGGGGCATTGCAGAGGCCAAAGGCATGCATTTCCACCGGTACAAGCCGCTGCGGACAACAAAGGTTGATTTCTGACTGGCCTCCTCATCTAGGGCTACTTGCCAGTAACCGGACGCTAGATCAAGCGTCGAAAACCATTGAGCCTGACAGCGCATCAAGCGTTCGTCGATCCGAGGGACCGGAATGCGCATCTTTGATGGTAACCGCATTCAAACCTCGATAATCGACGCAAAATCACTTTGTCCCGTCTTTCTTTCTGACCAGAACTACGTTAGCAGCCCAGGGGCTATCAGAAGGTTCGATCACCCCTCGCTGATTAAGTTCCTCAACTTGTCTCATTATTTCCTCTTGGTTACACAAGGGTGGCGCCTGGCCTCTCTTTAACAGGCCTTGCCTCACCAGTAACGATGCGGTGTTCAACCACATTGGTTCTCCTATGTCATGTTCACCACTAGAAAAACATCTTGAAAATCTGTTAAACAAGACTCCACCTCAGGATGGTATTCCTCACTGAGGTAAACCGTACTCCTCTCATATAAATCACGCAGTGCTCTGTGAGGTTTACTTCAACCTCACCAGCATCACCATGACCAGGCAGAATTACTGAGTCTACCTCAACTGCTGCAATCGTACCAACAGTAGTTCCCTTTCGTATCACTCGCATCTCACCACTGGGATTGAGGATGCGTAATGGGAGAACCTCAACCCGAGGTCCTACTAGCGATCTGGCCAGAACTAAACCTCGCTGAGCCAACTCGCCTCCACCTTCCACCGGCTCAATGATCGCATGAGCTGCTCTAATGCCTTACACGTACTCGCTATAGTACCAGGTACGACAGCCTCATAACCAGATGGAATTTCGTGGTCTCGGCCACCAACACTCTCCCAATGAATGGTTCTCCTGCAGAATTGGTGCACTTTATTCGTTCCCATTCAACCTCAACTCTAGGCTTCGGAAATCTAAGTTCCCACAAGTCGGCAACAAGAAATTCATGCCTAGTATGCCAGCACACTTCATATCTGCGAAAATTGCTTTGACCGGGTAGGTTGTTTTACCGACCTGTACATCAACCCAGGCAACGCCCATCACAGACAATGGACTGCCATCAACCTGTTGAATGTTGGTCACATCCGTTTCCAACACGGGTCTCCGTTCTTTGGCCATTTCCTGATAAACTGAGCGGCTAATAAGTGTTTCAGTCGACCCAGAATCAACCAAGAACTGACATTTTGTACCTCGCACAACCCCATCAACAAACAGGCCAAATCTAGGCTGGCGAACAGAAATAGGCTGAGCAACTAGTGGCTCCCCATTCGCTGTTCCTCGCCTCTTGTTGGCTCCGTCTGCTTCTGGAGTTCGTCTACGTTTGGACCCTTGGGACCATCCAGCCTGCCCGTGGGTCCCCCGGTCGGCTGGTTGGCGTTTCCTTGACGCCAATTTTTCCGAGGTTGAGTACATTCCCGAAGGAATGGCCAACCTCTCCACAATTGAAACACCTCACGCCACGAGGTTTCCCCCCTTCGGGCTTTGTACCTAAGTTACTTGTACCTAAGTTACTCGGGGCTCTTTTTGGAAAGTACCGATAGTAACTCTACTACCATGTCCAATTTTCGAATTTGCTCTCCAGCACCACTCTCCAGCTTCTGGAGACGTTGCTCTGTGCAAGTATCCACGGCCCTCGCGAACTTTGCAGGCCTCCTCTCGGCCCTCCTTTCGCTTTCAATTTTCTCTACACTTTCAATCTCTAGGGCGGCCTGTATCGCCGTCCAAAGTCTTCGGGCGATGCGCGATATATGCCTCTCTGACAGCCTGGCTGTCAACTGCATCAATGAAATGGTTCTTCCCAAGGCGCTCTCGTGCCTCTTCGGAAAGTTCTGGATAGGCCTTTACGGTCAAGTCTCTGACTGCCTGACCTAACTCTTGAAGAGTTTCTTTCGCACCTTGTCTACGGTGTCGTAGCTCAACCAAATAATTTTCGGCCTGGCAGCTAGGGCCGAATCTCCGTTCAACAACTTCACTAGTTCACTATAAGTGGACTTCTTCTTTGATCCATCACCAAGGATCCGGGCGCATCGCCCTGGAGGCTTCTTGACCAAAATTTTGCTGCTTGCTCCTCGCTCCATTGATTAACCTTTTTACAGGCCTCAAAATGTCTGTGATAATCGGTCCACAGAACCTTACCCTTGTAACGGTCTGGGGTGATCGTAGGGCGGTGAGGCCTTTCTTCATGAGGTTTATTGGAAACCTCGTCACCGACCAACCTTGTCTCTCTTTTAAGTGGCCAAGGACCAGCATGAGGTTTACCCACCGCGCTGTCCTCTCGGCACCCTTTCTCCACAGTAGGATGAGTCAAGAAGCTCAAAATCTCACTGTGTAAACCTCGTTCAATTGCTGGGTCAACCTCAGTGTTCAGAAAAGGGTTTGTATGGGAACTACGCACAGGGATGGACCTCTCATGAGGTGTACTCCCCATGCGCCTTTCCCCCCTTTGAACCAATTCAGGTGACATACCAACACTCGAAACCTGTTGTGCCTTCAATGAGGCATACCCAGAGGTATCCTCTGGCAACTTAAAAAAAACTTCTGAGTCAGCCTCACACTGAGGATTATCCCTACTTTTAAGGTAAACCTCATCTGTGCCCTTTGGCTGAATCTTTCGCCTCGTGGCCTCTAGTTCGTGACAAGGACGCTCTTTCTCCCACTTTAACCACTGCACCTCCATTCTGGAGCGACACAGTTCCTCATGGAAAGAACCCTGTTCATCCTCACTCTTAGAGGCGACACTATTTGGTTCCCTCTTTTCCACTCATACCGAGGTCTCTTCTTCGCTAAAACCTCAGAGCATACAAGACTCTGTAAAGCTTGGCCACTGGCCACTTGGTGATAGTGGTGTTTCATAGTAAGTTCAGGCTGTGGAACCCTCAGTCCCAAGCCTTCTGAAATTACTACAAAGTGTTCTATCTACCACTCTGCAATTCCTAAAAGAATCGAATTTGCTCCCTTGCGGCAAAACGCAAGGAGTGCAACTCTGATCGATTCCTCAACAGAATTCACACACCAATTACAGCTACAGCTAACAATAAAACAAGGAATGCAATAATTACCCAGGTCAGCATACCACAGCGTGACCTTATTAAATTACACGTATAAGTGAACCTCAATGAGGTGCACCAGCAACCCTCAAGATGAACAAGAATTAAAACAAATTCTTTATCACAGGAGCCAACCTCAAAGCAATGCACTAAGCACAAAACCAATAAACCTCCCTGAGTTTTACCACAGAATCTTAACCTTAAAATACTGCTTTAATTACAAGGTAAAATTTGCTCTAAACGATCAAAGGAAAATCAAACCTAAGCATCCCACTTCTGACACCATTTGTGGCGTTTTTATATTCGACGCTGGGGGAAACCCAAGAGACTGATCTATTTGAACCAGGGACACCGACCAGCGCCTATTATCCAACAAAAATATTTATTAACCTTGCGCACGGGTGAGCGGCTACCCGAACACAAGGGGGGGATAATTAACGAACGGCGGACTAAGCCAAGGGGCAGTTCGTTTTGGTGGAAATGTACCATCGCCTAGGGAATGATTATACCTCAATGGAATTAGAGCAATTACCAGTAATCTCAATAAACCTCACACGGACACAGTGTTACCAAAGACAGTAATTAAATGGTTTATTCTGATCAATGATTCTTTTATAAAGTCTTGTATCAATTACAATGGCAAAGATAAGGTAAACCTCACCTCGTTGCCTTCTTTAAATACAATTCAATAACTTTATATACACAATCCTCACAATATACCTCAGTGAGAATAACCTCGTGGTAAACCTCACCACGTATCTTAAAACCAGTATACCTCAATTAGGCTAGCTCACTGCCAGCTTAGCCCTGCAACAGGTATACCCCACAACAGGTTATAATATTAACCACAATACATATCAAGTGAAATATCGGTAACAGATTATCTAACGGGGTTGATTACACCTGAGGATTACCATAACCCTCACAGGAACCCAGAGCGCTACAACCAATGAACCTCACCGGGTTAGCAAGCACAAAGATAATAGGAATACAATCCAGCCGTCAATCCCACCAGAGGTGTACTACAAACGGCATGTAATCCTCAACCCTACTATGCTCCTCGGCCTTCCCAATAATAGGTCCAACACTCACGCTCACTCACGTTCCCAAAACAATCCTACCCCAAACAGTCCTAAAATCTGCCTAATTGTAATAATCTACAACGAACCTCACTGATCACGTCTGCTGTAGCTCTGGAATAAACTCACAACTCGCTCCGCAACAACTCAACGAAACAGCACAGCAACCAGATAACTCGAACGTTCACCACCATCAGCACTCAGCACCAGAACCAGAACCAGAATGCCCGCGAAACGTGATCACGCCACTTTCTAGCTCTCACAGCACAGGACCCCACGCATGCAATGCTTGCTGCGCGCTGCCAGCGCATGCGTGATCAGAGCCCTAAACTTACATATAAGTCTACCACTGTTCCGTCACAATACTATTACTAGTATACTGTAGTACTAGTACTAGTACTAGTTCAATCTTGCATTTTTCCAAACTTAAAATGCCCATAAAATCTCGCCAATGCAAGTTGCATGGTTTTAAACTTCAGAACAGGCATCTGTAGGTGGCATAGAATCTTGAAGGTGAGTTTGAAGAGTATTTCTCATGTTTGGGACACCTTTTTCATGTGTTTTTGGGGAACAGAACATTGCCTGCTCGATATCGATACTTGTCCATACAGGACTACCATGGGCATTCACCGCAGCGCTACTACTACCGTCCGTCAATGACAGAAGTTGTAAAAGTCAGGTAGTAGGGCTGCGGTCACCACAGCTACCTGAAAACCAAGTGCAAGTTCTCTTTACTAGTAGTAGTACTGGTCATGCTGGTGGTAGCCCGAGAGATGGCAAGTTTTCAAAACAGTTCTGCTGCCACCAAGAGGCTCAATAACCGCAATACACTATTTACTTCGAATTGTGCAAAACAGTTTCCAAACTGGGCACACTAAACTACACGCGCTGCATGTTTCCAAACCGCGCAAAGTAAGCAGGTTGTGGTTGCAGCGCGCACAGTCACGTACATGTACACAGACTGATGTTAAGCACGGAAATCGGGCCCGAATTCCGGCCAGCCCGATTTTCGTGTTGTCACGAAATTAATTTACACTCTGGATATATTTTACTACGGTGGCCAAGAACGGACAAACTAAAAAATGGAATGTACAATGGAATGTACAAATATTATTTTTAAATTATTTCAGGATTTTCCATTTTTAGTTTGTCCGTGTTCTTATATACAATACTAGGTGAAGAAAGTGTGACACACATGGTAAAAAATGAATAACTGTCAGGAATAATGCAGACACTTTTATTTCAATGTTTATCCCTCAAGCAAGCTACTTTAAAGGGGTAAAGATAGTTCATCATGAGGAAGTCCACTTTTTTAGCATTCAAACTTATGTAGTTGCATCTCTAACGTATGTAACATAGTGTCTTTCAGGTGTATGGTATTACACAAAGGGTACCCAGATAACATCACAACATTGGCCCAACGTAGGGCCAACGGAACGGTTTCATTGGGCCAACGTTGGCTGTCAACGTTGGCCCAACGTAATTTTGCTCATCGGCAGTACAGTGGGCCAACGTAAACATTGGCCCAACGTTGGGCCTTTGTATCATTGACTTTGCGCCAACATCAAGCCAACATTGAGCCAACGTTGTCCAACATTGGACCAATGTTGGGCCTTTGTATATGATTAACTTTGATCCAACATTGAGCCAACGTATTCCAACATTGGACCAACATTGGGCCTTTGTATCATTAACTTTGATCCAACATCGAGCCAACATATTCCAACATTGCACCAACATTGTGCCTTTGTATCATTGACTTCGAGCCAGCATCGAGCCAACACACTAAAAACTCCTGGGTCAGAATTGACCCATACTCCGCGGGGTTGGACATGCCCCGACACTTTCCAGGTCAGAATGACCCAAAAAGTTGGGTCAGATTATTTGACCCAGAAAACAAGTCACATAATCTGACCCAACTTTCCGGGGTCATTCTCACCTGGAAAGGGTCGGGTCATATCCAACCCGGACTCACGTTAATGTTGACCCAGATTCCGAGTCTAATGAGATAAGCATGTCTTCCATGTATTAAGAAGCCTTATCTATGGCAAGCAATCAAATAAAACAAATTTCTTGTTTTTTGTGTAACATTCAGCTGAATCATAACCTTATAAACTGTTAAATTTGCATAGAAAATTGTAAGTGCATCTTTCTATAAGGAACACATGCTTACCTTGTTAGGATGGCCTAGGAGACAACACATTGTAATTTGAAGGATAACTGTAAAATGAAAAGAAACAAACAATTAAATGATCTTCTGATTGTTATATGTATTTATTTCTCTTTAACTGTTGAAAATACATGTTCATAAATAGTCATTTTAAAGTTATTGTTTAAAGGTGGTATTGCCACGTATCAACAGGGCATGGAATCAGAGTTCAAGTTCTAGATTAACTCAGTGACTGAAAATAATACTCACGTGGTAAGGTCATAAATGAACCAGTAATTTTCAGTTACTGTGTTCATATTAAACTAAGACACCGATTCCATGCCCTGTAGAAAGTCTGCTCTGATCATGACAATACTGTCCCTTTAATATCTTTACTTGTGTATGGGATTGATGGTCAGTACTTGGGTTGAAATATCCCAATGCTTGCATAAAAATACATAGGAACTTTAATTGGGTAATCTGCGAAAATGTATACCAAGACTAACATACCTATGCAATGAAGATTGTTTACATGGCCCAACTCCCAGGGATTCACAGTCGGCAATATATACATTTTACGAGATCACCCAACAGATACTGTTTAATAACTACACTCATGAGGATTTTTGGGTTCAGTCAAAAAAAATAATTCCTCAGTACAATCATTGTTATATGTTTACAAAAATACCTAGAAAGACCTAGATGTGTCTTAAGGTTCTGAAAAAACAATTCCCATTGAGGTACAGACTGCCACGGATAGGATAGGTCCATATAAATTAATTTGAAACATACATTAACTCCTTTGAAGAATGGATCAACTTCAACTGCTGGCCATTGGATCACAAAGTTATACGGACTCTGACACACCTCGAAGCAGTAACACAAATGGCTGTTTGTGTGTGACACATTTGTGTGACACATTTGTATGACAAGGGTTCAATGGTTCCAATCTGGAGTGAAAAGGGGGATATTATTTTAAAAGATATGATGGGCTGTATACAATGACATGTACATGTACAATTTATGCTATAAGATACATGTATGTTCAATATATACCGATGAATATATGTTGGTGTGGTCCAAACTCAGCATAGATGGTGATGCTACATGCCGAAGAATTCATAAGGCCTATAAAGTGATGGTGAATCAATCACTTATTCAATGTAAAAAGAAACAAACATTTTAAGCATTCTCAATTGAATGACCACACATCTTGTACAGATTTGATGCACCATTATGCCTGTGTACTTCAAATGATTTGCATGCTACTGGGTTTGTCACCAGATTCCCAGCATGCACTTTAAATGACAACAGGTTATTAACAGTCATGTCCTTACCACTAATACCAGTCAATAAATGGCTTGGTGGCATCCTATAATAACTATAGAGTTTTTTGCCCTTCACCCGCTTACCTCTGACGGGGAATAAGGAAGGAGCAAGCTTGCACCTCATCCTCACTGCAAACTCAGTCTGGACAATCTGTGGACAATAACATAATTGAATAAGAAATATTATTGTGTAATTTAGAATCCAATTAGGGATAAATAAGGCTGTTCCAGGTAGCCATGTATCTGGATGACTGAAACTGTCATTACCCGGTTCCATTTTTTTTCCAGTTCCAATTACCTGTAAACAACGTTCACAAATTTTGACTTAACATTTAAGCCAGATAAATGGAAATCTCAAATTTTTTGTTAACATTTTTTGTGTGTGAGTCGTTTTTAATATAGAGGCGGGAAAAGTACTTCAGTAAGTCCACATTTATTATGATTCTAATTAGACACGAGAAACTTGTGTTCATGTTGGTTATTTTATACATTTGGGAGTATTTGTGTTTTTATAAATTATTTACCAAAAATAACCAAAAACGTATGTTTTCTTTTTTTTCTGTGGGTGGGGGGGGGGGCATGGCTTCATCAAAAATTCATAAATAATTGTTTGACTACAGAAAAACTTACATGATCATTGATGTTTGTCATTCTTACCCCCAAGTATAGTGTAAACTATATGGATGGTTGACTATACGGTATGTCATAGCAAGCATGGTCAACCTTTGATCTGTAATACAAACATACCATGTAAAAACAATATTGTTTTCAAAGAGGGACAAAGAATAATGGTCATGCTAACAAAACACACATATTAGTTAGAAAACCCTCAGAGTCATTATTAATATTATCAGCATGATGGATTGATGCAACTTCAGAAAAATGCCTTTAAGTTAGGCTTTAAAATAGAATAGAAAATACATGTGACCTCTCCTTGATCCATGACATGACTGTTTCATTATCTCATGTTTCAGGCCTACTTGTCTTTAGTCATGGAGGAAGGTCCTTCCTCCATGCTTTAGTTGAGTGAGAAAAGTATCAGTACTAGCTATGACATGTGCCAGTTGCAGCCACCACAGTATTACTTAGGAACTATTGACACTACTGAAGCCAAATTGCCTACAGTTATTATTATTATTGCAACATCCCCTGTGTGTGTTTTTTGTTATATCATGGCCCCTCCATCCAATGTACAGAACAATGTCACTGACAATGGGTTGTACAGTGAAAGCTCGCATACACATACATGACATACGACCAGGCCTACAGTCAGTACATGACCTTCTGTACAATACCAGTGCCACACTCACACTACACTGATGTTAACGTTATAACCATATAGTTTTGTACAGTCATTATCTATACTAAAACGAACATAGGCCTACATGTATTAATAATGTGAAAGATTACATACCTTCAAATGAAACCAAGTAATGAAGACCCCTTCCATTAATTGTGCAACGATTCTCAATCGATCAGTTAGACGAAAATAACGACATCGTTTCGTAGTTAAAAATGGCGGTTGGAAAAATGTGACCTGCGTGACGTATTTCTTTTCGTCCAATCAAATTGGCTGAGTTGCTGACATGACGTCACCGATAAGAACATTGGCCCAATGATAAAAACTAACACAATGCCAATGTTGGTGTCCGACTAAAACCCAACGTTGGTCCAACATGATCGCCAGCGTAATTCCAATGTTATATTGCCGACCTAGAGCCAACATTGGCCCAATGTAAGAAACTAACACAATGCCAATGTCGGCGTCCGACTAAAAACCAACGTTGGTCCAACATCGATCACCAACGTAATTCCAATGTTATATTGCCGACCTAGAGCCAACATTGGCCCAATGTTGAAAACTAACACAATGCCAACGTCAGTGTCCGACTAAAAACCAATGTTGGTCCAACATCGACCGCCAACGTAATGCCAATGTTATATTGCCGACCTAGAGCCAACATTGGCCCAATGTCTGCAACCAACATGATGCCAACGCCGATGTTGCCGATTAATTGCCAACATTGGCTCAATATAAGCAGCCACCATAATGCCAACGCCGATGTTGGCGATGTAATGCCAACATTGAGCCAACATCAAAAGCTGACATAATGCCAATTGCCAACGTTGGCCCAATGTATGAATGTTATCTGGGTAAGTTTCCTTTGACTTTGTATCATGTAGGTACATGTCTCACTATGAGCAGTCAAGGTACAAACAAGAAAAATATTCTGATGTTTTTTTCAGTTTGAGTTACATGAGTGAGTAAAAAGGACACCGTTACATACGTTTACACCACATATTATAAATAACAAAAGTTTTTATCCAGATAGTTTTAGAAGAGCAATCTTCTATATTTTAAAGGGAAAGTTTGTTTATGACAATCACAATGTTTAATGACTGTTATCCAAATCCAATTTTTATCCAAAAAATGTTGTTAATCCTTTTATTTAACGTTTGTAACAAGGACACCGAACCGGAAAACAACAATGAAATTATCTAATCCAAGGCATTTTTTTCATTTTTACTATTCAATCTTATTCAGTTCAACTCCATTCAATTCTAAATTAATTCAGCCAATTCAATTCTGCCAAGAGCTGCGCTCAAATTTTGAAAGTTTATGTTTGAGAATTAACGTTTGTAACATTAAGACATGGTACAATCCAGCATTGGCAGTCAAAGTTTATGATAAATATATTAAATAATATCGTGGCTTTATGTATCAACATTGACAACAAACACCAAAGCCCGATGGCCAAACATCACGATGTAATTTAGCGTCGTTAATAACGTTAAGGTTAATCCTCGTTTACGTACGTAACACAGCTTACCCGAATGGACGACAACAATGTCACAACCTTTATCTTCATTGCGCAATCTGATTATTATACGGCCTATACAGGAACATTGGTAGTCGTTATCTGTGTGTATGTACATTGCGCCGGAAACCATCGAAACAAATCCAGACGAGCATAGCGCTGCACGTGTCTGACGATCGTAACAAAATGGACGCGGAACACTTCAGCATTGGCAGCCTTTCGTACAATAAAAAATCGACTTCAAACAAATTTTACGACATCATAGAGGGCAAATTTTATGACAAATATATTAAATAGTATCTTGGCTTTATGTATCAACAAACACAAAAGTCCGATGGCCAAACATCACGATGTAATTTAGACGATTTTTATTTGGGTTTAAGTGTCATCAACGGACGTAACACAGCTTGCCCGAGCGGACGACAACAATGTCACGACCTTTATCTTCGTCCCCAGGACATGCAATCTGATTATTATACGGACTACATACAGGAACATTGGTTGTCGTCATCTGTGTGTACGTTCCGCCGGAAACCATCGAAACAAATCCAGACGAGCGGCATGTCTTACGATCGTAACAAAATGGACACGGAACTAGGACTCGCAAGTGATTTTGCATTTTTTCGTAATTAATTAAAACATTAAAAACTCAAAGTGTTACAAAGTGTTCTCTTGAAACATAATCTTTTTAATGAAAAATATTACTGTTGATTATAAATTCGTTTCCAGTATTAGTCGATCACGCAAACGTACGTAACATAGAAAGACACCAAGAGTTACGATCGTTAGTAAGATCTTATTGATATGGTTTGGGAACATAGTTACAAATAATTTTCACTTTAGGGGTCAGTTGAAGAGGGTCATAGCCAGGTCATTATATTAAAACAAGGACAAGTAAATTTCAGGTAGTAGTGCTCTCAGTTAATGGGATTGATTTTGATCATTTAAAAATGTCACATATTTGTGTCTTTTTTTAAGATAAAAATACAGATAAAACATGAATAAAAATACTTTGAAAAATCACAGCCTAAATATATTATTTTATTTATCAGACTGATATGTAAGATAACACAACACAAGAAAACTGAGCCATAATAGTCTCCATTATTTTTTTTATTTGTACACAAACTTTTTTTTCAAAAATCTCTCCAGTATCAAAAACTAATAACTCTATGGTTCTAGGCCACCGTAGTGAAATATATCTAGAATGGAAATTTCGTGCCAACACGAAAACCTGGCTGGCTGGAATTCGGGCCCAATTTTCGTGCTAATATATCAGTCTGGTGTCACATCACAGTGGTTTGTACACACCAAAGATCGTATAGCGCCTTGCGGCGCGATATGATCTTTGGTGCACACACACCCCCTCGTCGTCGCGTCGTCATCATCATCATCATCATAAGACAGGGAATTTTACCAGACTGAAGCTATCCGCGTATTGGGCCAGATATTCCAACCGCGGATTCACAAACTACCCAGCCGCGTATTCAAATAAAATGAGAATCCATGCAGTTCAAGGTGGTGAAATAAGCACTCTGTATTTCAGAATGTTTCCTGGATATTTTGAACGAAATGTTATATTATCTATATTTATCACCAACTTTTGTTCCATATT
Source organism: Zoroaster sp. YZ-2022 (assembly GCA_029582265.1). Lineage (NCBI taxonomy): Eukaryota > Metazoa > Echinodermata > Asteroidea > Forcipulatida > Zoroasteridae > Zoroaster > Zoroaster sp. YZ-2022. The sequence continues at coordinate 27,830,961 of CM055835.1, read as the reverse complement.
CTTAAAATTCATAACACTGGATATACTGGAATGTACACAAAGGTAATTTGGCTTACTAATTAGTGAGTAATTAGCCGCTACAAGTACAACGTAGACCTCATTATTCATTATATACTACATAAATATTGAATAAGTTCCACTCACCCCAAAGAAAATGTACCCTTCATGTTTAATAAATTATGAAATTTTGTTTCATAATCTTAAAGACCATACCACTGGGCACACTTAATTTTGGAGGGGGCTAATTTGGTTCACAAATTAATGGCCAATTAGCTGCTAAAATAGACCCCATTTTCTTACTCAATATGCGCTATATTGTACACATACCGACTATGATTGCACTTACCCCAAAGAAAATGTACCCTTCATGTTTAATAAATTATGAAATTTTGTTTCATAATCTTAAAGACCATACCACTGGGCACACTTAATTTTGGAGGTGGCTAATTTGGTTCACTAATTAATGGCCAATTAGCTCCTAGAATAGACGCCATTTTCTTACTCAATATGCGGTATATTGTACACACACCGACTATGACATGCACTCACCCGAAACAAAATGTACCCTTTATGTTCAATAAATTATGAAATTTTGTTTCATAATCTTAAAGACCATACCACTGGGCACACTTAATTTTGGAGGGGGCTAATTTGGTTCACTAATTAATGGCCAATTAGCTCCTAGAATAGACGCCATTTTCTTACTCAATATGCGGTATATTGTACACACACCGACTATGACATGCACTCACCCCAAACAAAATGTACCCTTCATGTTTAATAAATTATGAAATTTTGTTTCATAATCTTAAAGACCATACCACTGGGAACACTTAATTTTGGAGGGGGCTAATTTGGTTCACTAATTAATGGCCCATTAGCTGCTAAAATAGACGCCATTTTCTTACTCAATATGCGGTATATTGTACACATACCGACTATGACATGCACTCACCCGAATCAAAATGTACCCTTCATGTTTAATAAATTATGAAATTTTGTTTCATAATCTTAAAGACCATACCACTGGGCACACTTAATTTTGGAGGTGGCTAATTTGGTTCACTAATTAATGTCCAATTAGCTCCTAGAATAGACGCCATTTTCTTACTCAATATGCGGTATATTGTACACATACCGACTATGATTGCACTTACCCCAAAGAAAATGTACCCTTCATGTTTAATAAATTATGAAATTTTGTTTCATAATCTTAAAGACCATACCACTGGGCACACTTAATTTTGGAGGTGGCTAATTTGGTTCACTAATTAATGGCCAATTAGCTCCTAGAATAGACACCATTTTCTTACTCAATATGCGGTATATTGTACACACACCGACTATGATTGCACTTACCCCAAAGAAAATGTACCCTTCATGTTTAATAAATTATGAAATTTTGTTTCATAATCTTAAAGACCATACCACTGGGAACACTTAATTATGGAGGGGGCTAATTTGGTTCACTAATTAATGGCCAATTAGCTCCTAGAATAGACGCCATTTTCTTACTCAATATGCGGTATATTGTACACACACCGACTATGATTGCACTTACCCCAAAGAAAATGTACCCTTCATGTTTAATAAATTATGAAATTTTGTTTCATAATCTTAAAGACCATACCACTGGGAACAGTTAATTTTGGAGGGGGCTAATTTGGTTCACTAATTAATGGCCAATTAGCTGCTAAAATAGACGCCATTTTCTTACTCAATATGCGGTATATTGTACACACACCGACTATGACATGCACTCACCCGAAACAAAATGTACCCTTCATGTTCAATAAATTATGAAATTTTGTTTCATAATCTTAAAGACCATACCACTGGGCACACTTAATTTTGGAGGGGGCTAATTTGGTTCGCTAATTAATGGCCAATTAGCTCCTAGAATAGACGCCATTTTCTTACTCAATATGCGGTATATTGTACACACACCGACTATGACATGCACTCACCCCAAACAAAATGTACCCTTCATGTGTAATAAATTATGAAATTTTGTTTCATAATCTTAAAGACCATACCACTGGGAACACTTAATTTTGGAGGGGGCTAATTTGGTTCACTAATTAATGGCCCATTAGCTGCTAAAATAGACACCATTTTCTTACTCAATATGAGGTATAGTGTACACATACCGAACATGACATGCACTCACCCGAAACAAAATGTACCCTTCATGTTCAATAAATTATGAAATTTTGTTTCATAATCTTAAAGACCATACCACTGGGCACACTTAATTTTGGAGGTGGCTAATTTGGTTCACTAATTAATGGCCAATTAGCTCCTAGAATAGACGCCATTTTCTTACTCAATATGCGGTATATTGTACACACACCGACTATGACATGCACTCACCCGAAACAAAATGTACCCTTTATGTTCAATAAATTATGAAATTTTGTTTCATAATCTTAAAGACCATACCACTGGGCACACTTAATTTTGGAGGGGGCTAATTTGGTTCACTAATTAATGGCCAATTAGCTCCTAGAATAGACGCCATTTTCTTACTCAATATGCGGTATATTGTACACACACCGACTATGACATGCACTCACCCCAAACAAAATGTACCCTTCATGTTTAATAAATTATGAAATTTTGTTTCATAATCTTAAAGACCATACCACTGGGAACACTTAATTTTGGAGGGGGCTAATTTGGTTCACTAATTAATGGCCCATTAGCTGCTAAAATAGACGCCATTTTCTTACTCAATATGCGGTATATTGTACACATACCGACTATGACATGCACTCACCCGAATCAAAATGTACCCTTCATGTTTAATAAATTATGAAATTTTGTTTCATAATCTTAAAGACCATACCACTGGGCACACTTAATTTTGGAGGTGGCTAATTTGGTTCACTAATTAATGTCCAATTAGCTCCTAGAATAGACGCCATTTTCTTACTCAATATGCGGTATATTGTACACATACCGACTATGATTGCACTTACCCCAAAGAAAATGTACCCTTCATGTTTAATAAATTATGAAATTTTGTTTCATAATCTTAAAGACCATACCACTGGGCACTTAATTTTGGGTGGCTAATTTGGTTCACTAATTAATGGCCAATTAGCTCCTAGAATAGACACCATTTTCTTACTCAATATGCGGTATATTGTACACACCGACTATGATTGCACTTACCCCAAAGAAAATGTACCCTTCATGTTTAATAAATTATGAAATTTTGTTTCATAATCTTAAAGAACATACCACTGGGAACACTTAATTATGGAGGGGGCTAATTTGGTTCACTAATTAATGGCCAATTAGCTCCTAGAATAGACGCCATTTTCTTACTCAATATGCGGTATATTGTACACACACCGACTATGATTGCACTTACCCCAAAGAAAATGTACCTTCATGTTTAATAAATTATGAAATTTTGTTTCATAATCTTAAAGACCATACCACTGGGAACAGTTAATTTTGGAGGGGGCTAATTTGGTTCACTAATTAATGGCCAATTAGCTGCTAAAATAGACGCCATTTTCTTACTCAATATGCGGTATATTGTACACACCGACTATGACATTGCACTCACCCGAAACAAAATGTACCCTTCATGTTCAATAAATTATGAAATTTTGTTTCATAATCTTAAAGACCATACCACTGGGCACACTTAATTTTGGAGGGGGCTAATTTGGTTCGCTAATTAATGGCCAATTAGCTCCTAGAATAGACGCCATTTTCTTACTCAATATGCGGTATATTGTACACACACCGACTATGACATGCACTCACCCCAAACAAAATGTACCCTTCATGTGTAATAAATTATGAAATTTTGTTTCATAATCTTAAAGACCATACCACTGGGAACACTTAATTTTGGAGGGGGCTAATTTGGTTCACTAATTAATGGCCCATTAGCTGCTAAAATAGACACCATTTTCTTACTCAATATGAGGTATAGTGTACATACCGAACATGACATGCACTCACCCGAAACAAAATGTACCCTTCATGTTCAATAAATTATGAAATTTTGTTTCATAATCTTAAAGACCATACCACTGGGCACACTTAATTTTGGAGGTGGCTAATTTGGTTCACTAATTAATGGCCAATTAGCTCCTAGAATAGACGCCATTTTCTTACTCAATATGCGGTATATTGTACACACACCGACTATGACATGCACTCACCCGAAACAAAATGTACCCTTTATGTTCAATAAATTATGAAATTTTGTTTCATAATCTTAAAGACCATACCACTGGGCACACTTAATTTTGGAGGGGGCTAATTTGGTTCACTAATTAATGGCCAATTAGCTCCTAGAATAGACGCCATTTTCTTACTCAATATGCGGTATATTGTACACACACCGACTATGACATGCACTCACCCCAAACAAAATGTACCCTTCATGTTTAATAAATTATGAAATTTTGTTTCATAATCTTAAAGACCATACCACTGGGAACACTTAATTTTGGAGGGGGCTAATTTGGTTCACTAATTAATGGCCCATTAGCTGCTAAAATAGACGCCATTTTCTTACTCAATATGCGGTATATTGTACACATACCGACTATGACATGCACTCACCCGAATCAAAATGTACCCTTCATGTTTAATAAATTATGAAATTTTGTTTCATAATCTTAAAGACCATACCACTGGGCACACTTAATTTTGGAGGTGGCTAATTTGGTTCACTAATTAATGTCCAATTAGCTCCTAGAATAGACGCCATTTTCTTACTCAATATGCGGTATATTGTACACATACCGACTATGATTGCACTTACCCCAAAGAAAATGTACCCTTCATGTTTAATAAATTATGAAATTTTGTTTCATAATCTTAAAGACCATACCACTGGGCACACTTAATTTTGGAGGTGGCTAATTTGGTTCACTAATTAATGGCCAATTAGCTCCTAGAATAGACACCATTTTCTTACTCAATATGCGGTATATTGTACACACACCGACTATGACATGCACTCACCCCAAACAAAATGTACCCTTCATGTGTAATAAATTATGAAATTTTGTTTCATAATCTTAAAGACCATACCACTGGGAACACTTAATTTTGGAGGGGGCTAATTTGGTTCACTAATTAATGGCCCATTAGCTGCTAAAATAGACACCATTTTCTTACTCAATATGAGGTATAGTGTACACATACCGAACATGACATGCACTCACCCGAAACAAAATGTACCCTTCATGTTCAATAAATTATGAAATTTTGTTTCATAATCTTAAAGACCATACCACTGGGCACACTTAATTTTGGAGGTGGCTAATTTGGTTCACTAATTAATGGCCAATTAGCTCCTAGAATAGACGCCATTTTCTTACTCAATATGCGGTATATTGTACACACACCGACTATGACATGCACTCACCCGAAACAAAATGTACCCTTTATGTTCAATAAATTATGAAATTTTGTTTCATAATCTTAAAGACCATACCACTGGGCACACTTAATTTTGGAGGGGGCTAATTTGGTTCACTAATTAATGGCCAATTAGCTCCTAGAATAGACGCCATTTTCTTACTCAATATGCGGTATATTGTACACACACCGACTATGACATGCACTCACCCCAAACAAAATGTACCCTTCATGTTTAATAAATTATGAAATTTTGTTTCATAATCTTAAAGACCATACCACTGGGAACACTTAATTTTGGAGGGGGCTAATTTGGTTCACTAATTAATGGCCCATTAGCTGCTAAAATAGACGCCATTTTCTTACTCAATATGCGGTATATTGTACACATACCGACTATGACATGCACTCACCCGAATCAAAATGTACCCTTCATGTTTAATAAATTATGAAATTTTGTTTCATAATCTTAAAGACCATACCACTGGGCACACTTAATTTTTTGGAGGTGGCTAATTTGGTTCACTAATTAATGTCAATTAGCTCCTAGAATAGACGCCATTTACTTACTCAATATGCGGTATATTGTACACATACCGACTATGATTGCACTTACCCCAAAGAAAATGTACCCTTCATGTTTAATAAATTATGAAATTTTGTTTCATAATCTTAAAGACCATACCACTGGGCACACTTAATTTTGGAGGTGGCTAATTTGGTTCACTAATTAATGGCCAATTAGCTCCTAGAATAGACGCCATTTTCTTACTCAATATGCGGTATATTGTACACACACCGACTATGATTGCACTTACCCCAAAGAAAATGTACCCTTCATGTTTAATAAATTATGAAATTTTGTTTCATAATCTTAAAGACCATACCACTGGGAACACTTAATTTTGGAGGGGGCTAATTTGGTTCACTAATTAATGGCCAATTAGCTCCTAGAATAGACGCCATTTTCTTACTCAATATGCGGTATATTGTACACACACCGACTATGATTGCACTTACCCCAAAGAAAATGTACCCTTCATGTTTAATAAATTATGAAATTTTGTTTCATAATCTTAAAGACCATACCACTGGGAACACTTAATTTTGGAGGGGGCTAATTTGGTTCACTAATTAATGGCCAATTAGCTGCTAAAATAGAGTGTATCATAAGATCGCCTCAAGGGATACTATCTATTTAGATGCAACAGGGTCAATAATACGCAACAATTCCACATTTTCTGGCTCAAAAAAGTATCAGTTATATGATCTTGTCATTCGACACCCAGTAAAGGGATCTCCACCTTTCGTTATTGCCTCTTTATTAACTACAGACCACAGCGCTGTATCAATTTCTCATTTCTTGGATTTTTGTTTACACTCAGAGCAACGTGTTTATGGCCACAATGGCGTAAAACAACCAGTTATGATTATGATAGATGGGAGTTCCACACTTCTACTTTCCATTCTCAGGTCTTTTACATGTGAAACTGTACTGGAGTATTTCCATCGTTGTTACAGAATCGTGACTGGGTCAGCGACAGATATTGACTTTAAAAAAACAATAGTGCATTGCTGTGCCAGTCATTTTATGAAGAATGCGGCTAAGACATGTAGAAAATATTACAAACACAACTTTAGAGATGCCATGTATTGGATGGGACTACTCCTAATATCTAGTGATATAAGTGACCTGAATGAAATTATAGAATCTATATCAATTCTAACATGTTCCAAATTAACAACTGACCTGGTAAAAACACATTATCAGAAACTAAAATGTAAAGTAGAGCAAACCAAGCAAGGTACGCCAGAAAATAGTTTGTTTGAAGAAATAGCAGAGCAGCAGGCTGAGGAATTCGAACAAAGCTCACAGATTGGAACTGAAGGCGACAATCTGAATATAACTCAGGATGAGTATATTACCAAAACTCCAAATTCTCCTTTCAAACTTCATTTCCAACAGGTTGTAAACAATGCTATTACCAAAGTAAACAGAAATAACATGCTCTACAAAGATAGTTCCACATTAACCGATAATGCATATTATGGCAAAGACTTTCTTAATTACTTACCGTACTTGAGTTTTCTCTGCCAAATATACCGAATTGGTCAACGCTGATGACGTATGATTTAGGTAGACATGGCAGTTCCGAACCATATGCAAATTTCTCAAATATGTACAAATCACTAAAGAAATCGAAATTTCAAAATATCACATCTGATAACCGCACCCAAGGGATTATAGAAAAAAGCATGGAAGAAGTTAAAAGGACAAAATTGGCTAACAAAAGGTGTACAAAACTTGATGAATTTGTGCTTATATATGAGCGTGACATGTTGCCTCTTCAAAGGGAATTTTGCGAAGCTTTCTGCAAAAAAAAAAAAAAAAAAAGTCCATGCCAAATCAATTAAATTAACTACTGAAACGTGGAGCAAGCGTGTTCGAACCAGCACCCAAAATAATGAAGGAATTTACCTAACACCCCCATCGAAGGGATTGCATTTTAAAGCAAGAGCTAAGGAAAAACGCATGAGAAAACCCAACAACATTCTAGACTCAGAAAAGGGGGAAAGCATAAAGCACGATTCGCCTCCCAAAAAACAACATGCCCCCCAAAGTAATCATATTATTGAAAGTCCACATGTCATGAATACCGTCAACCAGCACCCAGCGTCAATTCCAAGGGGTATTTCAAATGACAGAGTATCTTGTTGGTGGATTGCAACAGTTCAAGCTTTAAAGCCATTCATAGGTAAAGCTAAACTGAACATTTCTAGATTTCAAAAAGTGATGTCTATCTTTGGCGACAGTTCGGACAACTGTTTGAAACGTTGGCACTAGACATACCCACAGCAATTTCTGTTCATACTGTGCGCCCAATGATTAAGGAATCTGCATTGCAAATGAAAATTAATTGCAACCAAGAACACGATGCTGCTGAATTTTTTTCGCAGCTGATGGTGCCATTTCTTAATGAATCATGTCTAACAACTGAAATGGAAATATGTAAAAGTGTAACGTGCCTAAACTGCAATGAAACCTCCGTTGTTGAAAATTCAACATCAGGTGTATTACCTGTTGCCGCCCAAAAAAAGTGTCTTGATGAATGTTTGCAACATTACTTTAGCGATGAAATTGTTAGGGATGTTGATTGCAGTCTTTGTAGTCAAAAGAAGTGTACAAAAGTAATTGTTTCTCGTATTGTAAACTGTCCTTCACTATTAGTCGTGCAATTATTAAGATTCCATGCTGTTCATGGAAAACGGGGGAAAATAACAGCATACATTGATCCAAGTGTTGTAATTGATTTGTCAAAGTTCTGTGTCAATAACACACCTGCAGTTTACCGTTTGCGTTCAGCTGTTGTCCATGAAGGCAATTCACTAGAAAGTGGCCATTATAAGACATTCGTCATGAACACGGTGGATTCAAATATTACAGAATTCAACGACGCAAACGTACAACATACAAGTGTTTTGCGTTTCACCAATCATGTTTCTGAAACCGGGTATTTATTTTTTTATGAGAAAATGGATTCAATTACAAACAATCTTACACATAACATTGCATCAGAAAACGAAGAGATTTATTTCAAAGTCAGTGAAGGAGAGCAAGAACTTGTCCGCCTTCTTTGGGCCTCTTATGATGAAAAAAACATGCACAGCGTTGCTTTGCGTGAGGACAGAACGAACGATTTTATTTCATTCCACCAACTGGCCATGATTTGCCGCAACCCTAAACCACCTGTGCTAAAACGTTTGAAGTATATCTACGCAAACTACCACTGTGGATGGTTGAGCGAATCATTAGTCGATTTCTATATCACCCAATTGTGTCAATTAGTTAACGAAGAAGTTGAAACAAGAAAATTTGGAGCTATGCAGTGTAATGATACAATAAAGATCCTCGACGGGCAACAAACATCCCAAACATTCAAATCAGTGTCTAAAACATGCTTCCAGACTGGCACGTTTTTGTGAAGTCATGTTTTCCCACTAGAAAACAGACACTTCACTCTGTATGTACTTGACAATATCAACAAACAACAATCGTGCTTTGACTCACTCAGTGCAAGTCGCGATACTCGCCAAAAGATGGTAATCCATGGACGTGCATTTGTTGATTTTTTCCAAAATGGAAGAATGAACCGTTATTGGAACCACATGCCAAGTGTTTTTGAGAGCCAACACAAATTTGCAGTCAAACAATCACCATGCATGCAACAGAAAGATTCCGCAAGTTGTGGTGTGTTTTGTTGTCTGTTCGCTGAACAACTTTGCTACCCAAATAAACGACTTTTACAGACTGACAATGTGGACATCCTTAGGATGTACATCACAATGCAGTTGTTGAAAAGATCTCGCATCATCGACCCAGAATTAAAACGATTATTTTTATCTTACATACAATGTTAACCAACGCCATGCACGGTTAATATTTCAACACCTCATATCTCTTGAACCAAGAATGGAAAAAAAAACTTTTTGCACAAGTTCTTTTGTAATGAACTTGGATTATGTGACATTATTCTTACAGACGTGTATTTAGCGTGATCTTTGCTTCCGGTCGAAACAGGAAGTTAAAATTCAACAATTCTAACGTTCATTACGGTAGGAGGTGATCCAAAAGAATCCCAGATTGTAGAATGAGTGAGGTCAAACGTTTTAATAATATAATTGGTGACGCCATCGCAGCTCGGAAAAATCATATCTCCTGAACCAAACAAAATAAATTACAAATTTGTTCATGATCGTGGAAACATTTTCACCGACATACCCTAAGGTCATATTAATTTTCGGTTCAATCTGGAGTTAAAACAAAATAAAATAAACAAAAGAGGTAGGTCTTTAATAAGTAAGGTCATACAATAATAATAAGTAAGGTCATACATTAATAATAATTGAGGTCATACATTAATAGTAAGTGAGGTCATACATTAATAATAAGTGAGGCCATACATAAATATTAATTGAGGCCATACATTAATATCAAGTGAGGTCATATACATTATAAATACGTGAGGTCATACATTAGTAATAAGTGATTTAATAACACAATTCCACAGAAAAAATATTTCTGTCAAGCAATACTGCTAGGAACAATTATGGGATAATTATACTGTTAATTTTGTATATTGTACATTTTAGTTGCATCCTTACAATTCACCTAATCCTATGTGACGCTTTTTCTTTATGCTATGACAGTGTAGTGTCATGGCTGAGCGGTTTAAAGCTTCGGATGTGTGTTCTGATTGCTGATGAGTCGTCAGATTGTGGGTTCGAATCCTGGCTGTCATAGTTAATAATAATTTTTTGTACAATATACTGCATATTCCGATAGAAAAAATAAAGTGTGCCAAGTTGTACGGTCTTTAAGGTTATGGAATAAAATTGTCTTTTATTAAACATGAAGGGTACACTTTGTTTTGGGTGAGTGGTGCCAAAGTTAATATACCGCAAATTCCAATAAATGATGGCGTCTATTCTAGAGGCCAATTATATTATAATTTGCGAGAATAATTAACCACCTCCCAATTTAAGTGTGCCCATTTATGTGGTCTTTAAGATTATAGAATAAAATTTCATTATTTACTGTTTGGGGTAGGTGCAATCATATTCGGTATGTGTACAATATACCGCATATTGTGTAAGAAAATGGCGTCTATTCTAGCAGCTAATTGGCCATTAATTAATGAACCAAATTAGCCACCTCCAAAATTAAGTGTGCCCAGTGGTATGGTCTTTAAGATTATGAAACAAAATTTAATAATTTATTGAACATGAAGGGTACATTTTGTTTCGGGTGAGGGCATGTCATAGTCGGTGTGTGTACAATATACCGCATATTGAGTAAGAAAATGGCGTCTATTCTAGGAGCTAATTGGCCATTAATTAGTGAACCAAATTAGCCACCTCCAAAATTAAGTGTGCCCAGTGGTATGGTCTTTAAGATTATGAAACAAAATTTCATAATTTATTGAACATGAAGGGTACATTTTGTTTCGGGTGAGTGCATGTCATAGTCGGTGTGTGTACAATATACCGCATATTGAGTAAGAAAATGGCGTCTATTCTAGCAGCTAATTGGCCATTAATTAGTGAATTAAATTAGCCACCTCCAAAATGAAGTGTGCCCAGTGGTATGGTCTTTAAGATTATGAAACAAAATTTAATAATTTATTGAACATGAAGGGTACATTTTGTTTCGGGTGAGTGCATGTCATAGTCGGTGTGTGTACAATATACCGCATATTGAGTAAGAAAATGGCGTCTATTCTAGGAGCTAATTGGCCATTAATTAGTGAACCAAATTAGCCACCTCCAAAATTAAGTGTGCCCAGTGGTATGGTCTTTAAGATTATGAAACAAAATTTAATAATTTATTGAACATGAAGGGTACATTTTGTTTCGGGTGAGTGCATGTCATAGTCGGTGTGTGTACAATATACCGCATATTGAGTAAGAAAATGGCGTCTATTCTAGCAGCTAATTGGCCATTAATTAGTGAATTAAATTAGCCACCTCCAAAATTAAGTGTGCCCAGTGGTATGGTCTTTAAGATTATGAAACAAAATTTAATAATTTATTGAACATGAAGGGTACATTTTGTTTCGGGTGAGTGCATGTCATAGTCGGTGTGTGTACAATATACCGCATATTGAGTAAGAAAATGGCGTCTATTCTAGGAGCTAATTGGCCATTAATTAGTGAACCAAATTAGCCACCTCCAAAATTAAGTGTGCCCAGTGGTATGGTCTTTAAGATTATGAAACAAAATTTCATAATTTATTGAACATGAAGGGTACATTTTGTTTCGGGTGAGTGCATGTCATAGTCGGTGTGTGTACAATATACCGCATATTGAGTAAGAAAATGGCGTCTAGTCTAGCAGCTAATTGGCCATTAATTAGTGAACGAAATTAGCCACCTCCAAAATTAAGTGTGCCCAGTGGTATGGTCTTTAAGATTATGAAACAAAAATTTCATAATTTATTGAAAATGAAGGGTACATTTTGTTTGGGGTAATTGCAATCATAGTCGGTATGTGTACAATATACCACATATTGTGTAAGAAAATAGCGTCTATTCTACCAGCTAATTGGCCATTAATTAGTGAACCAAATTAGCCACCTCCAAAAGTAAGTGTGCCCAATGGTATGGTCTTTAAGATTATAGAATAAAATTTCATAATTTATTAAACATGAAGGGTACATTTTCTTTGGGGTAAGTGCAATCATAGTCGGTATGTGTACAATATACCGCATATTGAGTAAGAAAATGGCGTCTATTCTAGGAGCTAATTGGCCATTAATTAGTGAACGAAATTAGCCACCTCCAAAATTAAGTGTGCCCAGTGGTATGGTCTTTAAGATTATGAAACAAAATTTCATAATTTATTGAACATGAAGGGTACATTTTGTTTCGGGTGAGTGCATGTCATAGTCGGTGTGTGTACAATATACCGCATATTGAGTAAGAAAATGGCGTCTAGTCTAGCAGCTAATTGGCCATTAATTAGTGAACGAAATTAGCCACCTCCAAAATTAAGTGTGCCCAGTGGTATTGACTTTAAGATTATGAAACAAAAATTTCATAATTTATTGAAAATGAAGGGTACATTTTGTTTGGGGTAATTGCAATCATAGTCGGTATGTGTACAATATACCACATATTGTGTAAGAAAATGGCGTCTATTCTACCAGCTAATTGGCCATTAATTAGTGAACCAAATTAGCCACCTCCAAAAGTAAGTGTGCCCTTTGGTTTGGTCTTTATGATTATAGAATATAATTTCATAATTTATTAAACATGAAGGTACATTTTCTTTGGGGTAAGTGCAATCATAGTTGGATATGTGTACAATATACCGCATATTGAGTAAAGAAAATGGCGTCTATTCTAGCAGTTAATTGGACATTAATTAGTGAACCAAATTAGCCTCCAAAATTAAGTGTGCCCTGAGTGGTATGGTCTTTAAGATTATAGAATAAAAATTTCATAATTTATTAAACATGAAGGGTACATTTTCTTTAGGTAAGGCAATCATAGTCGGTGTGTGTACAATATACCGCATGAAATTGAGTGAAAATGTCGTCTAGTCTAGCAGCTAATTGGCCATTAATTAGTGAACGAAATTAGCCACCTCCAAAATTAAGTGTGCCCAATGGTATGGTCTTTAAGATTATAGAATAAAATTTCATAATTTATTAAACATGAAGGGTACATTTTCTTTGGGGTAAGTGCAATCATAGTCGGTATGTGTACAATATACCGCATATTGAGTAAGAAAATGGCGTCTATTCTAGCAGTTAATTGGACATTAATTAGTGAACCAAATTAGCCACCTCCAAAATTAAGTGTGCCCAATGGTATGGTCTTTAAGATTATAGAATAAAATTTCATAATTTATTAAACATGAAGGGTACATTTTCTTTAGAATTAAGTGCAATCATAGTCGGTATGTACAATATACCACATATTGTGTAAGAAAATGGCGTCCTATTCTAGCAGCTAATTGGCTATTAATTAGTGAACCAAATTAGCCACCTCAAAATTAAGTGTGCCCAATGGTATGGTCTTTAAGATTATAGAATAAAATTTCATAATTTATTAAACATGAAGGTACATTTTTCTTTGGGGTAAGTGCACCATAGTTTGGTATGTGTACAATATACCGCATATTGAGTAAGAAAATGGCGTTCATTCTAGCAGTTAATTGGACATTAACTAGTGAACCAAATTAGCCACCTCAAAATTATGTGCCCAATGGTATGGTCTTTAAGATTATAGAATAAAATTTCATAATTTATTAAACATGAAGGGATTTTCTTTTGGGGTAAGTGCAATCATAGTCGGTATGTGTGTACAATATACCGCATATTGAGTAAGAAAATGGCGTCTATTCTAGCAGTTAATTGGACATTAATTAGTGAACCAAATTAGCCACCTCCAAAATTAAGTGTGCCCAATGGTATGGTCTTTAAGATTATAGAATAAAATTTCATAATTTATTAAACATGAAGGGTACATTTTCTTTAGGTGGGGTGCAATCATGGTCGGTATGTGTACAATATACCGCATATTGTGTAAGAAAATGGCGTCTATTCTAGCAGCTAATTGGCCATTAATTAGTGAACCAAATTAATACCTCCAAAATTAAGTGTTCCCAATGGTATGGTCTTTAAGATTATAGAATAGATTTCATAATTTATTAAACATGAAGGGTACATTTTCTTTGAGGGTAAGTGCAATCATGGTCGGTATGTGTACAATATACCGTATATTGAGTAAGAAAATGGCGTCTATTCTAGCAGTTAATTGGACATTAATTAGTGAACCAATTAGCCACCTCCAAAATTAAGTGTACCCAATGGTATGGTCTTTAAGATTATAGAATAAAATTTCATAATTTATTAAACATGAAGGGTATTTTGTTTCTTTGGGTAAGTGCAATCATGGTCGAGGTATGTGTACAATATACCGCATATTGAGTAAGAAATGGCGTCTATTCTAGCAGTTTGGACATAATTAGTGAACCAAATTAGCCACCTCCAAATTGAGTGTGCCCAGTGGTATGGTCTTTAAGATTATGAAACAAAATTTCATAATTTATTGAACATGAAGGGTACATTTGTTTCAATTCGGGTGAGTGCATGTCATAGTCGGTGTGTACAATATACCGCATATTGAGTAAGAAATGGCGTCTATTCTAGGAGCTGGTTGGCCATTGAATTAGTGAACCAAATTAGCCCCCTCCAAAAATTAAGTGTGCCCAGTGGTATGGTCTTTCAGATTATGAAACAAAATTTCATAATTTATTAAACATGAAGGGTACATTTGTTTGGGGTGATGTGCATGTCATAGTCGGTGATTATGTGTACAATATACCGCATATTGAGTACGAAAATGGCGTCTATTCTAGGAGCTAATTATAGCCATTAATTAGTGAACCAAATTAGCCACCTCCGAAATTAAGTGTGCCCAGTGGTATGGTCTTTAAGATTATGAAACAAAATTTCATAATTTATTGAACATGAAGGTACATTTGTTTCGGGTGAGGTGCATGTCATAGTCGGTGTGTACAATACCGCATATTGAGTAAGAAATGGCGTCTATTTTTAGCAGCTAATTGGCCACAATTAGTAGTTGAACCAAATTAGCCCCTCCAAAATTAAGTGTTTCCCAGTGGTATGGTCTTTAAGATTGTAACAAAATTTCATAATTTATTAAACATGAAGGGTACATTTTCTTTGGGGTAAGTGCAATCATAGTCGGTATGTGCCAATATACCGCATATTGTAATAAGAAAATGGCGTCTATTCTAGCAGCTAATTTGGCCATTAATTAGTGAACCAAATTAGCCCCCTCCAAAATTAAGTGTGCCCAGTGGTATGGTCTTTAAGATTATGAAACAAAATTTCATAATTCATTGAACATGAAGGGTACATTTTGTTTGGGGTGAGTGGAACTTATTCAATATTTATGTAGTATGTAATGAATAATGAGGTCTACGTTGTACTTGTAGCGGCTAATTACTCACTAATTTGTAAGCCAAATTACCTTTGTGTACATTCCAGTATACCCAGTGTTATGATTTTTAAGAATATGGAACAAAAGTTGGTGATAAATATAGATAATATAAAATTTCGTTCAAAATATCCAGGAAACATTCTGAAATACAGAGTGCTTATTTCACCACCTTGAACTGCATGGATTCTAATTTTTTTGAATACGCGGCTGGGTAGTTTGTGAATCCGCGGTTGGAATTTCTGGCCCAATACGCGGCTAGCTTCAGTCTGGTGGAATTTTGTATGCTGTCGTTACTATTACTAATACTAGCATGGAGGTAAAAATTACCTCCAGCTCCATGGTAATAGCATAGAGAGATAGTAAGTAAGACGGGAGGAATCTTCAAAGGTTGAGGACTGTTTTCTTATATTAGGCAGTTTCATGAAAATTTGAAGTTGCTTCAATTCATGCTTTTAAATGTCATATCACTGGATAGAACAAAAAATTAGAAAGAAAATGAGGGGTCAATGGTCATGATACTGAGTGATAGGTTAACCCTATGCAAAGTTACGAATTTTTGTTGATTTAAATATTTGGTAATTTTTAAGATCCAGTTTCATTCCAGATCCAGTGCTTTTCATCACTCACTTTTTATTAGGTTTCCTAGAATATGGGATAGTTTACCTGTAGATGTCAAGGAACAGATTATTGTTGGTTTTAAACCGTTCATAAATGCTTTAAGAAAGCATCTTCTAACTCCTGGAGTAAGTATTGTTTTGCCAAAATAGCGTCAAATTTATATGTTTAACACTGTCTTACAATTTTTTATATATACAGATTTATCTTCAATGTTTAATTTGGTTCTGCTGGCAGTACTTTAAGGAGATCCACTTGATTGTGATTCAGTTCGCATTAGTTTGGTAATCCTACAGGGTGTACTGTCAACTGGTTTTAATTTGTATTATTTTGTCTTGTGTAATCATTGTATCACTTGATCATATTTGTTTTTTTAATGTCTTTTTTTGTACCCTGTGAAATAATAAATGAAATGAAAATGAAATGAAATTTGAAAAGTTGTGACCGAATTTGCCTGCAATGTATCCTTGTAGTACTAACAAAGTCTATTTTGCGCAAGTTGCACTGTTTTTGTGCCAACGTTACAGTTGGCATGGACTGATAACCACGATGTGTAGTATCCATTTATCGACACGTGACTACATCCGTAGACTACCCTTTATATTAGAATTTTACCATGAAAGTTTGGCGGGTCACAACTTCGACAGCAAAAAAGGATATGAAAAATAGCGCCACCATCGGCAGTTTGCGTGAATCTGCCTACTTATATGAAATCACAGATCCTTTATACAATTTCATATGAAATTAAGCAACAGGGAACAATTTTATTATCATTAAGTATCAATAAGTGAATAACTTATCACCAATGACCAACCTAAAAGTGCAGACACGCGCCGCTTCATCTATGCAGACGACCTTGGCATAGGTGCACAAGACACGGATTTCACAGTGGTGGAAGACAGACTCTCCAACGCTCTGGAAGAGCTAACACCTTACTATGAAGAGAACCACCTACGTGCAAACCCATCTAAGACACAGGTGTGTGCCTTCCACCTCTGCGAAATCGTGAGGCCAAGCGCCAACTGAAGGTCAGCTGGTCAGGAACCCCCTTGAACACGGTGAGCACCCAGTCTACTTAGGAGTAACCTTGGATAGATGTCTCTTTCAAGGCCCACATCGAGAAGACCAAGTGCAAAGTGAATGCGAAACAACATCATTCGCAAGCTCACTGGAACAACCTGGGGTGCTAACCCACAGACTCTGAAGTCAACTGCATTAGCTCTCTGCTACTCAACTGCAGAGTATGCCTGTCCAGTATGGGAACGAGCTGCCCATGCGAAGAAGTTAGATCCCGCCTCAATGCTAGCTGCCGCCTCATCACAGGTTGCCTGAAATCAACTCCCACGGACCGCCTGTACATCCTGGCCTGGCATAGCTCCACCAGACATACGACGAAGTGCAGCAAGCAAGAAAGAGCGTCAACAACAGTCTACAGACTCAAAACATCCTCTCTTGACCATGTGCCAGCCAGAAGCCGCCTTAAATCCAGGAAAAGTTTCCTAAAGACCGTCAAGCCCCTTGGAACATCAAGCTCAAGCAGTGAGAGAGTCACTCAGTGGGAAGAAAAACTCAACAACCTCCCACCAGCAACAACCATGGAGCTAAAGGCGAGCGAGGCACTGTCCCCTGGAGCAGACACAACCTATGCAGTGTGGAAATGCCTCAACAGATTAAGATCTGGCGTTGGACGTGCAAAAGCCACTCTCGCAAAATGGGGATACCTCAATGATCGAGACGTTGTGTGTGACTGTGGTAGAGTGTGTGACTGTGGTAGCGTCGGACTTGGCAGAGTTTAATGAGAAAGGACAACAATGTGTTCAGCAGTGGATGAACTACATCTAGCCAAGCTATGTAACTTATGCCTTAGTGGACACGACAAGAAGAAGACTTATCGCTAATAGCAGCTGCAAGGAATTGTGGGATGTCTGTGGGCGCAACAGCGCCACTGCGTGCCGCGCGGACAAACAAAATATTATTGACGTCACAAAAGCTGCGCCAAACAGATGCCCCTTTTTGTATCCCTGTATGCTTTGCTTCAGTGCTATAGTATTAACCCTCCTACAATCAGTGCAATTTTTGAAATAACCCATTCAGGCCACTCCAAGCCATTAGCTGTTGCCACAGTGGCCTCCTGTGGTTACCCTTCTGTGCACTGTCACACCACCGAGATTGCAGGGTCAAGTGGTCTCCCATCCATACATTGCAGGCCATCAGTGCATCACTAGGGTAGAATGTCGTATCTGGCCGCCACTATTTTTCATTAAATATAACCAATAATGTTTTTGCTTTCTGTACCACCAAAAATCGATAGAATGATTTTTTTAAACTGGTTAGTGGTTGCAAAAAAATTCCAAAAAAGCCCTTAAAAAGTGGCAGCCGGATACGACATTCTTTCCTAAGCTTGCCCAAGCAGACACTTTCGGCATAAAGTTTACTATTGCGAAATTCGTAATTTTGGTGAAATTTACATTTTATTATTAACAATAACACTAACACTTAACAGTTATTATTGTGAGCAGTGAGCTGTGAGCAGCGACAAATTACATAATAATCCTAAATCCATAATTATCCATTTAATCCAAGGCACAGTGGATCTTGTTTTGAAACACAATCAACCAGTCATCAGGTTGAAGAGTAACGTTAGTAAGTCGTTAGATATTGACAATGGCCAGAAACCAACGTGCACGTCAGCGGGGAATCTTTGGCATTCTGAAGCCAGCAGAACCCATGTTGTTCTCATTCCTACCGAACGGAGCACAGGAATGGCCATCAGATAACAGCGATGTAGACTCGGATTATGATCCTAATGATTCCGGTGACTTTGATGAGGATAATGAAATATCTACATGTACATCAGCGACTACGTCAAAAGCAAAGTAGGTTTACACCTTGACTAGGGTCATGTCTTTCCATGACAATTGTTATTATGTCGGTCAAGCACTTTGATTTGATACAGGTGGCTATAACTGGATTGGTTTATAAAGGTCATTTGAGATTGAATTCAATTCCATCGATGGATCTAGGCAGGAATATGGGCCAGGGTGTATACCCTCTCCCTCTCCCCTCCCTTCCCTTCCCTTTGCCCTCCCCTCCCCTCCCCTGCCCTCCCCATGTACAAAAACATAATATTTTATTGCAATCTTGACTGTGTATTTTTATTTAAATTTTGTCCTCTTTGCCAACTACTCATTCTCTTTTTCTTGTATCTTTATCAGAACTAAAAAGGCTAGAACAAAAACGAGTACATCAAGATCGAGAAGCCAAACGAAAACTGCGAAAAAACCCAAGAAAAGATCACACACAAAGAAGCAAAGCAGAACCAAAACAACAAAAAGATTGAAGACCTCAGCTTCAGTGTCTTCATCTCAAGACAAAAGCCTCCATGCAGTGAATGCCAGTGATGAATCAGAAGTTCAGGGGTCAATCTCAGATGATCCCCTGTTGTGGGGTCAGAGGTTACCAATGATTGCACTTCAGAAAGTGTTTCAGTATGTGGTGCAGATGGATGGAGCCATTCCATTTTTGTGCAGGTAAGAACTAGTCGTCCATCAACTCGGTCATATTTTGTCCAACATCTAAATTTTGATCTTGTTTTCCCTGGTGAATTTGGTCTCAAGTTAGCACCCCAGAAAGTAATTAGTCCACACTTAACTTTTCGAAACATATATCATTTATTCCTAAACTGATCATTTATTCCTATTATCATTCATTCCTAAAGTTACTCTCGTTAAAGATGGTTTAAATAAAATAAGTTGTCCCCTTCATTATAATAATCTGTATCCAGAGGATTCTATGTTTTCTAATGTTGTTTATCAGTTATCATAATCATTTTTTATTTTTGAACTTTTAAATAATAAATGGGTAGGTCACAGTTGTACAATTACTCACTACAACATACAAGATGAAATTAATCAGAATATTGAAATTGTCTTGCCCCTTTTCTTGGATTATTCTCGTAGAGCGTGTACAGTATGCAGACTGTGGAGGGAGGCGGCTGTTCATTCATCACTATGGCAACATCTGGACTTGGCCAATGGGAGAATCAAATGCACTGATGCCACATTGGATTGGCTGGCACAAAACAGACTGTCACAAATCAAGTCCATTAATCTGGGAGGATGGGCGAAGTTAACTGATGATGGAATTAAGGTATGGTCATGATAAATACACTTAATTAATGGACCAGTCCAGAATGTGTGTTATGTATAAGAAAAAAAATGTATGTTTCAAATTGTTTCATTTTCAAAAATATGTTCTTCCATACTTGATAGACCTTTCTGCAGGTTGGTTTTACATTGACTACTACATTGTAAATGAAACTTTTTTTTAATATAATTTGTGTTACACATTCAGGAATTGAAACAGGAGTTAAAACAGGTATCAATCCTTTGAGTAGCACTGTTCAGTGAATGAGCTTTCTTGTGTTGAAGAAAATCGCATAAGTGAAGCCTCGTGTTGCCTAGAAACACTTCGCTTCTGCATCCATGTTGGTAAAATTTGTATAAAACTTTAAAAAAATTGTCTGAATAACATTTCAGGCACTGGTTAACCACAGTTCACAACATCTGACATCCATTCATCTCAGTGGTTGCATCAAGTTAAGTTCCAAATCTGTGTGCTCATTGGCTGATAGCTGTCCCAATCTTCACACTCTGGACCTATCAAATACAAACGTAAGTTAATCATTCAATAATAAAACCGTTCTGTGACTGCAAGGGTCAAAATCAGTCAAAATGTTGATATACTTGCCAAGGTATATCTAGTCAAAAACTGTCACACCTTACATGTGGTAAGTACATTTAAAGGTTAAAATGAGTCAACTGTTTTTGACTGGTAAAAGCATTTTCTTGTATTGTTCAGGGTGGTCAAAATGACAGTAAAAAACAGACAAAAATGCCCCTGTGTGCACATTTGGGTCAACAGTCAATTGACTGATTTTGACCTCTGTAGCTACTTGCCACTAAAGTGCAGCTATAGTAGGAGGGTTTTATTGTTTAAATCAATAAATAGGTTTTTTTTATATTGAATTTAGGTCAAAAGGGATACAGGATTTACAATATTCTGTGCAAAGGTTTTAAACTGTGTCCACAATTTGAAGAAATGTTGGTGTACCTCCTATTACTTGTAACATGCAAACACATATTTGTTCAGAACTTGTCCCAACTTGTACAGGTTTTACAAGGGAAGGGGAGGCGAAGGAATTTCATTTTAGCAGCTTTGGTTTATTTTCTATTTTGCACATTTGTACCATTTTGAAACTCTTTCTCCCCCCCCCCCTCCCCTTTTCAGGTTTTTACAAAGTAAAGTTCTCCAACTTAAGCTGTGAATTATATTTAACAAACTGTTTTTGCACCACCTATATGGGTGAAACGTGCATATTTGTTCTGAAATTGTTCCAACTTTGGTTTCATCTTCTTTCAAGTTGCCCTTTAAAAAAATTCTTTCTCCAGGCTGATGTTGTTAGTATCAGTAGTATAACACAGATACTGCAGACACTAGGCAGTCGTCTACGTCTCTTGAGCTTAGCTGGCAACAAACTGAAAGGAGCTCCAATCCTCAAATGTCTTGTGGTAACAGCAATTATTTTTAACAATATTCTTAATAAATATTACATAAAATTAACATACAGTAGACAACTAGCCAAACTCTGAACATTTTGTATGAAAAATATTATAATAATAATAATAATAATAATAATGTGTGGACTTATATAGCGCACGTATCCACCAACTAAGTGGTGCTCAAGGCGCATTATATCATTACCCCTGCTCATAAGGCTCGTAAGGCTCATAAATCATTCCTGAAACCATCTCGGCTCCCTAGGGAGTATACAACTCAGTGCTGCCATTACAGCGCATATAGGGCTAATCAACCAACTCTGCCCTCACAGGTACCCATTTAACCCCTGGGTGGAGAGAAGCAATTATGGTTAAGTGTCTTGCTCAAGGACACAAGTGTCACGGCCGGGATTCGAACCCACATTCTGCTGCTAACACCAGAACTTGAGTCCGGTAAGCTAGACCGCTCGGCCACGACACTCCACTCCTAGTTAGTAGTTTTTGTTTGTTTTAGGCCAAAAAAAAAAGTCTCTGGTTTCTGGTCTCCGCAAGCGTAGCCTCAGACCCGCGCATCACCATTTTTAATTTGCTATGAAACGATGTCCAATTGCAGCCAAAATTGCTGGATCGATTGGAAATCTGCTTTGCTGTGTTTTAAACGACTTTTTCACATAGGGGTATGAACGTTTGCCTGATTTGTGAGGCCTCTCTTAGCCACCATACTTTATATATGGGAAATTTGGTCCTCATGTATACAGTGTATCACGTATTTCCCTGTTGGCAAAAAAAAAAATATTACAAAAAAAAAAGCACGTCACCGCACTGATTTAGAAGCCGACCGAAAAAAGTCAAAGAAATTTACCCCAGAGAAGACTTCATCTGCAATTAATCTTAACCAGCACTGTCTACAATGATTTATTATTTTCAATTGTCCAGTTGAAACAAAGAGTGACCCAAATTCATATTGTTCACCTTTGTATGTGCTGGCTTTGAAATAATCTTTAGATAATTTGTTCTGAATAATGAATTGAATTATTCCCAATAAAATAGTCATTAAATATGAACTGACATTATAGAATGCTTATTTCTTTGTGATTGAACAGACGCATTGCAGTAACCTCATAACCTTGGATATCTCCAACTGCATGTTTTCTTCTGACTTTCTGATGTTACACATTGAGGAGTTCCAGCGAGGCTGTCCCAGGCTAGAAATACTCAGGCTAGCCGGCTGCATGGTGCGGGCAGGCCGAGCATCCAAAAAAGTCCAGGTAGTCATTCGCCTTATTCACGATTTATACAAAAGCGAGGTTGTAATTCTCACCAACGACACTCTGCAGCTTACATGCTGCATGCACCAGCGACTGAGAAGACCCAATAATCTGATAGTTCCAAAGAAAAGTTCATTCCTGACATAAGGAATAAATAAATGGATGTAGCTATTTCTGTTAATTGACTTAAAATTCAATGACATTTGAAAGTGATGTTGCCCCTGCAAACAGACAAAATTAGGCAGGTTACTATAATGAGCATGTACAGGTACACAACCTCTTGTACTCAGGGAATAAGACATAAGATGGCTTTTAGTGAAACCCATGAATAAGATGAATAGATGATATTTCTTTCCAATTGGACCACCCTATAAAATAGACGCAATCGCACTTTTCGATGCATAGTGTTGTCTATGTAGACCTCAGGAAATCAAACAGTGCCTTAAAAATTAGGGACAAATTTATCTCAGCTATAGTAGGAGGGTTTATTGTTTAAATCAATAAATAGGTTTTTTTTTAAATTTAATTTAGGTCAAAAGGGATACAGGATTTACAATATTCTGTGCAAAAGCTTTAAACTGTGTCCGCAATTTGAAGAAATGTTGGTGTACCTCCTATAAGTACATTTGTAACATGCAAGCACACATTTGTTCAGAACTTGTCCCAACTTGTACAGGTTTTACAAGGGAAGGGGAGGCGAAGGAATTTTATTTTAGCAGCTTTGGTTTCTTTTCTATTTTGCACATTTGTACCATTTTGAATCACACTTTTATCTCTCAGTCTTTATGTTATGTAAAATTTCTTCAAGCAATCTTATATTTATATTTCTTTAATATTTATCTGGAAATGAAAACAAGATACAGAGTTTTAAGTTTAAAAAATTTAATCATACGGAGGGTTGTTTAACCCTCCTACTTTTGGTACCTTTTTCATACAAGTTGATGCACCATTTGCAAGCGCGGATCCAGGGGGTCCGCGGGGGCACGTGTTCCCCCGGGTAAATTGAGTTTTTTTTTTTTTAAGGAAAAAAAAAAAATTAGTTAGTCTACATTTCTTTTGCAATCGGTAGTCTGTGATCGGGTGCAAAGCAAGCTAGTCTGGTTTCTTGACCCGATTCCTCCACGTCTATAAATTGTTCCATTTCGTCTGAAGAAGGGTCGGGGTACCGTGTGGAAATTACAATCGCCTTGTTTGGATCTTTCCAAATGGTAGTACAGCTAATACAAAACCTTGTTTGGATACTTCTAAGTGGTGAATCAATGGACCCTCTATGCATTTGAATGGTAAAGCTTGCTACCAACACTGTTCAAATGGTATCACCATGTGTGGACAAAACCAACGGGCATTGTTGAAAGTGGAAATTTTGAATGGTTTCAAATGGTCTATCAGTAGGAGGGTTAATGTATATGGTTTTAATTTCTTTAACCCTTCTGTGACTGCAAAGGTCAAACACAGTCAATATGTTGATATACATGTACTTGCCAAGGTGTCAAGGTATATCTAGTACACTTTAAAAAAATTGAACGCTGTCAATTGAACTTACATGTTGTAAGTACAGGTCAAAATGAGTTGACTGTTTTTGACTAGAAAAAGCATTGTCTTGTATTGTTGAGGGTGGTCAAAATGACAATAAAAACCAGTCAAAAATGCCCCTGTGTGCACATTTGAGTCAACAGTCAAAACGGGCTGTTGACTGGTTTTGACCAGTATAGCTACTTGCCACTAAAGTTCAGCAGTTTATACCATGTATTTTCATGAGTTAAGAGTAATTTTGTCCATGTTTGTCTCAATTATTTTTTGTATTGATACCGACAGGCAGCATCTACTGGTTTTCCAGATCTTCAGGAACTCAGCCTATCTGTCAATACAGACATTAATATCTCTGACAGAGGAATATCAAGAGATGATAAAATGCTGCTCAGAATCCTTGTGAAATCACATAAACTAAGACTACTAGATCTGAGACGCTGTACTCACATCACTGCCGTGGGTATACAGGTAGACAGCTTATATTTGTCTTGTACAAATCTATGTGATCAAAGTGAGGCTCGAAGGAAAATAGGCTGGCCCCTTTTATGTATTGAGAATGAGTGCTATAATAATAATAATAATAATAATAATAATAATAATAATAATAATAATAATAATAATAATAATAATAATAATAATAATAATAATAATAATAATAATAATAATAATAATAATAATAATAATAATAATAATAATAATAATAATAATAATAATAATAATAATAATAATAATAATAATAATAATAATAATAATAATAATAATAATAATAATAATAATAATAATAATAATAATAATAATAATAATAATAATAATAATAATAATAATAATAATAATAATAATAATAATAATAATAATAATAATAATAATAATAATAATAATAATAATAATAATAATAATAATGTAGACTTATATAGCGCACGTATCCACCAAATTGGTGCTCAAGGCGCATGGCATTATTACCCCCTTGCGTACGGTTGACGGCTATAGCCGCGGCTGGTGAATTCATTGATTTTCCAGCTGCATTTGTTGAGAATTCGCCTTGAATAGAAATCTTCAAGAAGGCTGATAGTTTGGTGAACCATATTGTTCTTGAAATGGAGTGTTATATAATAGATTGGGGATTCGAGAGCTTTCTGAACACAGCCCTTTCAATTACGCTATGTGGGGACTTCACGTGCGATGAATAGGGTATGCCCGGTTTAGCTTGCCCTCTTATTGTTCGGTCAATACGCTTGGCTGAACAGCGGAGTTGTGCACATGTCCATGGCCGGTGTTTGACCCTGTGCTCCCCGGCCCCACAGATGTTTCTTGGTTGGCCGCAACCACCTTCACTCGGTAAAAAATAATACCGTACGCAAGGGGTTAAGATCTTAGAGGCTGTATCCACATCACTGCAGTGGGTAGAGATATGCATAATTTAAATTTCATTTTGCTGAGGCCATTTTTCTTGGCTGACAACTGGACCTTGCTCCCATGAATGTTGGTAGAACTCTGGACCAAATGTAGGTCTCGTTATGCTCCTCAGCTGAGGCTGGAAGGAAAATGGGTACGTTATCTGATAAAATGAGGACTGAACAACACAGGTTTTCAAAATTCGAAATTATTAACCCTAACCTTCCCAAATCCTCCAAAATCCTCTTTGCCAAAGTGAAGGATTTTGAAGGATTGAGGTTACATGCTACATGCTCTTTGCTAAAGTGAAGGATATTGAAGGATTGAGTTATTAGGCATACTTGCCTTTCCATGGTCCATGTACATCCATGTTTGTTGTAGTGATTGCAAGGTCAGTGCTTGGGTCAGTGGACACTGTTTATTGCTCCATGCATGCAGGGAGGGTCCCTGGCCATGTACATGTATCACAGATTAGAAACACATGTGTGCATACATGTCATGTGCTTGCTTTACTACTGAAGGATTTTGGAGGATTCAGGTTATGTGTAAGCAAATAGGCCTAGGGAGTTAGGAAGGATTCAGGTTATGTGTAAGCAAATAGGCCTAGGGAGTTAGGAAGGATTCAGGTTATGTGTAAGCAAATAGGCCTAGGGAGTTAGGAAGGATTCAGGTTATGTGTAAGCAAATGGGCCTAGGGAGTTAGGAAGGATTCAGGTTATGTGTAAGCAAATAGGCCTAGGGAGTTAGGAAGGATTCAGGTTATGTGTAAGCAAATAGGCCTAGGGAGTTAGGGAGGATTCAGGTTATGTGTAAGCAAATGGGCCTAGGGAGTTAGGAAGGATTCAGGTTATGTGTAAGCAAATAGGCCTAGGGAGTTAGGGAGGATTCAGGTTATGTGTAAGCAAATGGGCCTAGGGAGTTAGGGAGGATTCAGGTTATGTGTAAGCAAATGGACCCTGGAGTTAGGAAGGATTCAGGTTAAGTAAGCAATAGGCCTAGGGAGTTAGGAAGGATTCAGGTTATGTGTAAGCAAATAGGCCTAGGGAGTTAGGGAGGATTCAGGTTATGTGTAAGCAAATAGGCCTAGGGAGTTAGGGAGGATTCAGGTTATGTGTAAGCAAATGGGCCTAGGGAGTTAGGGAGGATTCAGGTTATGTGTAAGCAAATGGGCCTAGGGAGTTAGGAAGGATTCAGGTTATGTGTAAGCAAATAGGCCTAGGGAGTTAGGAAGGATTCAGGTTATGTGTAAGCAAATAGGCCTAGGGAGTTAGGGAGGATTCAGGTTATGTGTAAGCAAATAGGCCTAGGGAGTTAGGGTTAAATTAGGGTTAAAAAACATTCATTATAATCAGATTATCAAATTAACAAATTTATTTTTAAAAACTTATTATTTCATCTTACACTTTGAACAACTTCACCCTGAAAATTTGTTTTGCCGTGAAATAACAGTTCACTGTAATTTCACAGC
Source organism: Zoroaster sp. YZ-2022 (assembly GCA_029582265.1). Lineage (NCBI taxonomy): Eukaryota > Metazoa > Echinodermata > Asteroidea > Forcipulatida > Zoroasteridae > Zoroaster > Zoroaster sp. YZ-2022. Next base: position 27,803,200 of record CM055835.1, on the reverse strand, counting down.
AATTTCATTGTGTCTCTTCCTCTCAGATATTGGCAATAATGTTCACGGTGATTTCACGGCAAATTCACAGCACTCTCGAGAATTAATGAGCTGCCCCAAAAACTGCCACGAGAAGTTCATGGCATTTTCACAGTGTATTCACGGTGAAGGAATCCCAAGGGTATTTCATGGCGTTTTCACGGTGTTGTGTTATCGTGAAATTGCCGTGAACTACATGTATTTATTTCACAGTAAAACAGATTTTCAGGGCATTTTCAGGGTAAAGTTATTCATAGTGTTAAAGGCTTTCATCTTAAAGAAACCGGACATTGTTATGTTGAATTTACAATAATTTACTTGTAATTCTGAAAACTTATTATTTGGTCTGAAGGGTTTCAATTTAGAGAAAATGGGAATTGTTTACCTGAATTTACAAAATGTCCACAGATGGCAACTTTTTGTGGAAACATAAACAGTTTTTTTTATATATTTTCTCAAAAAGCTTGAGTACCTTTGAAACTTTCGCAGGTTAGTTTTATAATATATTTCTTGAAAACATGAGGGATGAAATGAAAGTTTGTTACCAAAGTTGTACCTTCCCTTTAATGTTTGTATTTTTGATTGTTTTATAACCAGAGGCTTCCAGTTCATGATCTGCAGCATCTGTTCATATCTCAGTGTTTAGCGTCAATGTTTGAAGGAATAGAAGCTATTGTACAAAAGGTAAGCGGGTTTAAAATGTGACAACTAACTCATTTTGTAACAGGTGGCTTCAGGTTGGATTAAGAGGGCAGCATACTGGGGGGAGTAAAAAAAACACACGGTCATTAATTTACATGTATTATTTTGCACATCTTTTTGTAGTACACTACATTTTGTAGAAAATAATTTACGTGTGATGATGCATTTTTTTTTCGGCCATCTTTTTTTTTGCAAACAGGGAAATATGTGATACATTGTATACACGGGGACCAAATTTCCCATATACAGAGTATGGTGCATTGCTAAGCGCATAGAGAAAGGACACTATGCTAAGAGAGGCCTCACAAATCGGGCAAATGTTCATACCCCTATGTGAAAAAGTCATTTAAAACACAGCACGGCAGAATTCCAAACGATCCAGCATTTTTGACTGCAATTGGACATCGTTTCATAGCAAAAAAAGAATATTAAAAATGCCGACGTGCGGGTCTGAGATGAAGTGGGGGCTTTTTCTGTTGCAGCCCCTTCCCTTTGGAATATGCTTCCACAAAGTTTAAGACTGTGTGACAATTTTAATTCTTTCAAAAAGCTTTTGAAAACTCACCTTTTTGTGTAAGCTTATAATGAATGTTAATTTTGTGCATTTTGTTTCATGTATTTATCTTTGTTTATCTAATGTTCCATATCTTTGTGTCTTTTTCATTATCACCAGCGCCTCGGATTAGGTTTCTAGATAGATGGCGCTTTATAAGTTTCATTATCATTATCATCAAGTGCAGAGACCAGAAACCAGAGATTTTTTTTTGGCCTTATAATCTGATAAGATGCTTTGTTAAGGCTAAGGATCATTGTTAACATTCTCTTAACCCCTTGTGTACGGTATTATTTTTACCGAGTGAAGGTGGTTGCGGCCAACCAAGAAACATCTGTGGGGCCGGGGAGCGCCGGGTCGAACCCTGCCGTTGACATGTGCACAACGATGCTGTTCAGCCAAGCGTATTGACCGAACATAAGAGGGCAAGCTAAACCGGGCATACCCTATTCATCGCACGTGAAGTCCCCACATAGCGTAATTGAAAGGGCTGTGTTCAGAAAGATCATGAAAAGGCTGTATTCAGAATGCTCTCGAAAGCCCAATTTATTATATAACACTCTTATTCAAGAACAAAACTATCAGCCAAACTATCAGCCTTCTTGAAGAATTCTATTAAAGGCGAATTCTCAGCAAATGCAGCTGGAAAATCAATCAATTCACCAGCCGCGGCTAAAGCTGTCAACTGTACGCAAGGGGTTAAAGATTTTGATGAAGATTTTGCATGGCTTTCTGGTGTGGACATTAGTATTACCTTTATCACAATGCAGTCATGTCATTTTTCTTTTCCAACAAGTTCATGTGACCAAAATGAGGCTTGCAGAAAGATAGTCTGGTGCCATTTATGTATTGACAGTCAGCACTGTGATTGTACTTGTGGGCAGAGAGGGGATCAGACCAAGATGGCCACAATGTTACATGGGTACATCCATTTATTAAAATAAATATATAAATAAACTTTTTGATTTCTTGATATTTAGTGGAGACACAGTCTTATTGAGCTTGATCTGTCGTGGAATGTGATTCCCGCCAATACGTTCTGCTATTTAGTGGTGAGAGATATCAACGCGGCTAGGACGTCTATCACTGTAGATAGAGTCAGGTGAATATTAACCCCAGCCGTACCCCCTTGGTGAACAATAAACCCAGCCACACCCCCTAGGTGAAAATTAAGTCCGGTCCCAACACCCCCTATATGAACACTAACCACAAACTCATTCCTGAGGTTAAACCTATGCACTGTATTTTCCATGTTAGTTGAGCAAAAGGTGTCATATTCACCCAAGGTGGAGTGTCGTGGCCGAGCGGTCTAGCTTACCGGACTCGAGTTCTGGTGTTAGCAGCAGAATGTGGGTTCGAATCCTGGCCGTGACACTTGTGTCCTTGAGCAAGACACTTAACCATAATTGCTTCTCTCCACCCAGGGGTTAAATGGGTACCTGTGAGGGCAGAGTTGGTTGATTAGCCCTATATGCGCTGTAATGGCAGCAATTGAGCTGTATACTCCCCAGGGAGCTGAGATGGTTTCAGGAATGATTTATGAGCCTTATGAGCAGGGGTAATGATATAATGCGCCTTGAGCACCACTTAGTTGGTGGATACGTGCGCTATATCAGTCCACACATTATTATTATTATTATTAAGGTTTTCCCGATTGGGGGAATTTGGGGGCCTATCGGTATATCCATTGGGAGAATATGGTTTCGATGAGGATAACAGTATCTCCCTGTCAGGATAGTATCCGCTCAGTGCGCATCGTATCCCTCTCGCGGTGAGTTTCACCCAGTGTCTTGATGACCACTTTGGCATCATATGAGCACTGTGCATGTGCGTATGTTATGGTACTTAGCACGGGTGTACTTCTACCAGCCAATGATCGCTGGAGATATTCCGCGTGTACACGCATCAACTTCAAAATATGCAAAACGCGAGCACTATTGCTGCCCTTTCGCCAACAGTGGTCTAACATGTGCCCTCAACAGCTCATGCACGGTGGGAATAGTTGACTTTGACCCTGTTTGCATTAGTTGAACAATATTAATTTGATGCTTTGTAATACAAATATACATGTACAATCAGTTCCCCTAAAGCCCCCCCCATTGAAAAAAAGAGCATACATGACTTTGTTGATTTTTATCGCTATCGTAGTCCCATGTGACACGCCAAGCAAATCATTCTCCCATTTCAATAAATCATGACAAGGCTGAAGTCATTTTTGCACCTTAACCCCTTGCGTACGCTTGACGGCTATAGCCGCGGCTGGTGAATTAATTGATTTTCCAGCTGCATTTGCTGAGAATTCGCCTTGAATAGAAATCTTCAAGAAGGCTGATAGTTTGGTGAACCATATTGTTCTTGAAATGGAGTGTTATATAATAGATTGGGCTTTCGAGAGCATTCTGAATACAGCCTTTTCATAAGATTTCTGAACACCGGCCTTTCAATTATGCTATGAGGGGACTTCACGTGCGATGAATAGGGTATGCCTGGCTTAGCTTGCCCGCTTATTGTTCGGTATATAAGCTTGGTTGAACAGCGGAGTTGTGCACATGTCCATGGCGCTCCCCGGCCCCACAGATGTTTCTTGGTTGGCCGCAACCACCTTCACTCGGTAAAAATAATACCGTACGCAAGGGGTTAACCCTAACCAACTATATCCTCCAAAAATCCTCCAAAATTACTACCTGGCAAACAAGTACAGGCCATCAATGCTGAATTTGAAAGATCAACGAAAATGCATGGTGCATTTTGAAGATAAGGGCATGTTTCCAAAAGTGCACTGATGGATTTTGGAGGATTCAGGAAGGTTCCTAGCCAGAATACCTAGGGTTAGGGTTACGTTGGACAATCATTATTTTACTTTCCAGGTCTATTTTAGAGGGATGTCCATCTCTTGTGTCACTAAATCTTGTCTCCTTTCAACAAGGGTTGCCCCATGGGATGAAGCGCAGTTACCATGGAGACTGTTTAGCACAGCTAAAGAATGATCTCCAAGCTGCTCCACCAAGCACCCTACAAACTTTCTAAAGAAGCATAAATTGAATTGCAGGAATTTCATATGCAATTTTCAATACATGTTTTGTAAATTTGTCATGAATTATGTCAATATGTTAACAAGAACTCAATTTGTTTTGGGAAAGAATAATGCATACAAGATTGTAAGATATTTATTGTAACAAAGGAATATTTTTAGATACCATTTGTCACTTTTGTATATAAATTGACTTTTTGCCTAAATTGAGTTTTACCTTTTGAAATTAAGATATTGCAAATGTTTTAAGGGATATAAGGTCATTGAATCCTTTTCCGTTTGTTTTTTGTAAAGATTTTGCTGAAAAATCAGCTGATGCATACATACGTGTACATGTACTATTTTAAATATACATGTAAATGGTTTTTACTACTAAAACATTTTCAGGACAGATTTCTGCATATCAATATTTGTACATGTATTTAGTTGTGGGTATGAAGTTATTTTGCATTTGCTGAAGAGATTATACCAAGGCATTCAAAACAGATTTAAGCAAACAAATGATATTCAATCAGACATGACATTCTTCCTACTTTTGTAGGAAATCCTACCTTTTGATTTTGAAAATCCTACCATGAAACTGGGTTCCGACTAACTTCAGACCATGGAAACTTTCCTTGTGTATCATTTTATTGTAAATACCAAGATAAAAAACAGTTTCCTTACTATACGTAGCTATAGAGATAAACGGCTGTATGGTAGTATATGCCTAGTAATAATGGCAAACAATTTTCCTACCTTTTCATTTTCTCACAATATCATCCCGGACAATGTACATATTGGCCAAATATGGACTCCGTCTCTGTATACACCGTAGTACAGGAAGGAAAGTCCAGCCTGGGTTAATGTACATTGTACTATGTGAGTGTTTGACCGGTTACAAGAAAAGCTAAGCCTTCAGTGTCTAATCAATTCAGATACAAGAACATCGTCTGCACTAGTAAGCAGAAAGTTGTGGGTTTGAATCCCGCTTGAGATGCCTGTTGAGGGTTTTTTTCTGCAGACATTTGGAAAACACCGAGTATACGTGTACATTGCTTCATACATAACGTCAGTGTAGGGGAAAAAAAACCCAAATCAACCTCAAACTTGTTTTCCGATTTAACAAAAATAATTTTAGTTTCATATTGCTAATTCTTAAAGAGAATAGAGGAAATAAAAAGTTTTGTCATCTTAGATTTGTTTATTGCATTCCTTATTAACATTGCATTCCTTAATCAGTCAAAATTTTGATATACTTGCCAATGTATATCTAGTGCACTTAAAAGTCGAACACTGTCAAACCTTACGTGTAGTAAGTACATGTACACGTCAAAATGAGTTGACCGTTTTTGACTGGTAAAAGCATTGTCTGGTATTGTTCAGGGTGGTGCAAATGACAGTAAAAAGCAGTCAAAAAATACCCCTATGTGCACGTTTGGGTCAACAGTCGAAACAGGCAGTTGACTTGGGTTGACCTCTGTAGCAACTTCCCACTAAAGTGCAGCAATAGTAGGAGGGTTAATATTTCTGAATAAATTAACTCATACACACTTGATTTTGTGCTAAAAATAGTTTTATTTGTGATACATGATTAGTCAAATGTAGAACTACATGTATACAGAATACACAAGTTCCTTCTACACATATTGTCACATACACAGGATTGCAAACAAAAAATCTGTAACAAAAATGGAAGTCATGGTATTATGCACCGATAATTTTAAGGCATATATTTCTATTCACATATTTACAACAAAACAAGCTTGCACCATGCTAATGCTTGCAGAAATGCTGTTACATAAAATATCACAGAATAAGCCATGAGTCATAGTTATGATAATTTAGATTTCATTTTTGAAATACAATTGTTACCCTGCAAATGCATTCATTCGCAATTATTTTTGGTAGTTCTGGAAAAAAAAATAGTATTAAATTGCAGTAATAATTATTTCCATAATTGTTTTCAATAATTATAGTTGTGAATCTTACAGAAAAGCTGAACATGTACATATGTATTGAAGGTACTGTACATTTATATGTTTATCAGTCAAACTCGAGATGACCAAAACTAGCAAGACTGGTCGTACTGCTCACTATATGAAAGAACACTGCCCTCTACTGACCAGGGTCGGTTATTGTACATTTTCCCACTTTCATTAGTTTACCAATTTAAATAAAAAAAAGTATCTTTTTAATTTGATTTGAGCCAGGTTAATTCAGTTGACATGTCCAATGTGAATTGTTTAAACAGTAAAAATTAAATTTGTATAGCATTATTCCTGAAATATACAGTACATGAATCACCATTATCAGATTAGCCTTTAGTTCAGGGGTGCATGCAGCAAACTGGATAGTATACCACTTTATGTACTATCCGGGTTGTTGTGTGCGCATTGACGAAAGGCTATTACCAGACAAGTTCAGATAACTTTCTGCCACAGCATTTAACAGTGTTCTAACCAGGCCATACACATGCTTTTAACAGTCACCTTTTGATTAACCAATCTGTTAAGGTTGAAGGCTCATGAACAGCGCTTACTCCAAATGACAAAACTTAGCACTCAAGATTTGTGTTCATAACATGCGTTCATGACATTATGTACCGTAGCACTGCTAGCTTGCCTCATACATAATGTGTACGTTTTGTCAATTTTGTCCATAAAATCTGACAATCATTTTAATAATGCACATGAGTGTGATGAGTGACCATCTATTTTGACCTATTTGGAATAAGCGCCATCATGTTAAAAATAGCTCCAAAAATACTTTGGAAATAAAGGTTTTATCAAGCTCCAAGACATTACTTAACCCTAACCCTCCCAAATCCTCTTTGCCAAAGTGAAGGATTTTGCCTTTCCATGGTACATGTACATCCATGTTTGTTGTAGTGATTGCAAGGTCAGTGCTTGGGTCAGTGGACACTGTTTATTTATTGCTCCATGCAGGCAGGGAGGGTCCCTGGCCATGTACATGTATCACAGATTAGAAACACATGTGTGCATACATGTCATGTGCTTGCTTTACTACTGAAGGATTTTGGAGGATTCAGGTTATGTGTAAGCAAACGGGCCTAGGGAGTTAGGGTTAATCAGAACATGACATGCAAGGGGCTGATTATTCAACTCCAGTAACTTTAATTGAATATGATTCCCAAGTATGTTGATGCATTCATTAATAAAATCATCAAGATTTGTTCTTCTACTTATATCTTGGCTAGAACACTGCTATCGGAACAGACACTGAATTTATCTAGATTCCCATGTGCTTTTGATTTAACTTTTTGCACCTTCGTAAATTCCATGACCGAATACCCCAGTCCTGGCAGTACAGTCAGTAGCGTGACTATCTAGAGCCTTATTTCGTGCTTCAATGGATCGGAATGTCTCCAGGTGTGGGAGTTGCCTCTGGAATTTAGGCATCTGCCAAAGGGGTGGGGCTTCCACTGGTGGGCAGAACTTACGAAGGAGTGAGGCACGTGTTTCATAGATTCCTTTGTTGAGGTTTTGCTGTTGTGGAGAAAGAGAAAAATGAAATTAAGAGAATGAGATTTACAGTCCAAGCCTCGAAATTAATTTTGTTTGTCACTTACCACCCTAGTATTTTCTCTTACCTATTTCCAAAAGTCACTTACCTGATTTCAGTGTCTGGCCATGTTGTTATGGGACATGACATAAAAACATGGATAGATCCACTTACCCAGCAACTTACCCACTTTTAAAAATCACTTACCGCCTGAAAAATCCACTTACCTCTGGTAAGTGGGAATTTTGAGGCTTGCAACAGTCATGTGTATTCAGTAGGGAGGTGAGATTCCCCCTTCTTTAATAAACAAGTTGTGATATATGGTTTATTCATAGAGGTTTGTTGTATGCCTCTATTGGGGTAGATCCAGACTCCTAATAGAGGGAGCTATGAGGGCTATATGTATATGGGCAGTTCCATGGTTACTCACGTTACATTTTTGAGGTTTTAGGCCCGCTCTTAGTTTTTTCACAGTAGTTGCATTATATCCAGACCTTACTCAGCACACAAATATATTCAGAAATTTGTTATATGTATGCTATATAAGAGAACAATTCTGGTTACTCACGTTACATTTTTCGGACATGTATAAAATGTCTTTTTTTTCCTCTTACATAGTGTTACATATAACAAATTTCTGAAATTATACTACTCAAAACAATTTAGGGAACACCGGAATAATCTCAGTTAAAGCAAGATCATTTATTTCAGATAAACACAATGTTTCACAGAATTGATGAGAAACAACTGCACAATGAAACAGATGATAAAGGATGCATGTAGTGATTACACATTTCATGACATGACTACTGAAAGAGAGATAGGGGGTTGCAAATGAAAATCCCGGTTCATGGAACATTTCAAACCTATTTGATGTTAAAAATCCGGTGTTCCCTAAATTGTTTTGAGTGGTATATTATTTTGTGCCGAGTAATATCTGGGTATAATGCAACTACTGTGAAAAAAAAATGATAAGTGAAATATATACATAACAGCAAAAGAAACGTCACCCCCTAAATTTTGTTAAGTAATTATATTATTAAACATAATAAATATACAATGTTGTGGGATGGTTGGCTGCCAGGTCAACCAAATTTGCCACATTGTGTTCGTGTTACACTCCATACTCATAATATTCTTCATTAAACAAATTATATTAATTATAAAATGAAAATAATAAATATTTTTAGGGGTGACGTTTCTTTTGCTGTTATGTATATATTATGGCATTACGAGTGGGCCCAAAACCTCAAAAATGTAAAGTGAGCAACCAGGAATTACTCATTTGGTTACGCTTTGCTTGTTTGTATCCATGCTATGTATTCTTAAAGGAATGGAAAAATGTTAGTAATTACCCGATTACAGAATTATTATCCCAAAGCTACCTTGATGTGAAGTTGGTCAAGATTCCAATCATCCTGACGAATTATTCTGTCTTATGTGTTCGCATTTCAGAGAAAACATACAAATATGTGCATTTACAAAAAGTTGCAGACAGTTTATTCCTTAAATACATGATTTATTATTCTATATATATGGATAATTTTGTGGACTTACTTTTTGCTGTAGACGATCTCTCTTGACAAGTTCGGCTTTCCTTCTTTCATTCAACCAACGATCTTGATATCTATGCTCTAGAAGATCAAAGACTGGCGTTGATGGTCTATTTTATAAGGGAAACAAAAACATTTTAATCAAAATCAAAATAGGAATAAATCTTGTAGTTGAAAAAGTCATATTACATATTAGTATACAATTAGTATTACAATTAGAGCATGCTAATCGAAACGTTGAGAATAACCCTTGAAGTCCCCATGGTTCTCCCTGAACCATATTAACCCGTGAAGTCCTCATGGTTCTCCCTGAACCATATTTCTCACTTAGCGACAGTAGAGAAAAACGAGTTGCCCGACATTGGTTCTCCCTTGAACCTTTCTCACTTAACGAAGGTTGAGATACGAGTTATGTGATAAGGTTCTTTTCAGAACCTGTACCTCAGCTTCGCGATAGTTGAGATAAACACATGGTGTTACCGCAAACCGAAACGATATCGATATTCCACCATGCAAAGCCTCAAAACTTATAGTATACAAATTTAAACAAGTTGATTTTTGTTTTCAAGTTTTGAAGTAAAATTAAGTAATGACTTTCTGTGCAGTGCACAGTAAATTCTAGACCATGTTATGGCTTTCACAGCATTTACCTTGATACTGGTCTTAAATAAGGATTTCCTTAAATCTTTAATTCTTTAAATTTGTGATTGAGAGTCAATGCTTACTTGAATCTTAGAGCACAAATATACTACTCAAAACAATTTAGGGAACACCGGAATAATCTCAGTTAAAGCAAGATCATTTATTTCAGATAAACACAATGAAACAGATGATAAAGGATGCATGTAGTGATTACACATTTCATGACATGACTACTGAAAGAGAGAGAGGGGGTTGCAAACGAAAATCCCGGTTCATGGAACATTTCAAACCTATTTGATGTTAAAAATCCGGTGTTCCCTAAATTGTTTTGAGTAGTATATGACCACTACTCAAACCAGGCAGAGATCTAGGGTCTCAAAAAAGGAAGGCCGGGCAGATGGGGGGGGGCACACATCTCCCTCCCAACTGGATCCCCCCCCATGACTCTAACAGTACAGTACATGGCTGTAGTCACCACTGCAGCGGTGCAGCCTTGATCTTTATGATTTATATCATATCATTACACAGGGACAGACAGATCTTTCTGCTGAGTACAACAACTATGATTTCCCAAGCTAGCCATTGTTAGCCCATCTCATCTTTTCACAGATTAAACACCAATCTCTTTTTACCTTGTTGAGATGCCAAAAGTCATAGATGCGGGTATCCTCTTAATCTTTGTCTTATTTTTCTCCTCCTCGGCAACACGTCGTCTCACATCATGTGTCGCTCTGTACTCAAACTGCTCTTTGGCCGTCACCAAACCAGAGCCAACACACGCTTTATTCAATGCGACAAAGTCCCTGTCTGGTTTCTTTTCTTTTCGTAGGATGGGAAGGGCAGCGGTCGGTGTCCAACCTGTCATAGCTTCTGCTGCGCCGCCATCTTTGGCAAGGTTTGGTCGGCCGTAGGTGAAATCGTAATCAGGGAGATTGAATCCACGTTTTGCAGGCTTTCCAAGCTCTGTCTGTAATTGAAAAGAAATAAAACAATATTAGTTTGTTAATAAACGGTACATTTATAGTTTAAACAATCATAAATGGAAGATATTATAACTATTAACATACATGTAACGTTAATCTGCATGTAACAATGCTGTCATCACATCAAAGCCAAATTTGTTATGCTATAACAATTTGAGAATACATTTATTGGGAGTTAATATTGAACCATTTTTTTAAAGGGTAACATAGCCCAAAAATTAAACCAGTAAACTTTTTGCAAATTTGGCCATTGTGACATTACTAATGGGGCAAAAGGGGCATAATGCAATGGCAGTGATGTTAAAGTACAAGACTAAATTATTGTAAACATTTTTAAACATAAATTATTTGGTATGCTGTCATTGATATCATAAAAAGTTAAAGACTTAATAAGAATGCAATATCCTGAGTATTTAATTTGAAAATTTAATTAACGTTAATTTATCACCAGTAATATGAATGTTTTGTTTTAACAACATCTGCAACTTAAATTGTCATCACCAAGCATCCAAACAAATGGAAAATGTAAACATATTCTAATATTATAACGTTAGTAGTAGTACTGCTACTAGTACTAGTAGGCTAACGTTATGTGTAACGTTCGGTTAGAATTAGAAATTCTGCCGCCTCGACTGAAGGACTTGACCTAACAAAAACTGTTTAACTATTACCTACCTTCATTAAAAGCGGGTTGTCAAATGTATCGTAAGGTACCCCAACTGCTGCTTGACTCATTTTGACTTTGGTAATTACAGAGACCTGATATTACAACAACAAAAAACTTTATTCTGAGTGCCGAGTGAAATGCCTTGTGCACTGGTTACACGTCTTGCGCGAATGCTATTGTAATTGTGTACATGCCGAAAGTTGTGTTGGTTACGGAGCGGAGGTGTTGCAAGGGAATCCCTTAGTAACGACCAACAGAGGGCGTTATTTTGCACTTGTGTTCTGCTTGCGTTCACACAACGACCATGTGTGACGTGTGCGGGCATGATAGGCATGATCGATGATCATAAACCAAACTTCTTTGCAGTTTGCCAGTAAACAACGTTTACAGCAATACATTCTTGAAAATAAAACATAATTTTCTTCTGAGAAATGACGCGAGCAGTTTGTATGTACAGTGGTGGCACCGGCTAAATAATTGAGGGGCCGGGCGGGAAGGTGGGTACATTGAGAGCCGGAGACTAGCAAAGCATGAAATGATTTTTATACCCAATGTTAGTCGTTTTATTTTTGTTGCTCGCTTATACCAACTGAACAATAATATCAGCAGAGCGGTGATTATAGCCTTCACATAAACAAAGTACAACAATACAAGCTCATTCGGATCACAGCTTCACATGGGGCCAACTCCTACCGATAATTTTATTTTCCTTTATTAATTTATTTGTGTTTACAGCTCAGATGATAAAATTAGATTTTATCACACCCAGATACAATGAACAGGCTACTCGCCCATGGGAGAAGATGTTTCTTTACAAGTGCAGCGGCAAACTTCGTTTACCGTCAATATTTCTCAATCATTCTTAGCATCTCATTGTTCACTGTCACGATGTCAACTATCCCGATTGGAATAATTATGTACTTTTATCCTGATTGAAACAATTCACCTAGGCCTAATGAGGATACGGACGAGGATACCAGTCGAGAAGCGATATTCATTATGCACAGCGGCGCAGCGTAGCCAGGACTTTTTCAGTGCGGGGGGGGGGGGGGGCACAGGGGATATTGCTTTTCAGTGGGGGACCCAGGGGGTATGGGGTTTTCCCCGTTCTTTTTCTTTTCTTTTTTAGGGGTACTATCAGGATTTGTCGTGGGGGCACCTGGGGGGGGGGACACTGGAAATTTGTGGGGACCACGTGTCCCCCAGGTCCCCCGTGGCTACGCCGCTGATTATGCAGTCTACAATTGCCATTAACTTTGTAAAATGAATGTACCTCTATAGATTATTGAGCCGGTAGCATCTCTGTAATGCTCAATATGTTCACCTCACATGTGAAGGACACCAACTCGGACTACGAGCCTACAAAATACATAATTATAGAAGACTTTCTGAAATATAATTTACGGCTGTGGAGGTTTAAAATTTTTATTTTTTTAAAGGAAATGACAATTCTGAACTGCAGAAACTACTGGTATTCGCAGTCGGGAATCTGTTGATGGGTGACATGACACCTTCTATCGCACCTATCTTATCTCAGGCTATCAGACTCTGCTAAACTTTCTCAGAATTAAATAGAACAGCAAACCTCAACAAAACTCAACATTTAGTGCGGACAGAATTAGCCATCCTACACTAACCTCTCAGAAATAATACAAATAAAAATTTAAAAAACACCGGACCACGACATATATATTCATTGTAACCTACTGTAAGATATTTTGAGGTTAGGCCTAATAATTATTGCCTATGCTAGATTTGTTACTTCATAGAGGAATAAAATATATTCATCCATACCTTCAATCATTCATGGTAATAATTTACTCTCCCTGCCCTCCGGGATCCACCGACGTCTTCATCCACTTGTTCACCGTCCTCGCTCGTTCATACTTATCCCTATAGGCCCTATATTTCAGCTCATACCAAGATGTTGTCTTATAACAGGGATAATACCCCCCCCCCCCCCCATTAGGAATCATGCTCACGCATAGGCCTAGCCTATATTCCATTTTTGTTTTAGTGCAATATGTTTGTTCCACGGCCTAAAAATGACATTTCCTGCCATCTGGGGTCATCTTTATCACCTTCCTCGTTCAACCTAATCCCCATCAAGATGTGTTTCTTTAACAGGGGCAAATTCGACATCGTTTTCACGAAGGGAACATTTAGAAGAAAAAAAACGAATTTTGGATTTGTATCGACATTCATGATTACTTTATTGAAATCTAAAATTAGTTTTTCAATGACACTAATTGGCAAAGGGCAAAATAAGTGCTAACAAGCAATTTTCGTTTTCACACAGGGACAACAATTACGCCACACAGCATTGAGTTTTAATTAGTTACCTACGTTTTGAATATACAAAGTCACCTTCCTCATTGGCGGATCGGGGGGGGGGGGGGCTAAGGGGGGCTGTAGCCCCCCTAAAATCGGGGGGGAAGGGGAGAATGCACTCCCATTCCCACAGTGTGCGGGATAAACACAAGGTGAACTACTTAGTACTGTACTGAAAAATAATAATTGTTTTTGATTCTCAGCCCCCCCCCTAAAAACTGTTCTGGATCCGCCCATGAATATGTATAAGTCTTGTGCACTATGTACAACCCCTATTAAGAATCATGGTTTCAACTGAGAATATAATATGCTCACAAATACACCTATTTCCTTTTTGTTTTACTACAAGACGTTTGTTCTACCGTAGGGCCTAATATAATCATATTAACATATTTCAAGTGACAACAATAATAATTGAAGTCTGTTCTGTGATTTAATTTTATAGGCAGATATTTCCGTGTTTTACCATAGTAGCTGAACTCTCTTCCATTGAAGCAATTTTCCTTGGACACTACTTCCTGGCCAAACAAATTAAAAAATCAACTAAAAATAAACTACCAGCGAGCCTTTACTATGGTAATGGCTCGATGGTAGGTTTTTTATATACACATGCGTCACTATGTCTTCCGTACACATGTCTTTTGATGCCAGATTTATTATAATAATAATAATCATAACATTTTTTTGTAAATTCTGCAGCGTCTTACGTTTAAATTAAAATCACAAAGCGGTTTACATAAAATAACACGTTAAAGTGATTGGAAGGTACAACTTTGGTAACCAGATAATAATAAAATCAATTAATTATATAGTTAGTAGGCCAACATGTATCTAAACACTTGTTGGAAGGTTGTTACATGTAGCAATCATGAATAGAAACTATTTCGTCGGAAGTGCTTTCATCTTAAAGAAAACTGGATTTTACAACTATGCCGTTTTCGCTGGCAGCTTTTGTTATATAGCAAAACTGCTTCTAGGGCTAGGGGTATGCATTTACTCTGAATTTCTTTGAGTCAGGATAACGACGATTCAGCTCAATGCGTCACTAAAGTCATGGGAGGATCAAGCCCCATTCCTATCATACAGCATCTAGATATCTGCTAACGGTACAGGCTCTTTCCTGCAGATCAGTCTTTTCAAAACGTTTTTGATGCATGTACGGAATTCGGTGTACCGATAGGCGTATATGATGGGATTGGCACCTGAATTTGCAATCGCCAACATGTTCAGACCGGCCTCTACATAGGGGTGGCGGATAATTCCCAAGCTGGGGCCTCTTTGTGAGTTTATGAACTCCATGGTTAAGTTGAAGGTGTAGGTTGGCAACCAGCAGAAGAGGAACACGCCAACAACAATGGCTGTCGTTTTTGTGGCCTTCATTTCGCCCAATCTTTGAAGCTTAGCGGTAGATTTTAACGCTTGTGTCGGAAACGTGATGGCGTTGACACGTCGAAGGTTCTCCTGAGTCGCTAGGATAATTTGAGTGTACATAATCATCATGAAGACCAAGGGCACGGCGAACGTCAGCACGAATGAAAAGAACACGTAACTTAAAGGCAAGACTTGGTCAAAATAGCAAAAGTCTAACCGTCTTACCTGTCTTCTCCAGCCAATAAAAGGATTTAGACCCACAACAATATTTAAGGACCACGTAAAAATGATCATGAGGGTACATCTCCGACTTGTCATTAGCTGATGGTACAAAAGAGGAAACATCACTGCCAGAAATTGGTCAAAGGCTATACACAGTACGTGCAGCATGGATATACTGCATGGTACGGTGAGCCACGTTACTATCACTAAACAGAAGTAAAAGTCTGTCTTGAGGTTTTCCAGGAAGATGCCGAGATATAAGACGGGCACAAGTGACACACCCACCAGGGAGTCGGCCACGGCGAGACTCGCAATGAATTTGTTTGTGGCTCTCCGTTGGAGGAGCGTGGAAGAGCTGCAATAGGCAGCCACGATGACGAAGAAATTCCCCGTGAGGATAAAGATGGCCATCGGGAGTAACATCCCAAAGATGTAAATGTAAAAGAAAGTTAGATTCGTCTTTGTCTCATCTTCATCCAGATAAAAAATACTCTTATTCATCACCGCCATACCTGGATCATCGCTGGTATATTATAGTCAGTTTTAAAGGTTGTGTAAACCGTATCATCGCGTGCTCATGATTCATGACATTTCGATTGGGTAGGTTTATTATTTTAGCAGTATTGTTGAATTCGTCAGGAAGTGTATAGTACATTTTTTTTCTGCAATAACCTGTTCAGGAAATCACACTTTAAGAAAAATAAACACTTTTGATATCAAGAGTTCCTGTCCAATATGCCCATTTGATGCTCTGATAGAAGAGGGGCACGAGCGACACAACCATCAGGCAATCGACCACGGCAAGGTTCGCAAGGAACTTGTTTGTGGTTCTCGGTAGGATGAGCTTGAAATGCCCATGATGATCCACACAAATCTATGCTCAAAATGTTATCATGGTTTGCTGCATGGAAAGTGATCAGAAAACTTCGTCAGCAAAATTAGTCGTCGCATGTAGTTTTGTAATATGTCAATACATTTTCAGCTCACAACTCGGCTCTTTTAAGTTGTTTAGTTCGTGAAGTGATGTGAAAACAAATTACCTTCGGCTTTTGAAGGACTACTATATGATTTTAAGCATTATTCTGAGCTGTTCGTGAGGGTGCGACAGTTTGGTGGTCTGCGCACGTTGTGGGTATGTACAGTAATATGTACTTGTTTTCCCATGCCGAATTTAGCCAAATATACCAGTACTAATTGAAATTGAACATTTAATTATGATTATAACTTTTGTGCCATCACGCAAAAAAAACAACAACAACAAACAAACAAACAAAACAAAAAAAACTTGAAATATGTTATTTGAAAGTGTTGACTTTCTTTAAAATGTAGCCCCTTTTTGCTGAATGGTTTGTGCCATAACTTGCAGTGAGCCTAAGTCACAATTACAAGAGACGGACCCTTCCCAACCCTCGCCCCGGCCCTTTCTTTAAACGCCGTGTGATGTGTACGCGCTGCGCTGGCATGAATAACACTCCGTCATCCTGCCTGTTGGCAAGTGTGACGTAATTCCAACATAAATCACGCCCACTTCGCATGTGCCAGCTGGCTCCAACGATCGTCAGAATCCCATTGGAAATGCATTGACCAACCTATATAGGGTGCACCCAACTAAATAAACTTCCATAGTAAACAGTGTTAAACACAAAATATTCAAAAATCGTAAAAAAATACTTAAAAGTCCCCCAGTTTTTAAAACCAAAAGAAAAAATATTGATCGATATATAACCTTTTATTTTCTTCTCTATTTACTGTCTAAAGTCTAGGTTTCCAGGAAGTTATCCTCATCCCAATGAAAACCACCCTCTACAGTAGTGAAAACGTCCACACTGAAAAACAGCCATTTTGGAAAAAGGCCTTACGCTTGAAATCAAATTAGGACCACTTTTTCAGGGCCTAGTGTGTCCAAAATACTCAAAGTTGAAAGCCAAGGACCCCCAGGTTATGATATTGGGCCATTTTTACACAATCCATCAAATGTATGGGCCTCAAATCTTTGTTTTTTTATGATAAACAGCTTGGCGCATGAATTCCTCACTATTTAGTGGGGTGCACCCATATGTCATGATCAACTGAGCCAATCATGCATGCGCGATCTCAGAAACCCCGACTAAAAGATACAACACTATATTTCATGATCATACGCAAGAAATTAAAAGCTTGTGACTTGCATTTAAGGTATGTGTTGTAAAGTCTCAAAATCTTATTTAAAAAAAGTAAATTTCTGCTTTTGAACGTTAAAATCAAGGATTTTTAAATTACACACAACGGAATGCCAGCTTTGGAATTACCGGACTTGGCCAATATGCGCGCGTTACGTATCGACGTACGAACAGGATCGAGATCGGGCCATGAGGGAGGCTAAGTCATATCCTCAGGCGCGTAGCCAGAAGATGTTGTTTTATAAAAATGTATCCCCAGACAATATTCGCCCCGATTGAGGTCCAAGAACAACAACAACCTGAAGGGGAAAAAAAGGATCAACATTTTCGCTGTGGTGCAATTTTTGTGTTTCAATTTAATTTGTTCATCTTGATTAAAGAAGTATCGCCCGTGGTTTTCGCTATTTTACCCGCAATTTTATAAATCGGCAATTTACTTGAAGAAAGGAAAACAAATGCTTTAAAAATCTACATTTCTCAAAATGGTCATGAGAAGCATGTTTTTTTACAGTAAAAATGTCCTAAAATTTATTGTTGTGGGCCCTGTCATAAATTTATTTGGACACATTAATTGGACACATTAATTGGACACATTTACTGTTTAACCGCGCTTATCACAATGTATGTTTTAATTGGACACATTAATTGGACACATTTACTGTTTAACCGCGCTTATCACAATGTATTTGTTTTACTTTCCTGAAGGATACTAGAATTGGTATTCATGAAAACTTCACTAAATTCAAGGAAATTTAAAGGGAATGTACAGCATTGGTATACTCGATTACGAAATTACCGAATTGCTATCTGAAAGCTTTCTTGTGAAGTTGGTAAAAAATGAACAAATCACCCTGTAAAAATAGTATGGTTGAAATGTTTTCATTTCAGAGAAAACATACAAAAATATGTACATCTTTAAAAAAGTTACCTGACGATTTTAAGCAGGAAGGAATTTTTAACACTTTTATCATGACTTGAGACAGGATAAAACGAAAATCATGATGGTACAAAACACATAATGAAAGACGAAATAAAAACAGAAATAAATAAATTTCCCATTTTTAATTATTCTAGAATTATTATTTGCTAGATAAATTCACTCAGTATATCTTAAAAATTCAAATCTTATAACTTTGATGACCAACACAATACGACAAACAGGTCACCTGTAAGCTAATTGATTAAGTCAGAAGTTTGAATAAATCATGTGGCAGTCCTTTCTAAAAAATTATATCAAACACTCAGTTAACATGACAACATACAACATTATGAGAACTGACTTTTGAAAAGATGAGGAACAAACCAACCATGATTTTGCATATGCTATGACGTCACTGATGTGCTCATGAATATGCAAATTCATTAGCATATGTTCATTGGATATGATCATAAATATGCAAATTTTCATTAGCATAAATACCAAACAGACCTAAAAAGGTATCAGAACACCCACAAATTGGCAATTAAAAGGAAGAAAAATAATGTCAGCATAGATACTGACTTGCTTTCAAGGGGGCGGGGGCAGGGGTAGAGGCAGGGGGGGCGTGTGCCATTGTTTCATTCATAAGGACACACACCACTGTTGATATACCAATTAAACCTCATCTCCTTGTGTACAATTTCCCCTCATCATTCAGCCTTTCTATATAACTGAAATCATCTTCAAGTAACGGTACTCCTTCGTTTGATCTTACTCTTTCTCTTGCCGGTACTTTTCTTCTTTTTATTCCTTGGTGCCGTGGTTGCCTGCTTGGCTTCAGTCTCCGCTTGTACAGCCATTCTCTCATTGGCAATTACTGTCAGGCAAAACAAGATAATTAATGAATTACATGTAGCTTAATTCACTGCTTGATTGGGGGAGGGAGGGGGGACCTTTTTGCTTGATATGACACTTTATGTTCCCCCCAGCATTTGGATTTGAATAAAAAAAAGTTCTGTGTTTACACCAGAAACCTAAGGCTTGTTATCAAGACAACCCCTTTAAGATTATAATCACTTTGTCCTGTAAAGATCTATAAATTTCAGTTCTCAGTAAACTAAATCATCTGTCTTGTGACAAAATGTTTGATAAACAATTTTAAAATATCAAGTTTTCAAAACAAAATGGCAAATTTTTTCAAAAAATATTTCTGAATTTCTGAAATATGTAAATATTTTTTCCCAAAATTAATAAATGTATTTATATTTAATCCAATGTTTGACACTCCAACAAATAAGTACTTGATGGAAAAGGGGGTTAGGATGGGGTGAGGTTCATGGACGGTCATTGAAATTGAACATTTTGAATCTTCCCCTCTCGACCTTTGACAATAAATTTACACCACTGAGGGGTAATAACCATCTAAATCCCATTTGTTTTGCAAGAAATGGTAGTCTAATTTTTTCTAATTTCTGGAGTAAACAATTAAGACACATTCACTAACAGTACTGGCACTCTGAAAAATGAGCCATTCAACCTTACGGTTGGCGATATTCCAAATTGCCACTAACGTTTGTTCCGGCCGGCTGGGATGCATTTAACCCAAATATGCCGAGTAGCCAGGGATCACACTCCAAGCTAATTCTGAGAAACAGTAGTCTAGGGATCACTTGGAGAGAATGCAGCTTTTTATAACTTAATTACCAAATACTCCACAGGGGAAAAGTGTCATGGCAAATAAATCACAGGAGAGGACAAATAAAAAATGTTATTCTACTCACGCAAAGCCCTTTCTGCCAACTTGTACTTTCTGAAAAGTTTTCCAAGCCATGCTTCTGGTTGGTTCAATAAGCTGTCAAATTAAACATAAAAGTTTATAACTGAAATACTACTTCATTTATCACATTTCATTTGATAAACCTTTGCTTTCTCCTATGACTCTCGATCAGGAAAATTAATTTGTTTATCAAATTCAGAAAATGTGGAATTCGTAAAAACATTCGTACATGAGAATTGCTTTTCAACTTAATCTAATTAGGATAAATGCACTTTTATATTCGATACTGAATAGATTTGTTTCTAACAAAGATGAATGACCACTTAATTCTGTCTCCCCTGAATGCACGTCACAGGCAATTAATGTCCTCTGAAGAGCAACTGATGTTATATCCAGGCCTGTGAGTGGGGTTTGATAAAAAAAGAGGAAAAAAGAGGAGAACCTAAAAAAGACCCGGTGTCAATGGAGAACATCATGAGTACTAAGTAGTAATCATGCACGTGTCACGTAGTGCACACATGGACGTAGAATACAAAATGGTGGTTGTTGTGGTGTGTCGCGCGTGTTGTTAGGCCGTATAATTCCTTGGCTACGGCCGAAAATAACACGCAAGTCTATGGGAATTGACCGCAGCCGCTAGCTATTGGCTTCCGTAGGCACACTTTCCAGCCATAGCCAACGAAGTAGGACACAGCCGAAATACGGGTGTGACGATCAGCCATACCGCTGGTTCGCGCGCTCTATATCCAACAGGCGGTATCTGGTGTGGGAACCAACGCACGGATCGCCGATCGAGATCGAGATCCGCGTGAAACAATAATTACACGCAATGTGCAATTTACAACAAAATAAAAAACGGACTTTTTTTTTCGGGCGGATTTTAAAAAAAGCAGAAATTAAAATCGGGAGAGGAAATGAAAAAAGCGGAAATCCGCTAAAACGCGGAGATTTCACAGGCCTGTATATCTGTAACTCAGGCTTTTCTAAAAAAAAATAGGGACCTGACATTTATTAAATGTTTGCTCGGAGCCCCTTGTTATTAAACTACATCATAATATGTATGGCGGATTCTGAATGGGAAACTACCCGCCATTGAGAATGCGTAGGTGCAGATCCAGTGTGGATGAAAAGGGGTGGGTTTTGAAGAAAGTGAAGGGGGGGGGGAGAAGGAAGAGAGGGGCGCATAAGACAATACATTAAATAGATGATGATCAAAAAGGGGGTATACATATATGGACCCTCTACCTTACACTCCTCCCTTAGCAAATCAAAGGGTGGTAAAGTGCCCACTTTTTATCATCAGCGAGCAGACAACTTGCACACAGCAGGCAACCCACACAGCAAGCACAATGCCACGGTGGCAGCCAATCACTACGCATCACACAACAGTAGCACCAATCGGAACACTTCCCATTCTACACATAATTCCCAGCAAATACTACTATCTCCAAACCTCTTCATTCTCCTCACGAAGATTAGAGTAGGCTAATCGAAACATTGAGAATAACCTGTGAAGTCCCCATGGTTCTCCCTGAACCATATTAACCCGTGAAGTCCCCATGGTTCTCCCTGAACCATATTTCTCACTTAGCGACAGTAGAGAAAAAACGAGTTGCCCGACATTGGTTCTCCCTTGAACCTTTCTCACTTAACGAAGGTTGAGATACGAGTTGTGCAATAAGGTTCTTTTCAGAACCTGTACCTCGGCTTCGCGATAGTTGAGATAAACACATGGTGTTACCGCAAACCGAAACGATATGTATGTAAATTGTGAGATGTGCTCATCCATTTTTGTTGTGTTCCCCCCACTATTCAGCCACCTTAGATCCGCCCCTACCACCAATATGGCAGCTGAGGGTGAGGTGACAGCGGAACAAGACAGAGATAATAATAATAATAATAATGTGGACTTATATGGTGAACGTATCCACCAAACTGGTGCTCAAGGTGCATTACATTATTACCCCCTGCTCATTGGGTGCATAAATCATTCCTGAAACTATCTCAGCTCCCTGGGGAGTATACAGCTCAATTGCTGCCATTTCGGCGCATATAGGGCTAATCAAACACAACAACCAACTCTGCCCTCACAGGTACCCATTTACTCCTGGGTGGAGAGAAGCAATTATGGTAAAGTGTCTTGCTCAAGGACACAAGCACCATGGTCGCGGCTGGGATTCGAACCCATATTCTGATGACTCAGCCATCAGAACATAAATCCGATGCACTAAACTGCTCGGCCATGGCGCACGAGATGTACAAAATGATAGATGGATTCTATAGAGATAAGATACATGACATATATCACTTGTATACAAAAGAGCACCTAGGGTCAAACTGTGACAGAATAAAAAGCTGTACAGCAGTCTACGACAGACACTATCAAATCTCCTATTTGGAGATGTCAACTGTACAATTACTTGTTGTTTTGGTACCATTGACATACCTGAGGGAGGATTTTGCTGGTAGGTCTGCTAAACAGTCATCATATCCTCTTTGGGTAGGTGGCAAAAGCCCCCTGTGGAAATAGAACAGCAAAATTGTTTTACAAAATTACAAATAATTGGAGTGGTAATTAAAGTCTATGGAAATAAAACATCAAATGTGACTCGATCTTACAAAATGATTCTCAAGTGGCTTATTCACAAAGCGAAATTTCATTGAATTTCATCCTATAAAGGTCTTAATTCACAATTCAATATCAACATGTGTTTGGTAAGCAAATTTAAGATCATTGGCAGATCCGGGGGGGGGGCTAAGGGGGCTGTAGCCCCCCCTAAAATCGTAAAAGAAAAATTAAAAAAAAAAAATTAAAAAAGAGAGAGAAAAAGGGGGAGGGGAGGGGAGAACGCACGCACTCCCATTCCACAGTGTGCTTTGTTTTTCTCTCCCTTTGATTATTTCATTGTAATTTTTGTAGTACTGAAAAATAATTGTTTTTGATTCTCAGCCCCCCCTAAAAAATGTTCTGGATCCGCCCATGAAGATGCTGACGGTGCTTGTTCTAATGAACTTCAAAAGTCCAATTTGAGGAACCTTCATTAATATAAATATAGATTTACACAAGAATAATACAATAAAATCACATTGTAGTTATTATTATCTTACCTTGCCAAGGTGTGTGCAGATATATTGACACCTCTCTCCAGTAGCTTTCTATGCATATCCTCCATTTCTTGCTCTTGTGCACTTAGTGGAATAAACTGTTAAAATCATCAAAATAACGTGTCAGCTAGACAGAAGGTGCTGATATAATAGTTATAGTTATAGTTATAGATATAATAGTAATAGATATAATAGTTTATAGTTATAATAGTTGATTTAGAATCCCATATAGCAGCGGGTTCCGAGAGGTTAAGACGTCTGCACTAGCATGCCTCCATGGCACTAGTAAGCAGGAGGTCGTGGGTTCGAATCCCGCCCGAGTCACCTGTGTAGTTTTTTCACAGATACTCGGAAAGCACTGAGTATACAGTGCTATACACACGTCGGTGTAGGGCAAAATTAAATCAATTGTTTATCTCCCGACGCAAGAATTTCACCAACCTATAGTTAAAATAGTTATAGTTATAATAGTAATATATATAATAGTTAGTTATAATAGTTATAGTTGTAATAGTTATAGTTGTTATTGTTATAATAGTTATAGTTATAGATATAATAATTATTGTCTCTTAAAGTTCCTTTATATTATTGGTGTTCTATTTATAGCCTTTTGTGCCAAAATAGATCAGAATTTAAAAACAATTTTTGCACAAATAGCATACTTTGTAAATGGCAGGTGCAGTGTTTATGATGTTATTGACGATCTGTTAAATTTGTCATTCTGCATATTGCCGCAAAAATTGCAAAAGTTCTTTACATTTTTCAACAAAACCTTACAGTGTGAAGGCGATCAGAGCATACTGATCGAAACATTGAGTTGTAACCACCAGTTCTTTTCAGAACTATTTACTACTTAAAAGATAATTTTTTCACATGGTGTCACTGCACAGTCTTTACTTAATGTGAATTAATTGAGACATACTGATGGTTCCTCTTCTTCAGAAGAGTCGGATACCGGTTTCCTTGGTCTCCAGAAGACTGGCTTAGGTTCCTCAATGGCAACGACTGAAAGTGTCAAACAAAGGAATTATACATTGTGAAGTGATTACACAAACAGGGATTTAAATGCCAAATTTTGTTTTTTGGTAAAAAGTGATTATTCATTTGATAAAGGAGGGTTGGTGGAAATCTGTTTGAACATTTTTATGACCCATTGACATCGAGATTTTACCTTGCTTTGTGTATTTCTTCTCTTTCTTGAGGGTACCGTCTCTTAATGCTTTCACTGCTTCTCTATTTCTCTTGTAGTCAACAAACCTACAAACAGATAATTCAGAATAAAATTTAAAATAATTTTCTTTGAAAAATGTGATCTTTTAATGGAAAACATTTGGTTATTGTGACACAAATATATTATACTAACTCACCGTTTCTTTGGTGATGTTACAACTACTTCACTGGATTTCAACATTTGTTTCCCATCTTGGGATGTCTACAAAATAAATTATAAAGAGAGAAAACTGCATTTTATGCCAAATTTTTTTTCTTCTGGTTTCTGGTCTCTGTGCGCGTCGCCTCAGACCCATGTGTCAGCATTTTTTATTCTCTTTTTTTTTGCTATGAAACGATATCCAATTGCAACCAAAATTGCTGATCGATTGGAATTCGATCAGTGGAATGTCGTGGCCGAGCGGTCTAGCTTACCGGACTCAAGTTCTGGTGTTAGCAGCAGAATGTGGGTTCGAATCCCGGCCGTGACACTTGTGTCCTTGAGCAAGACACTTAACCATAATTGCTTCTCTCCACCCAGGGGTTAAATGGGTACCTGTGAGGGCAGAGTTGGTTGATTAGCCCTATATGCGCTGTAATGGCAGCAATTGAGCTGTATACTCCCCAGGGAGCTGAGATGGTTTCAGGAATGATTTATGAGCCTTATGAGCAGGGGTAATAATATAATGCGCCTTGAGCACCACTTAGTTGGTGGATACGTGCGCTATATAAGTCCACACATTATTATTATTATTAATTCTGCCATGCTGTGTTTTAAACAACTTTTTCACATAGGGGGTGTGAATGTTTGCCTGATTTGTGAGACCTCTCTTATCCACCATACTTTGTATATGGGAAATTTGGTCTCCGTGTATACATGTATCACGTATTTCCCTGTTGGCAAAAAAAAAGCGCACGTCACTGCACCGATTTTGAAGCCTACCGATGACCAGAAACCGGAGACCTTTTGTTTTTGGCCTTAAGTTCAGTGGGTATAATCAATGACATTTTTTTCAATGTTAACAAACAAAACAATATATAACGGCAATGTATCATACAATATACAAAATATAATCATTTGATTTATGAATAATTTATCAATAGACTTTTGTACATGCAGTGAATACATACAATATAAATGGGTGTGATTAAACAAGTGCACCAAATACTGAAGTAACTAAATAAAAGTATTTAAAAGTTTGAACAAATATAATTTAAAGAAGGGAACAACAGACATACTGGGAAAAAACCCAGCTAGATGAACAGATAGGTGTATGAATAACAGACTACTCCGATAGATTTCAACATTAGTTTTCCATCATGGGACGTCTACAAAATAAATTTAAAAAAGAGAAAACTGCATTTTAAGAGTGGGTGTGATTAAACAAGTGCACCAAATACTAAAGTAACTAAATAAAAGTAATTTATATAAGTAATAAAAGTAACAATACAATTTGATGAACAGAAAGCTGTATGAATAACAGGAGGTAAGGAAAATGATGCATGGATTATGATATATGCACTGACAGACAATCAAACAGACTGACAGACAAACAGAAGCAAGAATCTAGAATCTAGAATCTAGTTATTCGGCCAAAAATACAACAATCGTACAAACAATACACGAGAAATGAACATTGTAATTCGCTATAAATGTTTGAAATAAACATGACAGGGTACAAGTTGAACAAATAAATGGATTTAAAGCAAGAGTGAAGAAGAGTAAAGTTAAGACCAAGGAATAATAAAAGCCAACAGTGAGAAATGATAACCAGATGAATAGAGACGACAAACATTAACAAACTGTCAGTAGTGATCTGACCAGGTTGCAATTACAAACCTTTTGTGACCATATGACAACCTTTTAGTGATAAACTAATAATATTTACATTTGTAGGTGTTTTTGCAGAGTGAGGACGTCTACTCATCTTTCCCGGGCTCTTCCTTCCAGACGGTGTCTCCACATCACGTCGTTTATGTGGAGCAGAGACCGGTCTGGTAGACACCTATGTACACCAAATAAGAAAGCATACGAGTTGAGTCCTACGCCACACTTAAAGGGGAAGTATCATCATGATCAGAGCAGACTTTCGACAGGGCATACAATCGATGTCCTAGTTTAAATTTAATACAGTGACTGAAAATTACTGGCTCGTTTATGCAGCAGCAATGGTAATATGACCTTATCATGTGGGGTATTATTTACAATCACTGATGAGTTCATCTAAAATTAGCACTCCAATTCCATGCCCTGTTGATCATGATGATACTGCCCCTTTAACCAGTTCACACCGGGAATAAAACAGTTTTTCCGAACCCCGTGGCGGGTTTATTTTTACCGCACAAACACGACCAATGGTGCTCACCAGAGCGTGACCGGGGAGACTGCGTCTTCCACCGTATGCTTATGGCTCGTTGCCACGTCGACCGGGAATCTATACACATATTCCCGAGAATCCTATGGCGTGTTTAGACGCTCTCCGACGCGAACTGGTTAAGTAACATGAGCAGTAAATCAATAAAAATCAAAACTCCTGGGTTTGACCAAAGAGTCAAGAATTTACAATGAATGTTTAAAAGCTTTAAATTTATATAACTTCACAAACAATATTACTATTTACAAACCTTGCATTCCCTATGTTCCGCCTTAAGTCATTCACTCTGCAATCCCATGACAAAAATGTGACTCCGAGTTGACATATTCATTATTTATCACGACCCAATGTTTGTTGCCTTGTTTGTTATGGTGGTGTTTTACAGTAAACGTATACCAGAAAAGTTAACTTTTGCAATTTTTAAAACCAAAGAAAAGGGTTTGACTAGCAATGACCTTTTCTCACAGAGTTGATGAAATGTCAAGTAAAACATAGATATGTTATGCAATGAACTCAGTAATGATTGATGTGAAAAGTTTGTTCAATTATTTAAATTGATGTCTCTCTTACCCTTCTGGTCACAGGGTTTGCCTCAGCATCCTTTGTAATCTCTATCTCCCCTGGTGCTGTGCTCAGCTCTGTATCACCCTGTCTGTGACCCATTCTTGACTCAGGTCTAGCTGGAGCAGCAGAACTCACCTGTCAACATTTTTATTCGACAATTATTACACAACAAAAAAATGGGAGCGAGAAACCCAGGGGTCAAAATTTAATCAGTAGAAGACATCTGGGGTCAATTTCATAGAGCAGAGATTTTTGCTAAGCAAATATTTTTGCTAAGCAATATAAAACAGACTACCAGCCAAAATGCATACAATTTGTATGGAAGTTTGGCTGGTAACCAAATAAATCTGCTAAGCTAATTATTTTATCTGCTAAACAGCTCGATGAAATTGGCTCCTGTTCTTGTTTTTATGAAATTTTCTTCTTGAAGAGGCAAGGTAATTTTTCCTTGATGAAGGGCACAAGTGCCCTTCATCAAGGAAAAATTACCTTGCCTCTTCAAGAAGAAAATTTCATAAAAACAAGAACAGGAGCCAATTTCTATTTGAAAATCAACATGTCTATGGGACATTTCAATGGGGCACCAACGCCTGAGACCGGTGCAACAGAGGCAGTGGCCTGTTAGTTATGATTTCTGGCTACATTTTTATCTTTCATTTCTCTGTTTCTTATAATTTTCTCCTGTTTCCTTTTTTCACTGACCCATTTTTGAATTTTGTGTTTTTTCCAACATCTTTCTTGTTCTTTTGCATTATGTTGCTGAGAAAAGTCATTTCAATTCAATTCAATTCAATTAGGTACCATGCTGGAGGTTCAGCATCGGCAGTCTACTAAGGACCCGTCTCCAATCAAAAATCTTTTGCTACAAAAGAACTTTGAAATCTTGTTTACTATCTGTAACAACCGGTCCTACTAAAAAGTGTCAAGGACGGATTCGCAGCGTCAAGGGCTGGATTCGGCGTCAAGGCCTACATCTCAAAGACTGTACTATTTCTGTGCATGACCGAACTGGGAAAAGGTAAAATGGCCGCCATAAAATGTTAAAGTTTGTCAAGTTAAAATTCACATTTTTTCATGGTAAAAAGACTTTTAGAAATTCCCCAAAAATATTTGTATATCACATTAACGCTTCCTCTAGATATTTAGCCCTATTTCACATGTTCTTGTCCGCTATTTTTACTCGTTGTGGTCATAGAAAAAACCCTTGACGCCTTCGAGATGTAGGCCTTGACGCTGAATCCAGCCCTTGACCCGGCAAATCCGTCCTTGACGCTTTTTAGTAGGACCCGTAACAATGGTTGGGCTATTGATAATGGTATGTAACCGTGCCCCCTTACATGCGCAGGAAAACATATAGACACATGCTTTGCAAGTTTGTAGGTGATAATGGCAGGCCTCGATCTTAAGGACTGAGAGGGCATGGCCACATATTTGGCCTTGGATACCTCAAAATTTCAAAGCCAACCAAAGGGGCATTATAGCCAACTCATAGGGGCGCTACGGCAATGGCCGTGGTGGCCACGATTAAGATAAAGGCCTGTAATGGCAATGTAATAATTTGTATGTTTGACACAGCACGCATAAAATCTGTTTGGTCAATAAGGATTTGGATTGGTTAATTATAAATAACAAATAACTTTTATACTTACAGCATTAATAGCCTTTGTCGGTCTCCTGATTGCACTGTGCGTCCGATGAGACGTATCTTCATCACTTACACCTCCAGTCCTCTCTGCTTTTCCCTCGGTATCTTTCCCTCTGTCTTGCCGATGTAAAGCTGACCGGAATGGCTCAGGGGCTTTTTTGATCACAGACACCGACGTCCGTTCCAGCAAGCCATTATTTCCCAGCTGGATGGTCTTTGTAGTCAAGACCGCTGCTTGGCGGAGGTTGGTGGATGATTCTCGTGATAATTCATAGTAGTTCTTCTTTGAGGAAGACTGAGAAACTTGTCTGACCGATGGTGTACTGCTTGACTGTCTAACTGCATCTTCGGTTTCTTCATCAGATAGCGCCATGCATGACATCATCGTCTCAACTTCAGTTCTTCTCCTGCCGCCCGCATGAGATCGAGACAGTACACTGTCTTCTTTCTTAGAATGTTCAGGGTCATCCCCGTATTCTACTCCTACTGTCGGTACCTTTGCTACTCTAGGTCTAGCAGACTTTGGTCTGACAGGAGTCCGAGTGGACGAAATGTGAGAGACTCTGGAACTCATGGAACTTTTGACACTCGTCTCAGAGTCATTTTGATTCCCGGTAATTACCGCACTCTGTGGTCTTCTCTTTCCAGCTGGCGGTCGGGGAACGTAGGGTTTCAAGACATCGCGTGGTGTGATATCAATTGTAACGTTATGCTCCTCTGCAATATGAACTGAATGTCTGCTTCTTGTGTGGGGCTCCCTCTTGTGAGCTTCATCTGTCTGGTCTTTCGTCTCGGGTGAGTTCAGCGATGTTATCCTGACCTGACTCTCAGCATTTAAGGGTGTGGGTTGGTCTCTGTAAGGGGATGTGGTGGGACTGTCCGATGTCTCTGCAAGTTGAGTCAAGACTTCACTTGTTACACTTTGAAGCTCAAGATCAGGTTGTCTTACATCAGGTGATGAGGCAACATCAGATCTACAAAAGACAAAATGATATCATCATTGAAAGTAAAGGGATAACTTTTAGTTTGAGGACCCAACATTTTTATCTTCTGTACCTTTCTGACCTCAAAATTTTAAATATAACATCATACCTTCAGGCTTTTTGATCAGAATCTATAATGCTCAAAGAGGCAAATATTGTATCCTAAAGGTGTTTTATTATTTCACAAGATCTAAATAAAAAGATTCACATGATTCACATGGAATGCACACGTACATCCTTAATTCTATTAAAGGAAGTTTAAACAAGAGGTGTACATAAAAATAGGCTGGCACCTTTTACATATTGAGAATTGTTGTTAATATGAATTGTCTTGTACTCAGGGAATCAGACAAAGATGGCCGCAGTGTGATAAATGTCTGTAGGAACACGTAGTTATTACCTGTCAGAATCAATCCCATCCCCCTCCTCCTCCGTCCCTTCTTCCGCCCCCTCCTCTGGGTCACTCATATCTTCCTCCATGCCAGGTATTGTCATCGACAGTCTCACTGGTTCAGGGGTCGGACGTCTCAGAAGCTGAGGAGCAGCTGGCTGTAAGGGCAACAACAATTTTATCAAAATTTTTTCAATTTTATCAAAATATTACCAATATTATCAAAATTACGTCATTTTATATACAGATTATGTAGACCCTTTAAAGGTACAATATCGTCACAATAAACAGTGCATGAAATCAGAGTGCTAGTTTTAGATTAACTCAATGACTGAAAATAATACCCACATGATAAGGTCATATTACCATTGCTGCTTCAGGCCTTGATCTTAAGGACTGAGAGGGCACGGCCACTTTGGCCTTGGCTGCCTCAAAATTTCAAGGCCAAGCAAAGGGGCATTACGGCCAACTCGGAGGGGTACCGTGGCAATGGCCGCGGTGGCTGCCATTAAGATCAAGGCCTGCTGCTTCATAAATGAGCCAGTCAGTTGCAGTCACTGTGTTCATCTTAAAATAGGACAGCAATTCCATGCCCTGTTGAAAGTCTGCTCTGATCATGACGATACTGCCCCTTTAATGAGGTTGAAAATTATTGCCTCGATATTTGATGGATTTGTACGTGTAGTACGTGTTGATTGGCATTTGTACTGTCACATACATGAATTGTCTGTAACAAATTGTGCTGAAATAAAGTTTCCGTGGAAGCTCAAGTCATTTCAGAAAAAAATCATGTATAGCGAATTGGTCTAATTAGGTACTTCAGAATGGTTTTAATGAGACTAGCTAGTAGTCACACTTTGTACCAATGTGTTAGCCAGGATTTAGAAATAGGGTGTCCAAATTTGCTGGAAATTTCAAAACAGGGTGTCCAAATTGTTCACTTACAATACTTTTACATGTAAATGACAGATGAAACAGGGTGTCCAAAATTGAAACAGGGTGTCCAAAAGACACCCAGACACCCCTCTGGCTAATACTATGCTTTGTACTGCATTGTCACCATCAAACAATTATCCCCTAATTCCCAGAGATGTCTTGGCATTCACCTGTTTGACCGATATTTCTCTGTACGGTGAGCCCTGTCTATCCACGTTGATATCCATCTCATTGTCTCCGCCCTCTAAAGTCATCTTCTCTTCTTCAAGGAATGTCTCCTCATCCTCAGGATTGGGTGAGCCACGGGGAGCAGGAGGAGGCGGAGCTACTAATGATGGGTGGTCCCCAAATGCTGCAGAGAGACTGGCTGTATGTATGTCAGAAACAAAGGGATTGTAATTGACACAACTGTTGACTATGATTAGGAGGTTATTCGCAAGTTCTGTCCAAGCAGGATTTTAAATAATTTCTTACAAAAGCAGAGTGATCCATTGTTTATCTTTTTTATTAAAGTGTTAACAATTTACTCTTTTGCAAGATCCCTCCCCCTCTCTGAAATATGACAACAAAATAACAAAAGTACCATAACTGTCATGGGTTTTATGGCTTCTAACAAGCACTCTCCTGAACAAAGATATTGACAATTTTAGGAAATAGTTAAAGGGGGACTGTCATGGATTTAAATCAAACAGTTAAATATGTGATCGTTTTATTCTTTTATATCAGTAAAAGATCAATACAATTTTTGTTTTGTGTTTTTATTGTTTTTGAGAGTGTTATTTTACCATTGTAATAATGCCCCCCACTTTTACTAGTTGTTCCAGCCCTGCACGGAGGAGCTGTTCGTGACGTCATGTCGGGAAAAGAAATTCGGCTCAAAACTCGGCTCAAAATGATCGCTGCAGAAAACTGTGTGGGCTGATGAACCTGACCACTTTACTCTTGTCAGTCGAACTTTGCTCGTCCAAATACGGCGATATTTTGGGTCACTTGGGAACAGATGAAGGCTAACACCGTCTTTGGTGGTGTTGCTGCATCCTGCAGCAACACATCTTCCCGGCATTTTATTAGTTCCGGAAACAAAAATCACGGAAGAAATGAAATCGACGCTACGTGTGTGAAACGTATGTATGTACATCATGTACACATCGGATCTTCCCGACCTTACGTCACATATCTTATATAGCAAATGAAGCTTCCACCATGGGGCGGGGTTGCCTCCCCCAAACACTTCAAACATTGTTTTAAAATACTTGTACTCAGAAATCAATGATTAAATAGACACAGGTGGGTCTCAAAAACAATATTTTATTACAAAACGCCTTAAGTAAAGGATGTCAGTCCCCCTTTAAGTTGGTTGTAGGAAAAATATTGTTATAGAGTCACAGGACAACTATCCCATCCCTCCCATTTAAGGGTAAAAATGGGGTCACATATTTTTCTGTGGAGCAAATTTTTAGTTTTAATAAAAAAACCAATTTTAAATGGGGGGATGGTACGTACCCCTCTGCTCCTGGTAAAGTACTGGTTTGGTAAACCGGATGTCACATTTTCCAAGTCCTGCTTCAGTAAGTTTGTGTATGTTCACTCCAGAAAAAAGTCACTTAAAATAAACCCTAGATATATATATATACAGGTTTCATTTAACATTATAAAATTTTCAACATAACAAGAAGGCAGACAAACCTAGATGATGTTTTCCTGGGCTTGGTTGATTCCTGATGAAGTCCTGTAGGGTAATCTCTACTTCATGTTTGGTAAGATTCTCCAAGCCGACCATCAGCTCAGCCAGGGCTGTTCCTGTCGTTTGTCTTGGTCCTCTCCCACTAGGGGGTCTGCTCTTAGGATCATACTTCGCTCCTTTAACTGTGATTCCAGATATATTTCAAAACAAATTCAGGTTTTTAAATTACTTGACATCATTATCTTGGAAGAGTGTGATTCGCAAGTTTTACTAAAAAGTTCTCCACATGAATTGTTTCAGAACAATAATATTAAAAACTTACGCACATTTCTAAATTGATAATTTGGCAATCTTCTTAACTTCTCGAAGAACAGATGTAAAATTCACTTATGAAGAACTTGAATATAAAATGTATGAGATTATTGAGGGGATGGGGAGGGAGTTGTTATACACGATGCTAGTTAGAGATTTAAAAAGCATAAACAGTCATCATTTTCTGGATCGGTCAAATTTAATGGTCAGTTTTCTGGATATTGGTCAATTTAACTTGGTTAACCCACTACTAGTACTCATTTATATCTAGATATTTTTTCACGTAATCAGAATACTTGGTCTATCCACCTACATATAATTTGACCGGCAAATATGATGACATCTACTTGCCAACCACTGCTCCCAATTATGAATTATAATAGAATTGTATAATGTTGACTGACCATTTATAAAAGCATCAAGCCTTCTTTGAGAATCATCCTTAGTCTCAACATCAACCTCTGACGATGGTATTCTCTGTGTATGCTGATGGGTTGGACTGGGGGGTACCTTACGGCCACTCCAGGGGCGCCTTGGGCCATGGGTGCTGGCCTGGCGGGTGTTTTGACGTTCTCCTTGTTGCTTGATGAGTTCAGGGATTGAGGCATTACTTCCCCTGATGATAAGGATTAAGGAACTTGATATAATTTGTCTAATTAAATATTGATTCTGAACAGAAATATATCAATTATATTTCCCCCTTCCCCCATCCCAACTGGCAATCCCCTATTCATTTACCATGCAGTTGCTGTGGCAAGATGTGACTTGGTTGCAAGAGGTGGTGCTGTGTCCAGCTCTGTGTAAACCTTACAAGTGGAGCTTCCTGATGAAGGGCGTAAGCTTTTTGAGGATGTTGGCGTTATGTCGTACACATTTGCTCGGATTCTCTCCAGCCTTGATAAGGAAGAACTACTTGGGCCCAACCAGTCCTAAATAAATGAAACAAACGTTTAATGAAGCCTAAACTTTAATGAAGCGGTAAATTAAATGATGATGCACAAGATAAGGTCAAACGGTGGCAAAAATGGTACAAGGATAATGCAAAAGGATGAGGATGAAGAGTTGGTTCAGTAGAACTACTACTAGTAAAAAGTAGTATGATGGGGATGATGATGGTGATGATGAATATTATGGTAGGTGATGATGAAGATGAGGATGATGATGAAGATGAAGATGATGATGAAGGCGGTAGCGTTAGTATGAGGACGTGTCGTAACATAGACATAGGCCTATAATTAAAGTTATCATGACAACAAATGTTGATGATCAAATATCAGCAACTCAAACTGAAGTGAACTGTAGTGTAACCAGGCACAAGCTGTTAATGTTATGGCCGCTGTTAGCATGGAGGAAGGCTTGCTTCCTTCCTCCATGGTTATACTTAGTTATACTTTATACTCATTATTAATTAGTAAGGCACTAGTACTCTAGTAGTAGTAGTAGTAGTAATAGTATTAGTATAACTATAAGTACTAGTAAGGGATAATCATTATCCCTTACTAGTTTAGTTACTACTTAGTTATATACTAATGGATGCTTTACCTATTCAGCATCCATGCCAATATAATCTAGATCCAGTGAGATCCTAAATGCACTGGGATGGCAGTACTCAGTAAACTATATTTTACACCAACTTTGCTTAATTAAACCCTTCCTCCATGATTAAACACGCCTTTGCCTCAGTAACGTTATGCCGGGGATATAAACACTGAGTGACTGACGAGTGACGGTTACTTACCCGTGTAGCAAACTGCCGAATTCGATCATATTTTTCAGCAAGTGCATCCTCCATTTTCACACTTTTTCACATCACACAATTTCAGGGAAACAATAATATTATAAATATTTACTCTATAATAATATTCCAGCGCAGGAAAGTATTAAAAACTGTTTAGGTTTTGAGTTCTCAGTCAGACGACTTTTCATTTAATTTTTGATCAATCGCAACCAAAACAATTTCACCCCTGGTAAAGCCCTCTAGGTTGTTGCCAATTAAGTTTCCTGCAGTGTCATTCATAACCCATAACTTGATTTCAGGGGCACGTATTCCACAAAAAGAGAATAATTTTGGTGAATACCAGTTTATAATATCCAATTGTATCCACAAATAAAATAAACAGAATTAGTGAATCTCATGCTTCTGTAAAAACTTTGTTGAATAAAACCATTCAGACAAATGTATACAAACTTGGAGGGCTCGCGTCTGTGGTTACTGTCATTTCTTTTAAGCGCACAATAAGGCTACACAACTAATATTGCGTAACAATAATCTGTCAAGAGCACAAATAGTTTCCAAACAGCGCCCAATTCAACAAACTGACCTTGGGAAATTGATAACCGGAAGTGGTTGGGTACGGGTAGCTTGCAAGAACATGCGGGAAATTTGTTTTAGTTGTGACTTGTGCGAGCTTGAGGATAACTCGACTCTCATTTGGAACAAAAACCTGCCTTTCCAGTAATGTCGTCACCATCGCAGGCAAACACAAGCCTAACCCCAGTCACTGGAACCAAAAGACGATATCTGGGAACCGCTAGGAGGAAAAGAACAACCGAATATTCTGGGCATTTTTCACCAGGAGCTGATCCAAAACAACAATGTTCAAATCTCACTGGCATTGGCAATGCCATCCCCAATGAAAAAGTCCCAGAGCCAGACTCGAGTCAGTCAATTGACAAGCAAACTAAAACCAACGATTCTTGCGAATTAAGTCTACCTACAAACGAAACAACTGTACAATTTGCAACAGCTGGTACAAGAAAAAGATGTCTTGAAGATGATCTATCTTATTCAAGAACAAAAGTGACAAAACCATCAACTTTTGTAACTCCAAATCGGAGAGGACCACACCACAGGAGGGGCTTTCTTCTGCAAAATGAGAACTCTTTGCACAAAAGTCTTGAAGGAGCATCATCCTCATTATTTTCACCATCTCAGAGCGGCCAGTCAACTCCGATCCAGAGGTAATTTCATCAATAATGGATGGATTTGATGGACTCTTCTGGCATATCGCATATCTAGAACTTAGAAGTTGAAATGCCTTCATAATCATAGTACTACTAGTCATGCTAGTAGTACATGCAAATAAATTTGTTCACAGCAATCTCCATGTCTTGATGCAGCATGCAGTACACTCAGCAGATTGACATTTCCAACTTGCCCTCCAAAAAAACTTTTTGTTCATATCATATTCATTTTGCATTTGTAGCATTTTTCTTCATTCGTCAAGTAGATCTGCGCCTGTTACAAGATGATGCAGATTAAAGTGTTTAAAGAGATGTGCAATGGCCACTTTCTATCTAGCTACAGTTACTTGATGACAAGAC
Organism: Zoroaster sp. YZ-2022; assembly: GCA_029582265.1. Taxonomy (NCBI): domain Eukaryota; kingdom Metazoa; phylum Echinodermata; class Asteroidea; order Forcipulatida; family Zoroasteridae; genus Zoroaster; species Zoroaster sp. YZ-2022. Next base: position 27,766,240 of record CM055835.1, on the reverse strand, counting down.
CTCAGACATACAGTATTGCCAGTTAGTCTTGATATAAAATAGGAATTTATATAAAATTAACATTTTCAAACACCCCAGTATGGCAGTAATACAATTTTGACTTCATTTTGTTTTTTAATGTAGGATTCCATCAATGCCATCATTTCCTGGTTCATCAAGAAAAAGATTCCGACATGATTTCAAATCACCGGTGAGTACTTACTTACAGTTTTATCTTGTAGAACGAATGTCCAACACAACTGCAACTTGTGCACAATGCCTAAGCGTGCGTTTGTAGCAGTTTGAAAATGGTTGTGCATACATTCATCATTGCTCAAAATCTCCCAATATATTGTTCCCAATCCTCACTTCACTACACTTTCCTCTCTTTAAGTATGCCCTCTATCATCTTTTAAAGGAAAACCTTTGATATTTGTCATAATTTGGATAGAAAAGTGACAGTTGTATTCTACATTCTTTCCTATCTTGAGAAGTGTAATAAATTAACAAGCTGGGGTTTACCGAATTCCTTGCACTTGTGGGAAAGTGTACATTGGCGAGACCGGCAGAGACCTTACGACCAGGCTCAAGGAACACAAGGCACACGGCCGCAGAAGGGAATGTGACAAATCTGCGATCATCAAACACTCCACCGATTTGGACCATATCATTGACTGGCAGAATGCAAAGATCATAGCCCCGGAAAAGCACTGGTACACCCGTCGTATCAGAGAGGCTATTGAGATTCATAAACATGACACTGTCCCCCAGGACATCGGCTATTTCATCAGCAACATTTGGCATTCAATCCTACCATCCACCAACACCCACACCCCACTGTCAACTGATACGCCTCAGCGAGCAGGCAACTCACACACAGCAGGAAACACACACAACAAGAACAATGCCACGGTGGCAACCAATCACAACACATCACACAACAGTAGCACCAATCGGAACACTTCCCATTCTACACATAATCCCAGCAAATACTACTTAAGGAGTTGCATCGGCAAACCTCTTCATTCTCCTGAAGATTAGAGCAGGCTAATCGAAACGTTGAGAATAACCCGTGAAGTCCCCATGGTTCTCCCTGAACCATATTAACCCGTGAAGTCCCCATGGTTCTCCCTGAACCATATTTCTCACTTAGCGACAGTAGAGAAAAACGAGTTGCCCGAAATTGGTTCTCCCTTGAACCTTTCTCACTTAACGAAGGTTGAGATACGAGTTGTACGATACGGTTCTTTTCAGAACCTGTACCTCAGCTTTACGTTAGTTGAGATAAACACATGGTGTTACCGCAAACCGAAACGATATCGATATTCCACCATGCAAAGCCTCAAAACTTATATGTAATAAATTAAACAACTATAAATTAAAATTTACTCATATATTATTCACTTGCAGTTAAGAAACCAGCAAGATTCTCCAAAGTCAACTGGAACTGCTGACAGTGTGTCTAAGGATATAGAATCACTCAAACAAACCCTGACGGAGCTACAAACAGAAACTGCCTCCTTGAGAAATGAGTAAGATGCAAAAGGGAAGATGTACTCAAGGGTGGATTCAGGATTTTAAAAAAAGGGGGGGGGGGCAGATGGTTGGAATTTATTTGTACCAAAAAAAACTACTTAAAGCCATGTTTTTAAGAAATAAATAATAAAAATTAGTTGCTTCAAATGTTATAATTGCTTGGTGCCGTTTATGGTCTAATTAAAGTTTCCCCTCCCCCCGGCATGACTTCCCCCTGGCATGACCGCCCCGCTGGCGTGACCGCCCCCTGGTATGACCCGCCTTTTCAGCTTCTCTGGATGAGTTGTTAATAGGGCTGTGCGTTTTCGGTTATTTCGGGAACCGGATACCCGAAATTTGAAATCTTTGGATACCCGGGTACCCGTAAACAATTTTGTAAAAATACAAATACTCCCGAATGTATAAAATACCGTAACCAATGTGAATACAGGTTTCAAACAAAAGCCGGCCAGTATGTGAACGGCTGTCGGCAAATGTTACTTCTAAAGTCTTCATCCAAGTTTTCTTCATTTTGTTATTTTGAGACTTTCATTATTTTGTGTGGCTTAAAATGTTCAGTCGGAATTTTAAAAAGTCGTTAACGGGTAATTGGAACCGAAAAATGGAACCGGGTAATGACATTTTCGGTCGGGTATCCAGATACCCGGATACCCGGCACAGCCTTAGTTGTTAAGAATGTCACATTCATCCAGTTGCATTCTTGTGCCAATTTATTGTTACTCGATCTTACAAGTAATCATGTCATTTTGTCAAATTTAATTGTTTTGTGAATTCATATTATTTGATTTCGTTAATTGTTGTTGAATTTTCCTCGTTGTCAGGGGCTATTGTGAAGATGAGTTACAGACTCATATCAGTAAGATGCATGAATACAATGAACTCAAAGACACAGGACAAATGCTTCTTGGAAAGATAGGTGAGGATAATAGAAAAAAGAATGTTGCATTGTCACGGTTATATTTGCCATGCACCCCTCTTATTCTAAGCTTTTTTATTGTACTCTAACTTAGGCAAAAAAAAGTCCGTTTCTCAGACCTGCACGTCAGTATTTAAAAAAATTTTTTTTGGTGCTATGGAACGATGTCCAATTGCAGTCAAAACTGCCTTTTTCATATGAAGGGGTATGCATAGCTGCCAACTGTTATGAATTTTTAGCAATTATTACGAATTTTTTCAGGAATTACGAAAGTACGAATTGCTCTTTAAAAATTACGAATTTCAAGTTTTCCGCCCAACAAGAAACAAAGCCCTTGATAAAGCACCATTTTATGAGCATTCGGGTAAAATCACGTATAACGATCGAAAAAAATCAGAATTGGTACCCCTTTCGAATATTTTCGTACGTGTAGTGTGCTATAATAAATAAGTTCTAAATTACTGAAAAGTATTATGGATGTCAATTAGCATAGTATCGATACCTTGTTTGTCAGGGTACCAATTTGTACGATGTAGTAATGGGTAATAAACATGAACCAGCGAAGATCCTACGGTTTCATCATGGCGCCCGCCACTGTGTAAATGTGCAATCGGAAGTGAGAAAAGTTTAATTACTAATTGGAATTTTGAAATGTTGGCAGCTATGGGTATGAACTTTTGCCCGATTTGAGAGGTCTCTCTTAGCCACCATACTTTGTGTATCATGTATCATGTATTTCATTGGTTGGCAAAAAAAAAAACAATTACCCAGGCATGAGAATCTTCCGGATTTTTCACCTCAAAATATGTGGTCTCCGAGTTCAGTGTGAATTTGATATAAAATTTGGGGGGTAGGTTGTATAGGGGTAAGCTCAGAAAACATGTGAAAAAAGTAAGTGAAAATTTAACTTTGTCACCCGATAAACTTAGTGTTTACAGCAGAAAATTGTATCCAGGAAAAGTGTTGTTTAATGTAGCGACCTATTTGATTGATGCCGCAGCCGGATAAAAAAGGAAGAGTGTCTGACTACTCACTGTATTATGTGTACGTACGTGCCCGTGTTTTTCCCCTCTCTGAATGTTGACGTCACCGGAATACGCATGTACGGAGAATTTGTTTTAATAAAGAAGTACATTATACAACGATTCGCTTTACACACAACGCGGGGCACTGCGCAAAAGATCAATAGATCACAACCAAATTCTCTCTACGTTCCGTAGACTGTGATTAACAGTCCTACATGTATTTTGTGTGTGTGGTGCGCGTGATGTATGCACCATAGTGCTAGCGCTGGACGTAGAACCGACTTACTATCAAGTCTAACAGTCTTCGCGCGCGCGAGAGCAGGAACTTTCTACGCGATCGAGTTTGCAGACGATATAAATGGCGCTCAAACTTACTTACGTTCAGCGTGGTTCCGCCGTGGATGTTAATGAAAACGACAAAACTATATTTTATTTATTGGACAGGTCATAATGTACACAAAATCTTGCCAAAATTACAGGAGATGTTAATGAAGTTAATACCCAAAATAGCTATCCTTTAAGGATTTCATTTACCAAAATCCAAAAATTTCCCGGGATTATTTTTTTTTAAATTTTATTTTTAAAATCCAAATTACAAGAGATTTCAATGATAAAAATATCCAAAATAGCCATCCTATAAGGTTTTCATATACCAAAATCTAATATAAGCCTGGATTATTTTTTCCTTCTTTTTTGCAAAACTCCATTCTCATGCCTGATTACCACAAAAAAGCACATCACTGCACTGATTTTGAAGCCAATGACCAGAAACCGGAGACTTTTTTTGTTGGTCTCAGTATTATTTGTCCTGTAAAAACAATTATTGTACTTTTTTGTTATTATTTTGCAGCTCTTATAGACGGGGTGACAACAAAAGATCTTTACGAACGGTTTGGTTTAGAGCTGGACGACTGAATCCATCTTCAGTTCATCAGAGAAAGTGCAATAATATACTCTGTGAGTATATCTGTATGTTTAGTTGATGAGATAAGCTCAAATTAATCCACACTCTTATGATTATTGATAACAATTATAGACTTTATAATTAATACATTCCTTTGTAGAATTCTCAATAGCATAATTTGGGAATCCAGGGGGAAGGGAGGCAAGTACACCCCTTTCTCATCATGCAAGTCAATTTACCATACATTTTTTGTGTGCACCCGTTTTTGTCAGTGTTCTGCCATTTTTTAAGACACTGGATCGCTCAAAGGAAGATATGACATAAAACACAATAAAGGGGACCACTTTGCATCCGTCACGTTAGCAGTTTTCCAATGGTTGTTATTTATTTTTAAGTACCTGAAACCGACCAAAAAGTGTTTCAACATGTGAATGGACATAAAAATTGGACGGAAAAAGTTACCTCACTTTTCCGTCCATTTGTTGATGGAAATTTTAGGGTAATTACAAAAATAATAGTAATAATCAACTCAAATTATCTTTAGGATAAGCATGCATGTCTATTCAAATGTTGAAATTCTTTTTGGGTGGTTTCAGATATTTAAAAAAAATTACAACCATTAGAAAAACTGCTAACGTGACGGTAGGAAAGTGGCCCCCTTTATTGTGTTTTATGTCATATCTTCTTCCTCGATGATTTAATCAACAGTGTACCTTAGTGGCATAAATATTAGATGATACCATTCCCAATTACCCTCCCCGACCCCTCAAACTAATCTGTTGAGGTTTTAAAACATTCTCAGTTTTGTACTGCCCCTTAGAATATTTTAACAAGCATTGAAAACAATGGCAGTTAATATGAATTATGCTGGAGTTAGTCACTAAAAAAAAATCACAATTAACCCTCCTACTGATATACTTCCCAAGGTATATCTAGTGCACTTAAAAGTCAAACATTGTCAAACCTTATATGTACAGTAGTAAGTGCATTTACAGGTCAAAATGAGTTAACTGTTTTTGACTGGTAAAAGCATTGTCTGGTATTGTTCAGGGTGGTCAAAATAACAGTAAAAACCAGTCAAAAATGCCCCTGTGTGCACATTTGGGTCAACAGTCAAAACGGGCAGTTGACTGGTTTTGACCTCTATAGCAACTTTCCACTAAAGTGCATCAATAGTAGGAGGGTTAAGAAAAATAAAATTCTAAAAGAATCAAGAAAAAAAAGATTGTTTTTTGGCTGATCATTTAATGTGCAGTTTATCACAAACCAAAATACATTGACAAAACATTTAATGAAAACAAATTTGGAATTGATTGTTTAAGAATAAAAGCTTCAAACGTCTCGTTGATTTGAAGAAAATTATGCTGATTATTTGAATAATAAATGTAGTTTTTATTGATTATATGTCACAATTCTTCATACACATTTAAGAGATTTTACAGCAATCAGATTAAGAATTAAACCAATTCTTACAATTTTGACAGAATAAAATATAACGCCACTCTACAAAAATAAGTTGCATTCTAGCAGCTCTCTAAACAATCCAAAACCATTCAATCTTACTTACTGAAGTCAGGATTTCATAAATACCCCATAACAATGATCCAAGAAACTCCTACTTTAGATTTTTGTAATCAAAACCAGTTAACAAAGCTGAAAATATTGTCCATTTTACTGACTTTTACTTGATAAATGTTTCAAGTACCTACATAGTCCAGAATCAAGTATATTTCAGAAATTATACTCCTATGTAACTTATCAAATTAAAATATTAACCTTACAATTTTTGCATTTTCCTTGTAAGGACGGAGTATTTACTGAAAGGTTTCTTGTAAATTTAGTTCCCCTTTAAAATCCCTCTTTTACTGTATTATAATATTTTTCTAAATGAATTAGTTCTGTGTTCTACGAGTAAAAAAAAAACCTAACCCATCATTCTAAACCTAGTCCCATTCTGGATGAATGGTAAAGTGTCTTGGGATTGGTCGATGCGGACGTGTGAATAATGCTATGGTGTTTGATACCGGCCCAGTGTGTTTGAAGACTGGTAGGTGATGCCAAGTCTGGAATTCATTCTTGTGGTTTCTTGTGTACGGTGTGAGGAGTTGGATTTGTCGGTCCACGTGGCCTGGCTGCTTGCAATCCTTCTTGAAAGTGACTGAGGCCACAGGTTTACCCCTGAAATGATGAGAATAATGGAATCTTATAAGGCTGCTCAATGCAACAAGATCCACCAGCTAGAACAATGGTTCTTTTGTTCTCTGCTGAGGGCAACAAAATGTACAACTTTTTACATTTGCTGCATCTTGTTGCATTGAGTATGGTTAGGGTTAAAGTAGGGCTGTGCGTTTTCGGATATTTTTGGAACCGGATACTCGAAATCAGGAAACTTCGGATACCCGGATACCCGTTTTAATTTTTGTTGAAAACATGTCTCCGGTGTGGTGTACAAATACATGTACTGTAAATGGTAACAAATTTACTTTTATAATACAGAGGATACCATACTTAAATCGATCTTTTCTTTATTGGAGTGCAATCTCTTGAATTTAAATATAATTGTCTGTAAAAGTGTAAACATTACATTGTTCAAGAGTCACAGATTTCTGTTCGCACCGCTCAAATTTTAAGTCCGAATTTTAACAAGTCATTTACGGGTAATTGGAACCGAAAAATGGAACCGGGTAATGACCGTTTCGGTCGGGTATCCGGATACCCGGATAACCGGCACAGCCCTAGGTTAAAGGAAGGTACAACAATTGGTAATGTTGGCAATACTGCTTCTATGAGTATGCTTACTCTCTTTGAATCAAGATATACATTGAAGGGAAGGTACAACATTGGTAATGTTGGCAATACTGCTTCTATGAGTATGCTTACTCTCTTTGAATCAAGATATACATTGAAGGGAAGGTACAACATTGGTAATGTTGGCAATACTGCTTCTATGAGTATGCTTACTCTCTTTGAATAGAAAATAGTTAAAATACACATATTGTTTGTGATCATTCTAATGCACAATTTAGGAAAGGATACTCTTTCTTAAATTATTTAATTATTCTTTATTCTTAATTTATTTAAATTATTCTTTAAAATAAAAGGGAAAGCTTCTCAGGCAAAGTTATTTCTAGGGAAAATTGGTACCATCATCAGCTTTGTCACTACATGTAAGTCCGTTTAACATAATAATTCAATAATTATGCCCTGCCCACAAAGCCGTACTGTTTCTGCCTTGTTTCTTTTTTTTAATAACCGTTAATTTCTTCACCAAGGCTCATTAATTTCTTCACCAAAACTTGTTTTGTTTGTCTCTCTGGCCTAATTACTTACTTTTTCAGGGCATCCATGACATCTTGCAGCCGATGCCCATCACATATCTTACAGGTTCCCTTTCCCTGGCCGTCAGTATGAAGCTGATGGTCTGAAATAATCTCTTTAGCTCCCATCAGCTTACTACCAGCGAGTGATCCGAAAAACTCAATAGCCACCTCACGATCTACATTGTCAAATTTCAAATACAATATTCACATTTTAAAATGATTCAACCAAAATTTTTCTAAAAAACAACTTAAGGTCATGTGGGTTGTAAATTATGTAAGCTTTATGAAACCTGTGACAAGAAACATTGAAATATTTTCAGTTTAAGAGGTGGAAAGGGAACACAAAAGAACGAATTTAGCAACAAACCCAAGTGTTGTCAGGGACTGAATTTTTTTTCTTCAAATTATGAAATGGAAAGTTTGTCTTGTACATGCATAGATACTTGTTCTATATCTATGCAGCAGCATAGCCAGGACTTTTTCAGTGGAGGGGGGGGGGGGCATTGCTTTTCAGTGGGGGCCCAGGGGTAATGGGTTTTTACCTTTTCTTTTTCTTTTCTTTTTTTGAGGCACTATCAGGATTTTTTGTGGGGGACACCTGGGGGGGGCACTGGAAATTTGTGGGGGGTACATGCCCTCCCCCCCCCCCAGGCCTCCCGTGGCTACGCCGCTCTATCTATGCTTGTATGTGCAGCTAAACATGCTTACAAAATGTACAAAAATGGCAGACAATACGAAATGTGTCTGAAGTATCTGAACATACCATCTATTTTTTTAGTAAGGTCAGCTCAATAGACCCTTCCCACGAAATATGCTAATTACATTCGTGCATGCGCTCAAGCACCACTGGTTGGCAAAAGCAGGATCGTCACACGCACAATGCCTAGCGCGCTATAAGCTTGCACTAAGCCATTGATCTCCATTATATTGACTGGATTTAGCGTGCGCTAGGCGCTATATAGCGCGCTAGGCGTTGAATGACAATCCCGCTTTTGAGTTTGCCAACCAGTGGTGTTTGAGCTCATACACAAATGTAATTAGCATATTTCATGGGAACAGTCATTTGGAATAAGCTCTATCAAATCCTTATCGTGAAGGAAAAAAAACCTACACTTTAACAAAACATAAATCCATTCAAAATTCTTTTCGAACTGATCATATAAAACTCAATTACTGAATCAATTAAACTACCTCTCTCGTTGGCAGTAGAAAGCCAATTCTCCACAGCCTTCTTAGCGTCAGGTTGAAGTGCCCTGCCGAGGGTCCTGTCTACATCCACTGCCATCATGGCATTGTTGATAATCTTAGTCTGGCTCAACCCAGCTGTCTTAAGCCAGTCCTGAGCGGCAGGCAAGGCTCTTGGCTTCAAGTTACGAGACATCTGAAAATAGAAATTGAATTGATTCAAAGTTTGGCCAGTTATGTTGTCAAAGTCCATACCAGATGAACAAACTGGCTGCTCTAGTGACATAATCTCCAGAGAACTGTTGTTTCTTGGACAGCAACATGTATGTAGTGCTAGGCCCAATGTCATGGCTCTGCTTATTAACTCAGTGACTGAAAATAATACCCCACTTAATAAGGTCATAGTACCGTTGGCTGCTGGATAAATGAGCCAGTAATTTCCAGTCACTGTGTTCATCTTAAACTAGGACACCGATTCCATACACTATTGAAAGTCTCCTCTGATCGTGACGATAATGTTCCTTTAACTTCCTTTTTTTACTGTATATGACAAATTATTGAACCATTTATTGGAGCAGTAAGAAGTAGCAATAATTCCGATCTGGCCTAATTAAACGGGCAGAGGTTGGTAGGACAATCACCAATATATTTTGGTATACATGTCTTAACTGTAGTAATAATGTTCTTGTTAAAGATTACCTGTAATCCAAGGTCAGTATTTCTATTTTTAGATGGCGATAAAGGCACTGCAGGCAGCTTTGGAACTGTTTGAAGAAGAAAATATAGATCTATATATCATTTGAGGATAAAAATTGCAGATTTCACTTTAGCAAGTCAATGGAATTAGCCAGCTATGGGGAGTGTCTTGAAACTTGGAATGTTCTTGTTCCATTTGGAATGTTCCTTTCTGGAACATGGTGCATTCCTAAAGGGACAATATCGTCACGATCAACAGGGCATGGAATTTGAGTGCTAGTTTTAGATTAACTCTGTGACTGAAAATAATATGTATGATAAGGTCATATTGCCGTTTCTGCTGCATAAAGGAGCCAGTAATTTTCAGTCACAGTGTTCATCTTAAACTAGGACATCGATTCCATGCCCTGTTGAAAGTCTGCTCCGATTGTGATGATACTCGTTTGGATTGTGGTAATGCTTTGCTCTATGGAATACCTAAAAACCTCATTCACAGACTTCAATTAATCCAAAATGCTGCGGCAAGGACCATATTCATGATTCATAAGTCAGATCACATAACATCCTCACTGAAGCAATTACACTGGCTCCCAGTTCAACAACGGATAGTTTTCAAGATATGTCTTCTTACATGGAAAGCTCTACATGGCAACTCACCTTCATATATTCAAGATCTTCTTACCATTCACAATTCTAATCGCAGTGGACTACGCTCAGCAAACCAAAACTTCCTTACTGTACCACATGGAACTTGTAAAACTTTTGGGGATAGGGCTTTTTCTGTTGCAGCCCCTTCCCTTTGGAATATGCTTCCACAAAGTTTAAGACTGTGTGACAATTTTAATTCTTTCAAAAAGCTTTTGAAAACTCACCTTTTTGTGTAAGCTTATAATGAATGTTAATTTTGTGCATTTTGTTTCATGTATTTATCTTTGTTTATCTAATGTTCCATATCTTTGTGTCTTTTTCATTATCACCAGCGCCTCGGATTAGGTTTCTAGATAGATAGCATCAGGATGGTTTCCAGCGGCCATATTCATGAAACCTTACTAACTTAGCAGCCAACTAGGCCTTAGTAGGATACTAAAATGCCTAGTAGTCTACTATGGAGTTGACAACTAAATTGTAATTCATGAAACCTTACTAAGAACCTTGCTAACTAGTTAGAGAATTTAGTTGCATACGTGAGTAACTGGAATTGGGTGCTTTTGGGTGGAGTGGGCATGTATGGAATGTGATGACAACAGATACAATAGTGTGACAGGTGTATTAGGCTAATCCATGTCCAGCACTTGCATGGATTAGCAAAAAATATTTTCTACACAGCGCATTGGTAACTCGATGAATTGCTTGGCAAGCTGTGGGTTGGGATACTTGGAGTGGATCCCCTACAAGCATATGGAAAGTCCCTGATGCATAATATTGTAGTGCAATTAGCACTTGTTGATACGGTAGAAGGGCGGAGCTCCTCCTTGTGGAATGTTCAAAACTAAGTTTGTGATTTGCATTATCCCTTCCCGGGAAAATCTGTATCGCTGTTGCAACTGTGCATCACTAAATATGTCTATTGGGTTCCTCCTGTCCCGGAATATGCGTTCTCGTCGCATAGCACGACGAAGTTCTACCAATTCCATGATTCTTCTGGCCATGCTGTCACGTTGGTGGTCAGTGATAAAATGATATAGTTGCTAACTAGTCACTTAGAGTTACCCTGGATCAACACTAACTTTAGTAAGAAACTTAGAATGTAACTAACGTTAGTAATGTTTCATGAATACCAATTAGTTACCAACTAGGCTTAGTAAGCAACTACAGGCCTTTTTAGTAACCAACTAGGCTTAGTAAGGTTTCATGAATATGGCCCCTGGTTACCAAGTATCAGTTAACTATGGATATCTTTACCTATAACACATCTCAAGAACTTCATTACACACTGTTCTCATGTCTTCCCCCATATTCACTTCTCCGTGAATCATCTTTCACTCTTTCTCTCCTTCCATAACTTACCTCCAGGTGTAGTCACCCTCTTGATCCCCCCAGATGATACCTTCAATTCTTCGTCAATGTCCTTCTCCCTGGATTGTTTGAACATCCCATACGGGGGGACATGATGGGTGGTGGATGTACGCAGTGACCGGCGAGATGGGAGTAACTTGTAGTCAATGTCATGCAGTTTGCCCACTTCCTTCAAGACATTGCTGCTGGTGCTAGTGTCTGTAAGATATCAAATCAATATAGTTTCATCACCTTAAACAGCTGTTTCAAATATATCTTTCAAAGGGATGGTACAGCATTGGTCCTTTTGGGAATATTTCTTCTATTAGGCCAAGTAAAAAAAAATACCAGTTGATCGTCCTGGTTTTTTCAAAAAGAGGAGGATGAGGGCCTTTTTATTTTTTATATTTTATTTTTTTCCAAGATGGCCGCCAAGCATTTAAATTCAAAATGGCCACCAATTTTTCAGTTTGAAATTACTGCCAACATTTTTTTTTATAGCTATCGAACAAGTAGTTGAGTAAAAATATCCTGTACCTTACCTTTAAGATAAAAAAAATAATATCCCAAAATATGCAGCACTTACATTATTTTGTATTTCAACAAAAGATTTCACCGGATACCTGATATAAACAATGATTTGCTTAGATTGCAAATTGATTGGAATAAACCTTTAAGATTTTCATTGTTTATTATTTATTTGTTTCCTCAAATGATTTTAAAATCATATATTTTTTTAAATTATTTTTTTGATTTACATAAAATGTAATTCTATGTTGTTTTGGAACACTTATTTATGATTTTATTTATTTATTTATGATTTTATTACTAAATTCTGAAACCAAAAAATGTTAAATTTTCTTTTTGTTATAACCCCTGCTTACATTTGCGATCACCATTAATGTCCTCATAGAAGCGCTGCTTACTGTCTAGTAACAGCTTATCTTTCTGTTGCTGATATGAAGGTTCATCAACAATTAGACGTGTCGGCACCTTCCAGTTCATGAACATCTGGGGAGGAAATAAAACAATTCATTGCATCTGTTTATCTGTTAGTTGCATGTGAAATGTTAAAATTATACATTTATATTTATTTTTTGACTAAACAAAAGACAACGTTTTTGAGATGCTGACCTGTGACAGTTCCACGATCATTTGTCTGCAATTTGTGACCAAAAATAATCTAAACAGATGAAAATTTCCCCTGAATTTTTTTCTTCAAATCACTTCAATAAATTATTCGGAATCCAAGAAAGTTGTAACAATTCTACCTTGTTTTATTTGTTTTTGTTTAATAAATGGAATTTAATTTAATATTGTTTGTTAATATTGTTTGTTAATATTGTTTGTTTAATATTGTTTGGTCAAATTGTGATTTGACCAAGTTAAACCCCTGTTATGTAGGTTATCTTTATGTAATATTTTCTGTTTTTAAGTGATGACAAATATAATGTTAATATGATTGCATATTTTCCTAATTCCACTTCATCCGATCCCGCTGTTCCATCTTTCTAATAGTTTGGTGCTAAATCAGCCTTTAAGACAGCTGACTAAAACATGCAAGTGTGACTTGATACCAGACATTCCCCCAGTCAGAAAATAATCAGTAAATATCTCTTCCAAAAAGTGCATAACAGATATCACCTGTGGAGTTTGTTTGCCAGGAGGTTATTTTATCCCTGAGCTGATAAGTAAACTACTCAAAGATGGGATAATCTTAATTCCTAGTTGATATTTGTGTACCAGTCCCAGGAATGCTTCTAACACTGTGATATGAATCCACCATTGTTGACAAGTTTGTCCTAGTTCCTGATGATGATGTCCTAGTTCCAGACTGTTTATACTATAGAAGTAAGCATCCACTACCTGACTACCATGGTCCAACCAAACAGATGCCCCAAGCCCTAGGCTGTCCAAACAAACAAATATTGACAATCGACTGTCTTCTTCAGTCTGTTTAACAAGAACTCCAATATGTGTAGTGTACTAAAGCTTCCACTTTGTAAATAGTCCAGTCAGTATAGTTGAATATAATCTAAGGAAGGTTTGCATAGGCAGTGTAGACATTATCTATTATAAAATGTCTTGGTTCATTGTCTAGAAGAACCCACGTATTTTTAACTGGATGTTTGTGACCAGAATACTCTGTTGATCGTCTGGAGAATGTTCATAACTGCATACCACCTGTCAGGGTTTGAAATAAGATTGTTTCTTTCCCTAGGAGGGCTGGTCATTGAGAAATGGAATTAATTGATAAGTTGTAATTTTGTGTTTAGAATGTGTTTTCTCACATAATAAACACATTTGTCTGTTTATTTTGGAGACTTGTTCAATAATGCATAGCTGAACTGTACGCATTCTTTACATGACCCAACCAGGATCAATGTCTGCAAGGGTTGAGTTTACCTTTTTTAAAGGGATGGTACAACATTTGTGAATGTCCATTCATCTCAACTTTTCAAGAAATATACATGTATAATAAAACTAACATGTGATAATGTATTCACACCAGCTGCTCACGTTTTTGAGAAATTTAGCTGTTCATTTGATAATCTGGTAATTACCAATGTTGTATCTTTCCTTTATACCCTGTAATCATTTTCACAAAAGACGCATAAATTAACATTATGCCACTCATTATCTACTTCATTATGACTTGACTTTTCCTATTGAAAGAGAGAAGTTCAAGTCCTGTGGTTCGTGTAGTCTTGCTTTTACAAGAGGACAACCTCACAACAGAAAGATATAAATGGCCAACCCTTTTGTTAGTTGTAATTTATTAATCCAGACACAAAGGACACACTAGTGACAAAGTACACATGATAGGTAGCTATCAAACCCTATCAAGGACTTGAAAAGTCCCTCTTAAAAATAACAGATTTATTTATTTATATATTTATAAAAACTAATCTTTGTGATTGTTATGTGTTATGGGGCCTATGCCATATTTGTTAAGCTCAAGTGAGAAATGTTTTAGAATGCTTACAGACAAATCTGAATGCATTTTCACTGTTATGAAATGATGAAATGATGAAATGAACTGAAACTATCACAGTTTTTTTTATTTTATAAAAGTGTAAATGCATTTATCACTAAAAAACGGGGTGATCAAAACCATACCAATGGTGTGCATATTAGGTAACTTAACAAATATGAACAGAACACCATGGAATAATAACATTTACACCACTGGTGTAGTGGTATTATTTTAACACCACAGTTTTTGCAGGGTGTATACATTTTACCAGTGGTTTACAATTCCTTTATTTTTTCCTCCAATAACTTACACTACTCTATCCCATCACAAATTTTCATGACATAAATTGAGCCGATTTCTGTTGAAAATGAGTTATCATAATGTGCCATTAATATTTAATTTTTCTGACATTTTATTCGAAATAACAAAGTTCAACTTCTGTCTGCAAATAGTCAACTTATTATTTTCTGTAAAATATTAATACTGTTAAAGAGGCAACATTTTGATCCTAGCCTGCATGAAATTTCTAAGCAATCTTTGGGTTATTATTTTTAGACGATTTATTTTATTTGTTATTTCGATTTTATTAAAAGAAGATATTAATGATTTCTTTTGTTTTTTATCACATTTGCAAAAAATCCAAGGCATTTCGACAAAAACTACAAGTTGGGAATGTTCTCCCAAATTTACCAAGTTACCAAGTTCAATGAATGATAACATTGAATTGATTTAGTTTTTTAATAATAAATATTTATTTCAAATCAATTTAACATAAATATATATATTTTAGAAAACCTTTTGGTTTAAGTTTTAAGTAGAAAAATGACGGTCCGAATGCCTATTATTGTTTTAGAATGACTATGTTATTTAAAGTCTTGATGTATACACCCGCGAACAGAAAAATACAAGATCGAAAGATATAAATTATAATGTAGGCCCAAACTATATAGATTCCCTAAAATATTAAACCAGTACAAATCTGTAAAAATCTTAACACCACCTACCGATTCAGCCGGCACTGCCATAACTCAACTACAGTCTCATGGAAAACTTGCGGTAAAAATCGACCAAAAACTGTCTACATTCTGAGAGAAATGTTCACGATTCCTATTTGTCGATATGTTGACAATTTCTACAGCAGTATGACCGCACTTTGTCCACGAGCACGTATCACAGCTATTCAAGCGTTCAGTATGTGTCCCGTTGCTAAGGGTACAGCGTGTTGGCCCGGGGTACGTACCGGGTGTGGGTCGTCCGCTGAGGGCACCCTGTGATCCACAAGGTCTTTATTGGAGCGAATCATTGATAAAGCTTCGTTCGACGTCGCCGATGCATGGAGTGCCCCGTGCTTTGTTCGATTGACACTCAAAACACAAAAGCAGTGTCAATAAAAGTATAAAAGAAATCCCTCCTCTGAGCTTGTTCCACATGCACTTATCCACAGAAAAACAGATTAAAGATGTATTGCCCGTGTTTTTCGCTATTTTAACTGAACAATTTCCGTTCATTTTCTTTTTCATTCAAACACTGAAAAGGGAAAAATTCTTAAATAAATTCTCTAAAACAAATCGTAAGAAACTAATTTATGTACCATATGAATTTACGGTGGATCTCATCAAAACTGTATTTTGACAACAATTTTCTGAAGTATCTAAGTATTTGCTTTCTTTTCTAAATTGGAATTATTCATGTTACAATGAAATTTCATTCAAATTTATTTTTATTTGTATTCTTTTTTGCGTAATCGGAAACGTACCACCAGTAATGAATAGTTTGCTAACTCAAAAAAAAAATAATAAAATTAAAAAAAAATTAAAAAATGGAATGAAAGTAGTTGAACCGAGTGTGAGGTGTTTAAATTCTTATTTTGATATTTTCTTATTATGTGCTTGTCATAAATCATACGGCAAGACCGTCATTCATTTGGTATGAAATACGCATTATTCCATAAACTCAAAGTGCATTTTAGACACAAAATATTTGATTTGGCAAAACATAAATTCAACTTACGTCGTTCGCTTTGTTTGCGATTAACATGATTTGCATAAAGGTCATGCTGTATTTTATTGTATTATTCATATGGAGAACATGCTCATACGACAAATACAGATTGTGGATACAGTCCGGTAATTTGTACACTTATAATTAAATTTGTGATTATAATTAATGTTTTGTTCTTTGTTCACTCCAAACATTAATTTTGATTTACATACCGTACTTAGTCCCTTTTCTCTTATGGACTATTTGATGATTTTGTTTTTAATAATTTGACAAAAACTTTGAAATTAATAGAAAAAATCCAGCTCTATAAACATTTATGGGTTTTCTAACAATAACAGAAAATTTGTATTTTAAAAACAATTTATTTGGTATACAAATTTAAAAAACAAAATTGATTCTCATGTATTTTTTCTGACGCATTGTATTAAAGGGACAGTATCGTCACGATCAACAGGGCATGGAATCAGAATGCTAGTTTTCGACAAACTCAGTGACTGAAAACAATACCCCACATGATAAGGTCATATATGACCGTTGCTGTTGCATAAATGAGCCAGTAATTTTCAGTCACTGTGTTAATAATAAACTATAATAGGACATCGATTCCATGCCCTGTTGAAAGTTTGCTCTGATCGTGACGATACTGCCCCTTTAATTTATGTTGATATTTCATTTGATTTTTTTTTGGCCTTGATGTCTACATAGACAATAATGTCGAAACAAAAAGATGACAGTTAGTGTATGCCCTATTGTCATTGACAATCTGTTTGGCATTACCTGATATTGAAAGAGGAAATCATAAATTACTTAAAATTTAACAATATTTTCGAATTGATAATTGGGAAAAACTGACGATTTTGGTATACCGAAATATTTTCGGGCTTCCCGTATACTGTCCAAACATGATGAAGTGTTGAAAAGGTAAATATTCTTAAACCTTTTCGATTTTCTGTCCAACATTTTCTCATTGACATATTTTCACGGTCGGGTAAAGGCATTGTACACGACTTATTTTGTAATAACCCAATTTCAAAATGACCTCTAATTATTTTCTAAAAGCTAACTTGATCTGAAGTTGGTAAATGTACCATTCATCCTGCTTAGAAATCATTTCGCCTGATACGCTCTCATTTGAAAAGAAAAACACTGTTTTAATCGATCACCATTGTGTGAAGTTATTCAATTTGAGGTCTCCGGTTTCTGGTCTCCGCGCGCGTCACCTCATACCACAGAGAAAGCTCAGACCCACGTCGACATTTCTATTTGTTTCCCCTATGAAACGATGTCCAATTGCAGCCAAAATTGCTGGATCGATTGGAATTCTGCCGTGCTGTTTTAAACGACTTTTTCACATAGGGTATGAACGTTTGCCCGATTTGTGAGGCCTCTCTTAGCCACCATACTTTGTATAATTATGGGAAATTTGGTACCTGTGTATACATATATCGCGTATTTCCCTGTTGGCAAAAAAATAAAAAAATAAATTACCAAAAAAGAGCTTCACCACACCGATTTTGAAGCCGACCGATGACCAGAAACTGGATACTTTTTGTTGGCCTTAAAGTTTGGTAAAATGTATCAATACTTTATAAGAAACAATAACTTCAGTACCGTATCAAAAACAACCTGTGAAAGTGCCAGCTTATTCCATTGTGTCGTTAACGAGAAAATAGTAAACAAACTGATAATTATGTATTCATTCCAATGTGGAATTTTGTCTTCAGTTAAGACATTAATTATTTCACTCATTTTAATAAAATGATACAAGCTAAAGCAGAAATAATTCAAGCGATGTTGGATGCAATCATCAACTTGACACCAAGTTTGATGTAAAACTGTGATTATTTATTAATTCGACTGAAACTTACACATGTCAGTTTATATAGTGGCTTCTTTCGTAGTCTGTTTCTTAATTGAATGATTCGTGTAAAGTGAAACGCACAACAGCTCAAATTGCCACATATCATGTTATATAGTATATGTTTGTAGTTCGATCCACGTATGAAAGCAACTTGTTGGAACAGTTACACAATTCATAGCTTTTCAAAGGCGGCGCTATATCCACCTATTTACCCTGAAATGGATCTATACAATTAATATTTATAAGATACGCAGTGTGGATTTAAAAAGAACTATTTGTAAAGAAGTGTAATACAGAACACACGTTTACATAAGGAAATGCCAGAGAACATGCAAGACCATAAACAAATAGTGGAGGTAAACATAGAGTAGATTTCATGTCTGAAATATCTTGTACAAATCTTATAGTGCAATTAATCCAAGAGAGCGGCCCATGTTGGATATGATGGGGCCGGGGTGTGTCGTTGAAGAATGCTTGATCAACATGATGTATTTGGGATATAGCTTGGACAGCAACAGACTATAATAACATCATCAAAAGATTATCAATCATAAGCAACATCTATTCCCAAAGGGTTGATTGTAATTATATAGATGCTGTTTTAATTTGATTTTAATGTTAA
Source organism: Zoroaster sp. YZ-2022 (assembly GCA_029582265.1). Taxonomy (NCBI): domain Eukaryota; kingdom Metazoa; phylum Echinodermata; class Asteroidea; order Forcipulatida; family Zoroasteridae; genus Zoroaster; species Zoroaster sp. YZ-2022. The sequence continues at coordinate 27,747,223 of CM055835.1, read as the reverse complement.
AAAGATTCTGAAAGTAAAGAAAAGATCAAATAAGATGGCGGGTGCTGGAACCTCTTATTTTAATAGGCCTGTCCCTTGAAACTTGGCTTGGCCAATGCATTCTCTGGTGATGAACTTTTTCATAGCCTAATTATCAGGCATGCCGCATCCCGGATAAATTTGTTGGAAACTGTGCAAAGACTTAGGATTAAGTAATATTAATTGCACTTATTTCCCCGCTGTGAACTTGATTTATAACCACGCAGTAAATTCTTAATAGCATTTGCGGATTTGCATATGTTGTAATATTGAAAATTGTCGGCTGTTGTCAAGTTGTTAAAATTCGATTGGATGGCCGCTTCATATAGTTACAACAAAAAATAACTTATAATGTCTCTTACGTGAGATGGATGTGGGTTGTTCCTCCTTGTAACAGAACATGGTCTAGGCTCCGCTGGCTTAACGCTTTTAGGTGAGTAGTCCATCTCGTAGATACTGACGAGCCGCTCCGAGATAAACTCTGCCGGTGGCACCTTCCGCGGCTGGAACATCACCGACCCGCTGCTCTCATGTTGTTCGCGGATCTGTTTGGCCATCAGATTCGCCTCCATTTGTAGGGACTTCTCACTTGTTCCATTTTCAGTCATGTTTGCCACAACCTAACACAGTTTTTTTTTAAATTTTTTAAATTATCCTGTAGGTTCTCATGCTACCTAGAACTGTGCGCAACTAACTAACTATCTTGCTGGCTCTCGATCTCGCAAAGTTAACTTTTGTTGACAAGTTTCAGCTAGCTGTAACGTAACAATGACACCTGTTTTGCATATAACAATTGAATTGCGCCCTCACTTGGAGACAAAATCGCGTCATCTGCAATCTTATCCTTGCCTCACGCACGGTGATCGACCCCACATCAACATATTGGTGGGACCGAACTTTACCCTGAGAACAAGGCAACGCGTCTGTCATGGATTGATTCCCCCAAAATAATGACAAATATTGCTTAAATTACCTGTAATAACTTAATAACTTTAATTTTATTTTATTAATGGGCTTATATTAATTTAGTTGCATAAATGGATGACAAATTGGGTTTTCATAACCGTTTGTTTTATCCATAAAAGTGTAATCATACTAGTTGCCATGGCCCGATCTACACGTAAACAAACACCAGCATGACCAGTTCTGATTGTGCGCACAACATCACTTCTGCAGCGCATAAGGCAAATTTGCTGTGTGTTTCGCAGAGTTGGAAAGGCAGACAATTTCACCGAAAATTGGAATTTGGAAGAAAACCAAGCAGTCAAAATGCCTGTTACTGGCAAAAATCAGAGTAACACTCCGATATCGGATCAGATTTCTGAGCTGCAACGTAAAATAGCTCTGTTAGGTGAGTGAAATTTCTTACATTTTGGTCTGTTTGCTGTGACTGTGTGTGACTGTCATGACTGTGGACTGGTGACTGTGGTGACTGTGGTGACTGAGAGTGAGAAATGATTGATTGAAGTTTTGAACAACAAATCCTGGCGGTATTTAACAAATTCTGACTTAGGCCTACCTACAAAAGTGACAGATTTTATCAATGCTTTTTTCTCAATCTCGTTGAAAAGATCATTAGAGTATTACTATTAGTCTAGTTTAGTAATTACTCATTTTATTTAAATTAGTAAATATTGTTCTTTCTTCAATGTTTGGATGTTTTGTCCTGATTTGATGTCTAATTATCTTGAGTTGTAAATGAAGTGGTTAATCAAACTGTTTAACAGCAGAGATCATGCTCAATTCTGAAAATGTGTTTTAATGACATGTAACTTTTGCATTTAATATTGGATTTGGGCATTTTGTCATCTCCTTCAGCTACTATCTATGCCATAATCAAGTATTTGTTTATGAGTTAGGCCTAACGTTACTGAACTGGTTATCATTTTTCTGGTGACATGTCCATTGGGATATACCGAATGCTTTCACGGTGATATGCGCGATGTTTTTGACGGGGAAAAATTGTTTATTTCGAACACTCGTTGCAGTCTGTGACCCAGCGCTCGAACTTCACGCACGTGTCTGAAGTGTGCGTGAAGTTCGAGCACTAGGTTGTAGTTGGCAACGGGTGTTCGAAATAAACAATTTTGCCTCGTCAAAACATGGTGCATATTACCGTGAAATGGTTTATTTATTGACATTGCCTTTGGCTCTGTCTGTCACTTGTGGCCATGACCCCACCCTTCTTAAATCTGTATTATTATTATTTTTTTTTAAATTCAAATTTACTAAATAAATTAATTAGATGGAGATCGCAAGGCATACTATGAGAGTTCCCAATGGACAATCAAGCAGAACCGAGATAGTATCAGCAAACTCCGCAAGGAGACTAAGATGTTTCATAAGAAGCTAGCTGATAGCAAAGCAGGAGATGAAAGGGTCATTAACACTGCCTTCAAGGATCGTAATGTGGAGAGGGCTTCACTGAGGGGCAAGTCAGGAAAGGTAATGTTGTTATCTGCTTGACTGCCATGAGTTCTCTCCTTCACCGTATCATTTCTGAGACGAGATCTGTGTTATATATTGTCTCTGATAACTTAATGTTCTTACATTTCAAACCTAGCAGATTCTTTCACAAAGGCAAATTTGGAGAAAGAACCTGCTGGTTTGAAACGTAAGGCAGGTCCTTTAGGTTGGTAAGCAGTTTACAACAACTAATTCTCTATTTATTTGATTTAAAGTTCTGTTGAAAATTACTCAATAGAGCATTTCAGACAAAGATTTGTTTGAAATGTACTGAGCAACCTTGGAAACACCCAAAGCTAAAAAAAAGCATTATTTGTAAAAGACAGTTCAGGTCAATGACAGAACAATATAATTTATAAGCACATACTACATGTACAATGTTCATAAAACGGAAAACCGACTCACAAAACCAAATACGGATTGTAAAATTTTCTGCTGCGGTTAAGTCGACTAACCAGCATAAGTAACACTTTGAAGCTCAATCAGTTTTGATTTAATTAAATGAGATCAACATTAACCCTAACTACCCCAAATCCTGCAAAATCCTCCAAAGGGCACATTTTGATGAAAATTAAGCTCTGTTGGAAACTGGTACTTTCACCTCTTCAAATGGGGCAAAATTACTACCTGACAGGAAGTACAGGCCAATGTGAAAGATCAACGAAAATGCATGGTGCATTTTGAAGATAAGGGCATGTTTCCAAAAGTGCACTGATGGATTTTGGAGGATTCAAGAAAGTTCCTAGCCAGAATACCTAGGGGGTTAGGGTTAAAGAAGGTTCCTAGCCAGAATACCTATAGGGGGTTAGGGTTCAAGAAGGTTCCTAGCCAGAATACCTATAGGGGGTTAGGGTTCAGGAAGATTCCTAGCCAGAATACCTAGGGGGTTAGGGTTAAGCAGCCAAGACAAACATTGCACTGCGATAACCTATCCGTTAAAAAAAACAATTGATTTATATTGATGACTTCTGTAAATTTAGACTAGTGTTCAATACACCTTGATTCAAATCCAATTCCCTCTTCACCAGGATGCAATATTGCACATGGATCAGAAGGTATGCGAGTCCAAGAAGCGTCTGAATGCTGAGAATGCCCAGACGCTGAAGATAGAGAAGAAGCTTGCCGAGCTTGAGACAAAGTTGTCTCAGATGAAGAAAGATGCTTCTGATGCCGATGCCATGGATACAGGCACCTCTGATGAGGCAATGGTAAGTTGAATAACTAGTTGGGTTTTCATTCTGAATAAGACATTTTAGAATACCTGATTTGTTTCAGTTATGTTTTGGACAAATTCTCTTTAAGATTTATCATGGAGTGTCGTGGCCGAGCGGTCTAGCTTACCGGACTCAAGTTCTGGTGTTAGCAGCAGAATGTGGGTTCGAATCCCGGCCGTGACACTTGTGTCCTTGAGCAAGACACTTAACCATAATTGCTTCTCTCCACCCAGGGGTTAAATGGGTACCTGTGAGGGCAGAGTTGGTTGATTAGCCCTATATGCGCTGTAATGGCAGCAATTGAGCTGTATACTCCCCAGGGAGTTGAGATGGTTTCAGGAATGATTTATGAGCCTTATGAGCAGGGGTAATAATATAATGCGCCTTGAGCACCACTCAGTTGGTGGATACGTGCGCTATATAAGTCCACACATTATTATTATTATTATTATTATTATTATTATTATTATTATTATTATTATTATTATTATTATTATTATTATTATTATTATTATTATTATTATTATTATTATTATTATTATTATTATTATTATTATTATTATTATTATTATTATTATTATTATTATTATTATTATTATTATTATTATTATTATTATTATTATTATTATTATTATTATTATTATTATTATTATTATTATTATTATTATTATTATTATTATTATTATTATTATTATTATTATTATCTTAATTTTTCACTATTTTTCCTGCAATTTCGGGAAATGGTCTTTGTAATCGGCTCATTGCTATTTAAATTAAGAAACTTTAGAAAATAAAATGAGAAATTTTACAAAAAGGAGTTAAATTATCTTCTGTGCAGATTACATCAAAGGGGCACAAGAAATGAGAAACAAAGCAAATCTTTGTGAGACAATTTCAGTAACTTGTAACCAAATTTTATCCTCTGCAGACCTTACGCTCTTTAGAAAACCGTCTTGACAAAGCCCTTCTGAAACTTCACGAGGCTGAGCACATCAACCGCACGTACGTAGCCATCAAAACACAAATGATGAACGACAGTCTGAACTTTGGCAACGACCTGGATGATTTGGAAAGCGAGATTGACAAACAGAAAGTGGAGCTGAAAGAGTTGCAAGCGATGAACCGTGATGCCCAGATCTCAAGAGATGCAGCCAAGGTGAGTTGGTCGTTCAGCCTGTAAAAATAGTTGGGTTTCTGGATGATCAAATTGAGGGTTTTTGGATGATCAAATTGAGGGTTTCTGGATGATCAAATTGAGGGTTTCTGGATGATCAAATTGAGGGCTTCTGGATGATCAAATTGAGGGTTTCTGGATGATCAAATTGAGGGTTTCTGGATGATCAAATTGAGGGTTTCTGGATGATCAAATTGAGGGTTTCTGGATGATCAAATTGAGGGTTTCTGGATGATCAAATTGAAGGTTTCTGGATGATCAAATTGAGGGTTTCTGGATGATCAAATTGAAGGTTTCTGCATGATCAAATTGAGGGTTTCTGGATGATCAAATTGAGGGTTTCTGAATGATCAAATTGAGGGTTTCTGGATGATCAAATTGAGGGTTTCTGGATGATCAAATTGAGGGTTTCTGGAGGGTCAAATGGCAGCACCATTCAAGCCCCAAACATTGGCAGGATTGGGGGGGGGGGGGAAGTTGCAAGTGAGTGACAAGGTGGACATATTATGAGGGGGCCCAAAATTTTTTTAACTGACTGTTAAAAAACATTCAAAAACAAATATTTGGATAGCACTAACTCAGAAAATGACAAATCTACCTATTAAATCAATTTTTTTGAGGTGTAAGAAAATTTCAGAGAAATGTAGTTCTGACACTACAAAGCTGTAACGTTGATATCCTATTCCTGTTGATGATAGTACAACTATACATTAATCACAGATATAGTTTTACTGAAACCAAGTTTTCTACTCTTCACTGATCAATATTCCCAGTTGTTTATCTCATATTATTCCTTTTGACACTTATTTTCAGGCGGAGCTGTCCAAGCATGAGGAGACGGTTTATCGTGAGAGACGAGAGCGAGAAGAGGCCTTGGCTGACCTCAGGAAACAAGCCGAGGAGAAGAAAGCACATGCTGAACGGGTGGAGAGAAGGGTAAGTTTATATCCCGCCCCGCCCCCACCTTAAACTTGAACCAAGAATTTCTCATTTTGCCTTTGCAGTTTGAGACAGATCCTGCAAGCATTTGCACTAATTTCTCAAATCATTGCTGTGGTTAAATCATTAAAGTTATAAATTATTTTGTTAGGTGTGCTTGTGTTCAAATCTGTTTATTGGAATTTGTGACCCGCTTCATCAAAATGAGGAATGTCCCCCAAATTTTACATTTTTGAGATATGGATATCAACTTAAAGAGAATTTAATGGGCTTTCTGATGATGCCAAACATTTTTTTTTGGTTCATTTCATTCCTGTGTTAGGATGTGATAAATTGATAATGTAATAACGCAGTCATGCACGTTTTGTGAACTTTGGAAGTCCATTACATGTGTTGGGGGAAATTCCTCATTTCGATGGAGCGGGTCACATGTATGCATTTTCAGATAAGGGTTGAGGGGGCATATGTAAATTCAGTGAATGATTTTGCAAAATTGCTATACAAAATTCACAAAGTGCTACACAAATTTTAAGATCTGCTTTTCAAAATTGGCATAATGTACAAAATGAGCTTAAATTTAAAAAAATTGTTCCCTGACTAACCCCCCCCCCCCCAATTTTGAAACTGAACTCTTCATCTAATTTCAGTCCTGTATACTATCAATTCATTGTATAGTTTCCCTTGATCTAACCATAGCTCCATCGAGCATCCATCCAGCATGATGAACTGACCGCTGAGCAGAAACAGCTGATCAGCGGAGAGGAACAAGAGAAGAAGATTGGATCCTTTGAGGAAGCCTTCCATGCCATCAAGGATGCAACAGGGGTCAGTGACCTTCAGGTAAGATCTTTATTTTCAATCCCTGCATTCTTTGTCATTAAGTAGATGTATTGTATCTTAATTATTAAGGTTATCTGACCTTGATGTCACCTGTCAGTTGATTTACTAAGATGGTCATACTTGGATCTCACTGAACCTACAAAACTAACCATCAGAACTCTTCCGACAGGACGGAGGCCTGTGCTGCACCTACATTTCACAGATCATAGACGACATTAACGCCATCGGCCTTAAACACGATTAGGCTGTTCATTCTGCCCAAAATCGAGCTGGGTGGCAGAAACGAATTCAAGCATTGAAATAACCTTTAGTCACAATGTCTGGAATCGCAGGAGAGTGCGACTGGAGTGCCATGGTCGAGCGGTTTAGTGCATCAGATTTGTGTTCTGATGGCTGAGTCGTCAGAATGTGGGTTCAAATCCCAACCGCGACCATGGTGCTTGTGTCCTTGAGCAAGACACTTTACCATAGTTGCTTCTCTCCACCCAGGGGTAAATGGGTACCTGTGAGGGCAGAGTTGGTTGTTGTGTTTGATTAGCCCTATATGCGCTGTAATGGCAGCAATTGAGCTGTATACTCCCCAGGGAGCTGAGATAGTTTCAGGAATGATTTATGAGTCTGATGAGCAGGGGTAATAATATAATGCGCCTTGAGCACCAGTTTGGTGGATACGTGCGCTATATAAGTCCACATTATTATTATTAGTAGTAGTAGTAATTGAATACATTATTGGAGTAAACAAAGACAAAAATTTACTGAAGAGAGATTTGAACCTGCAACCTACTGATAGCCATACCAGTGCTCTACCAACTGAGCTATCCAGCCCTATGATTGGTGGTGTCATAAATTGTCAATATCTTTGTTCTGGAGACCGCTATTCAGAAGTCATGCAATGCATACATGATGATTAGCCATGGATCAAGCCTCAAATTACAATACTAATGTTTGTGTCTTGATAAATTGAAGAAGAGATTATTATACATGGTATTACTGGTAAACCTAATCCTCTTGAACCTATTGATCTTCATTAACTGTTCTCCTTTTATTCAACCCTGCTAACAGGAGGTGGTGATGCGTTTTGAATCTCAAGAAGAAACAACCAAACACCTTGAAGATCTTAAGGAAAGCGGAGAGAAACAGGTGAACCGTCTCAAGGAGGATAAGGCCAAACTACAGAAAGAGTTTGAAGAGATGAAGTATTCAGGCGAGGCCAGACTCTCCAGGTTTGTCAGCCATTATTTAACGTTAGAATGAAAACACACAATCTGAGTGCATGTTCACTATTATCTCAATAACAACACAATGAAATAAACTGGGTCCGATTTCACAGAGCTGCTTAGCAGAGAATTTTGCTAAGCAATTTTTGCTTAGCAATATAAAACAGACTACCAGCCAAAATGCATACATTTTGTATGAAAGTTGGACTGGTAACCAATGAAATCCGCTAAGCAAATTTTTCTGGTAAGCAATTCTATGAAATTGGTTCCTGATACTTTCACAGTTTGGTTTCTTGATTCTTATGAAGTATGGATGCATTTACAGACATCGGTTGGTTTCTGTACACATCTCTTGATTCTTATAAAGTATGGATGCATTTACAGACGTCGGTTGGTTTCTGTACACATCTCTTGATTCTTATAAAGTATGGATGCATTTACAGACGTCGGTTGGTTTCTGTACACATCTCTTGATTCTTATAAAGTATGGATGCATTTACAGACGTCGGTTGGTTTCTGTACACATCTCTTGATTCTTATAAAGTATGGATGCATTTACAGACGTCGGTTGGTTTCTGTACACATCTCTTGATTCTTATAAAGTATGGATGCATTTACAGACGTCGGTTGGTTTCTGTACACATCTCTTGATTCTTATAAAGCATGTTTGCATTTACAGACGTCGGTTGGTTTCTGTACACATCTCTTGATTCTTATAAAGCATGGATGCATTTACAGACGTCGGTTGGTTTCTGTACACATCTCTTGATTCTTATAAAGCATGGATGCATTTACAGACGTCGGTTGGTTTCTGTACACATCTCTTGATTCTTATAAAGCATGGATGCATTTACAGACGTCGGTTGGTTTCTGTACACATCTCTTGATTCTTATAAAGCATGGATGCATTTACAGACGTCGGTTGGTTTCTGTACACATCTCTTGATTCTTATAAAGCATGGATGCATTTACAGACGTCGGTTGGTTTCTGTACACATCTCTTGATTCTTATAAAGCATGGATGCATTTACAGACGTCGGTTGGTTTCTGTACATCTCTTGATTCTTATAAAGCATGGATGCATTTACAGACGTCGGTTGGTTTCTGTACACATCTCTTGATTCTTATAAAGCATGGATGCATTTACAGACGTCGGTTGGTTTCTGTACACATCTCTTGATTCTTATAAAGCATGGATGCATTTACAGACGTCGGTTGGTTTCTGTACACATCTCTTGATTCTTATAAAGCATGGATGCATTTACAGACGTCGGTTGGTTTCTGTACATCTCTTGATTCTTATAAAGCATGGATGCATTTACAGACGTCGGTTGGTTTCTGTACACATCTCTTGATTCTTATAAAGCATGGATGCATTTACAGACGTCGGTTGGTTTCTGTACACATCTCTTGATTCTTATAAAGCATGGATGCATTTACAGACGTCGGTTGGTTTCTGTACACATCTCTTGATTCTTATAAAGCATGGATGCATTTACAGACGTCGGTTGGTTTCTGTACACATCTCTTGATTCTTATAAAGCATGGATGCATTTACAGACGTCGGTTGGTTTCTGTACACATCTCTTGATTCTTATAAAGCATGGATGCATTTACAGACGTCGGTTGGTTTCTGTACACATCTCTTGATTCTTATAAAGCATGGATGCATTTACAGACGTCGGTTGGTTTCTGTACACATCTCTTGATTCTTATAAAGCATGGATGCATTTACAGACGTCGGTTGGTTTCTGTACACATCTCTTGATTCTTATAAAGCATGGATGCATTTACAGACGTCGGTTGGTTTCTGTACACATCTCTTGATTCTTATAAAGCATGGATGCATTTACAGACCTCGGTTGGTTTCTGTACACATCTCTTGATTCTTATAAAGCATGGATGCATTTACAGACCTCGGTTGGTTTCTGTACACATCTCTTGATTCTTATAAAGCATGGATGCATTTACAGACCTCGGTTGGTTTCTGTACACATCTCTTGATTCTTATAAAGTATGGATGCATTTACAGACCTCGGTTGGTTTCTGTACACATCTCTTGATTCTTATAAAGTATGGATGCATTTACAGACGTCGGTTGGTTTCTGTACACATCTCTTGATTCTTATAAAGTATGGATGCATTTACAGACGTCGGTTGGTTTCTGTACACATCTCTTGATTCTTATAAAGTATGGATGCATTTACAGACCTCGGTTGGTTTCTGTACACATCTCTTGATTCTTATAAAGTATGGATGCATTTACAGACCTCGGTTGGTTTCTGTACACATCTCTTGATTCTTATAAAGTATGGATGCATTTACAGACCTCGGTTGGTTTCTGTACACATCTCTTGATTCTTATAAAGTATGGATGCATTTACAGACGTCGGTTGGTTTCTGTACACATCTCTTGATTCTTATAAAGTATGGATGCATTTACAGACGTCGGTTGGTTTCTGTACACATCTCTTGATTCTTATAAAGTATGGATGCATTTACAGACGTAGGTTGGTTTCTGTACACATCTCGTGATTCTTATAAAGTATGGATGCATTTACAGACGTTGGTTGGTTTCTGTACACATCTCTTGATTCTTATAAAGTATGGATGTATTTACAGATATTTTACCAAACGTACATGTATACTGGCTTTAACCAGTTCGCGTTGGGAATAAAAAAGTTTTTCTGGGCCCCTGTGCGGATTTCTTTTCCCCACACAAACACGTTAATGGAAGCTTCCACAGCGCGTGGCCACGTCTACCGAGCATGTCACTGTACACTCGGCTCATTGCCACGTCAACCGAGCATGCATACGAATATTCCGGAGTTTCCTCTGGCGTGTATAGACGCTCTCCGATCCGTGGTGCAAAAAAAAATTGCGTGTATACACGGCCTCCGACGCGAACTGGTTAAATATACTACTCAAAACAATTTAGGGAACACCGGAATAATCTCAGTTAAAACAAGATCAGTTATTTCAGATAAACACAATGTTTCACAGAATTGATGAGAAACAACTGCACAATGAAACAGATGATAAAGGATGTATGTAGTGATTACACATTTCATGACATGACTACTGAAAGAGAGAGGGGGTTGCAAATGAAAATCCTGGTTCATTGAACATTTCAAACCTATTTGATGTTAAAAATCCGGTGTTCCCTAAATTGTTTTGAGTAGTATAATTAACTTTCTTTGAAAATACGCAAATTAAGAATTTGAAATGATGGTTTATTCTCCAAAATTTCATCTCTGTAGCTGTTCTCTTGTACATGTAGTCAACCACATGGAGTATCCTATACCCCATGTCCTTCTGACAAGTTAATAAGATCATGTTTTGCCAATCTCACCTTGTAGTGGCCAGAGAATGTTGGAGGACTTCCAAACCCACTTGAAGACAGAGGAGGAACGTCGTGTGGTCTCCCAAGACAAACTAGACAAGTCTAGTAAGATCCTGGTCAATGTTAAATCAGGAGTAGAACATTTGTCTGACAAACTTCAACACCTTAAAGCTGTAAGTTGGTATCTTTGTCTAAATTTGTCGTATTTAAATTGTATCCAAGTTCGCTCTAACACCGTCTACAGCAAATTATTACTTTTAGCAAGAAATGGAACCTTTAATTGTAAACAACAAATTAAAAAAAAAGATCAAATAAACTAAACTTATTATACAGGGGTCGTAATTAACTTGAATTTGATGGTAGCCCATCGGACTAGTTGTCAAAATGTTACTAGTCCTTCTCATTTTTTAGTAGTCCTGAAAAGGTGAAAACATGGAGTCCATATTTTGTACTTGCATACTTGAAATATAGTTTAATTTTTAATGAAAGTTTTTCAGACTACCCAAACCCCAGCAACTAGTAGTCCCGCTGCTAAAACCACTAGCCTTGGGTTAGTGGACTAGTGTTAATTTCGACCCCTGCTTATAAGAATGTGACAAGCTCCCACTGAAACATCCAACGTTGTTGGTTACCAACAATTTGTGATAGACAGTTCAAGTCGATGTCCTTAGTAGATAAAACCTCACTCACAAAAACATGAGCATATTGTATAATTTTGGGCTGTAAAAAACACCAGAAATAACATTACAGATTAGCACTTGCTATGGAAACCTCTACTTTGTAAAACTATAGTTACTCTTAAAAATTTCATAAAATTACATGTAGCTCAAAATTTTACATTTAACGTCAGCGGCAATTACAGTGCTTTGTTTGAAATGGTCCTTAATGATCTGATATCTTTTTCAGAGTAAGGGTCATGTTCCCCAAGCACAGCTATCCCCTACGTCGGATGAGTACGTCTTGGATCTGTTATCAACCTGTGAGGAGAAACTCCTAAAGCTTATGGAGGATCTGGACGGTCAGGATGTGGATGAGACGCTTCAACAAATGGAAGAAGAAGAAGTAAGTTCCCTTGTGTTGTGCTTATAAAAACAGATTGGATGCCAAACAGGATAAATCTATCAAGTGGCTGCTTGCTTGAACCGTGCGATCCGACTGACCGACCGACTAAGCACATTCACACAAAGCTGACTATTCTTCCACTTAAGTTTGTCTTTGCTTTTCCAAAGAAACCAAGGTTTAATGCTTGTTGCATTTATATACATGCCAGTGCAATGTATGAACATTAGACAGGCATTTCAGTCAGTGCATATGTCACATGGACGTGTGTTTGGGACACAATAGTAACTGCCTAGCAATGGCAGCAGTGAATCACCATAAGTACGAGTATGCGTCCAAATCTAACGACTTGAATAAGTGGTTTGACGTTTGTACACAGTCTTTGGCAAGTTCTCCGGAATACCGGAGAAACAATCCGATTGGTCGAATTCCCCAAATATATGAATATTCATGACTCTACTGCTACACACATATGGTACGTTCGGCGGATTGTAAACAAGTCATTCCATGTGTATGTGTACAATGGAGCTCTTCTCGAAGTTGTCATTGAGATTGTAGGTAGGCCTACAGTGTTTTATTATGAAGGACTCGCAGATTTTGTTCAGTTTCTTTTGCAATTCACACATTCATATCAGGAGATATCAAGTAATTATAATGCAATTGTAGTGTTCATATGTGTGATTAATTGATTAATTGTGCATTTCGTCATAGATGGTTTTAACCTAGTAATAATGGAAGCGTCTACTAATGTTTTGTGCCTTGAGTGCCCAGCAGGGTGGATATGTGTGCACTACAAATCTTTATTATTATTATTATTTTTATTATTATTGGAGGATCTCTCATTGGCCATCCCTACGGCAACTCAAATGCAGGCGGGTTGCGTTCTTGAATATTTGAATAATCGATGCTTTACCACTTATTCAAGTCTGTATATTAAGTCAAACCTACGCAATCAATGCCGCACGTTGGGGATGCTACAAGTAGTGCTATGTCAGACAGACAGATACGGCTAATATACAGACTTGATCTCTAGTCTAGTACAACACATGAGCTTTGCCCCTCAATTATTGAGCTGCCGACGTACGCTACGCATGCACACACATACATAATGGTGGCTTGTTTGTCATCAACGCAATATAGCTATTTTAACATGTCGGATTTTGGATGCGTAATTGTGGCTGTGATTGGTCAATACATAATAGGGCGGGGCTTAATGGATCAGTCTATTTGCATAGCCTGAAGGCATAAAATGTGAGATATCCAAGACGTTTTTTGTGAAAGGCAATATGCCTTGAAGAAATTACTCTAAACAGTGACACTGTTAATGACACTATAGTGGTGAAGGACAGATTCCACAACATAATACACATATTAAGCTGATTATTTTGACTGTGGCTGTAGGTAGTATTACTCGGCAATCATCAATTGTTAGGTGTTCGAGCGACAGCACGAACACCTCTTGATATTCTTTTTTTTCTCTTTTTTTTCTTCTCTTCCTCCTCCTCCTCCTCCTCCTCCTGAGACTGATCCAGAGACAAAAACATAGTTGCAGAGTTCACAGAACCTTAAAACTTACCACATAGTTAGACCTTGACATGTAGTTGTGCCCTAAGTTGTGACATCATGGTGAGGTCATCAGATATTGAATTACACTAAATCAAAGTTTAATATTTCAAAAAATTATATTTTTTATTTTGTTTCAGTTTCATGTTGGTGTTGAGGGACAGATGCCACAACACAATACCCGAATCAAGCTGGCAGCCATCTCAAGAGACATGGCTTTTGATGGTATGTATATAATCTTTCATTTCATTAACCCTTCTATGACTGCAAGGGTCAAAATCAGTCAAAATGTTGATATACTTGCCAAGGTATATCTAGTGCACTTAAAAGTCAAACACTGTCAAACCTTACGTGTAGTAAGTACATTAACCCTCCTACTACTACAAGAGTCAAATTCAGTCAAAATGTTGATATACTTGCCAAGGTATATCTAGTGCACTTAAAAGTCGAACACTGTCAAACCTTACATGTAGTAGGTACATTAACCCTCCTACTACTACAAGGGTCAAAATCAGTCAAAATGTTGATATACTTGCCAAGGTATATCTAGTGCACTTAAAAGTCAAACACTGTCAAACCTTACATGTAGTAGGTACATTAACCCTCCTACTACTACAAGAGTCAAATTCAGTCAAAATGTTGATATACTTGCCAAGGTATATCTAGTGCACTTAAAAGTCGAACACTGTCAAACCTTACATGTAGTAGGTACATTTACAGGTCAATATGAGTCAACCATTTTTGACTGGTAAAAGCATTGTCTGGTATTGTTCAGGGTGGTCAAAATGACAGTAAAAACCAGTCAAAAATGCCCCGTGTGCACATTTGAGTCAACAGTCAAAACAGGCAGTTGACTGGTTTTGACCTCTATAGCTACTTGCCACTAAAGTGCATCTGTGATCTTCTTGGAAAGTACTTTCAGCACGACCTCAATACTCATTGAAAAACTCATTTTAAATGTTTTCCTTACACCCCGCACTGCTTTAAAATGGTTTCCTTGGCAACCAACCATTGTTGCTAAATTAAACAATGAAAATCAGTCAATTGCTTCCCAGTACAGCCTGAAAAATTGCATATATTGCAATATCATGAATCGTTAATGATGTCACAAACACTGCTGCCGAGAACGTCATCCATTTCAGCCTGCACAAAAATGGCTTTATATTATTAAGTTAAAAGCAATCATTGCATTTAAGGAAAAACAAAATAAAACCACCACTGAGGCGATAATTTAGGAAGAAGTAGCATTGCGTAGATGGAACTAATTTGCATTGGCTGCCAATATTATATCGTATTATTTATAAAATATCGTTTTCAAATCTTTGAATGATTGTGCACCATTATATATATCTGACTTGTTGAAATGTTATGCCCCCTCTCGCAAGTTACGTTCCAGTGCAAAATTTTTGCTGGCTGAACAAAAGTCTAAACATTCTTGGCGTGACAGATTTTTTGAAGTTGTGGCTCCACGCCTTTGGAATGATTTACCTCTGCACATTCGTGAATCTCAATCTGTTAACTCCTTCAAGAAAAACTTAAAACTCATCTTATGTGTATTGCCTATAAGGACTACTGACATTCATTTATGCATTTTTTATCTTTTGTTTAGTATTATATTGCATTTGCTATTGCATTGTTATGCTATTGTATGATTTCTTGTTTACTGTAAAGCGCCTTGAGCACTTCTTGGTGGATATGTGCGCATTATAAATCTTCTGTACTATTATTATTATTATTATTATTATTATTATTATTATTATTATTATTATTATTATTATTATTATTATTATTATTATTATTATTATTATTATTATTATTATTATTATTATTATTATTATTGCTTTCCTGAGCAGTGGTGCATGTACAGTGTATCTCCTCGAACCCCCCTTCCCCTGATCCATTCATTTCATTTTACTGAGTCATTGTCCTCACTACTTTGTTTATTTTTTATTATGACACAGATGATGATGAGAGTGGTGATGATGAAGACATCATCACGCGAGGCCAACTCAAGAAACAGGCCCAGAGCCTTGTAGACTCCAAGAATAAGAAACACAAAGTCCGTGCCCGCAAGAAGAAGGGCAAGTAGACATTACGTCCTTCAGAGCTGTAACTATAAAAAGACACTGTTGGTTTGCAGAACGACAAATGTTGGTAGCAAAACTTCAGAACAGCCTTCAATTCTTCTTCATTGGAATCATCCACAACATTTATCTTTAAACCTGACAAAGGATGTTTTGGATTCTGGATAATAAGAGTTTCTTTGCCAAGTTTCATTAAAAGATTGTGACTTCATCATCTGTAACAGAAAAAGTCTTAACCATTCTTAAAAAAAAGAGTTGAAAATCTTTGCTTTTTCTCTAGTTTTGAAACACATAAACATATAATTAGAAATACACTCATAGCTGGAGATATTAGAAAATGCAAACATATTTCATATTCTGGCTAGAACTATTACAACAAAGGAAGAATGAACTAAGATTCACCAACACAGAGCCTTTGCAATTTTTTAGCAACCATATCTAGTGAACCAGCAATTGAGAGTTTGTCCTTTTCAATGTTAAATGTGACGTGTTCGGTCAAAAGCAGACACAACTTACCGGATGTTTAATTTGAGTTTTTGATTTAATGAATGGTAAAGTGGTAAATTCTTTTTAGAATAAAACATGTATACAAAGGGCTAACATTTTGATACAAACAAAGTTTTGATGTAACATCAATGAGAGAAAGGGTAATTTACACAAACTCTTCTTCCAAAAATTTAATATATGTAATAATTTTTTGTCCTGTATTAAATTCATCTAATGCCCTCATCCTTCAATGAATAGAAGGATTGTAAATAATTTACAGTCACCTTGACCATTTGTCAGTTTTCCACCTTTGTTTAGTTCTGGTTGATTTAGACAGAACATGTCACTAATGTATAATGTATATATTAGACCATGAGTGATGATCGCATGGTGTTAACACACTTATACATTTGAACACTCTTTTATATCAAGGAGTTTCAGAAATAATGAACCAATTCCATAGCACTGCTCAGCATAAACAATGTGAAGAAGTAACATTTGCCTAACAGGTTTTGTTAGTGTCATGTTTTTCAAACATGAAATGCTTATGTGGCTGAGTGTATGTTTAATATTGCTTAGAAAAATTGGTCCGCTGAGCAGAAAAAATTTGTCCCTGGTAATTTCAGCATCCTTCATTAAGTACAGAAATATTTAAGTTGCTGCTAATCATTCCATTGACGTAATACCAGTGTGTATCTGAATCTTATTAGTTAAGTTATAGGTATTCAAAGTTGTAAATAATGATGTGAGTTTTGGAGATTCGTTATTTATCAATTTTAAATAATTTTTTTAAGAGGACGTTTATGGTAGCACAATGTAATGTCTCGAATGAGTTGTAATAGTGTGTTGGTTCTGAGAAGAACAGGTGGTTTGACAACTCAACGTTTCGATTAGTGTACTCTGACTGTCTTCAGGAGATTGTCAAACCACAGGTTCTTCTCAGAACCAATACACAATTACAACTCATTAGATATATTTTATGATGATATCGCAAACTTCCTCTTACTGTTCTTCCACCATGCAAAGCTTCAACAATCCCTACTTAACACATTTACTAATTTTATAGTCACATGAATAGTTTATTATCAGCACTTCCAACAAGCATCCTTAAAACCATTTTTGGTGATCCTAAATTCGTCCCTAATTTGCCATAGTGACCAATCCCGAATTAAGTTGGCATAGTGACCAATGCGGTATTGGTCACTTTGTCAAATTACAAAAATAGCCAGTTAGAGCATTCGTCATTTGAATGCATGCTCTATCTCCAAAACTATAAGGAATACATGCATGTGGATTAGATACAATGGTAGGTCTCTTCCTGAATGTACTAATGGGCGGGAAAACTTAAAATTGTAAAAAGTCGGATTGGTCACTATGGCAAATTAGGGATGAATTAACAACCTTTGAAAAAGACTCCGCTAGCTAGGGTCGAAACATGAGACCACAAACTACTTTTTTGTAAATAAATAAAGAAGAAACAGGAAGATATTTTAGCACATTATCATAAGCTTTTACACTACAAGGGTCCATGCAACATATTGGACACTTTTAATCGACGGTGGAAATGTCCACCATTTTTGATGGGCCAAGATAGCTTTTGATCTGAGTGTACATGTACGTCAACCAATATTTTTCACAGAAAATAAATTGTAACCCATTCCTTCAAATGCAAGAGGTGGTTATCGAAATTTGTGTCAACTGTGGAAGTATTTTCCAGCATTGTGTATCTTTTGAATCCGTCCTGTATTGATAATACTTTATTTAAGGGGTTTAATAAAACTGCATGATACATGCATTTAGTACTTGTACATGTATTTCATAAACATGGCTTTACTTTTGTTATATAGGTTTGTTGGAATTAATTTATTACTTTTGTTTTTATTACTTTTAGTTTAATTTTATACACGTTTTCATTATAAATTATGGATGCATTTATAGCAATTCTAACAATGTTGTAGTCCAATCAGTCTGCACAGACCCTCCACAGAAACTGATTCTTTTGGGCATTTCTTAGGTTTTTATCATATTGTGTTTTTGCAAAATAGTAGTTATTGGCCATACATAAGTTGTATTTTTGTCAGTAATTTTGACCTTGACGATCAGAGCATAATGATCCAAAGTTGTAACCACCAGTTCTTTTCAGAATTAATTACCGTTACAGAATTTTCACATGGTGTCACCGCAAACAGTCTTTACTTTACCTTGTTCTTTTTATTCGGGAAGGTACAACAACCACGTGATTTCCATGATTTCTTGTTACAGATTGTGGGGGGGGGGGGTAGGCTTGGAGTAGGCAATTTTGGAAACTGAAACCAAACTGTGGCTGTTAGAAATAACGAAATGCCACAAAATTCGGTTCAACAAAAATCATTCAAAATTACCCGCCCCCCCCACCAAAAAAACCCCCCAAATAGCAGCATTTTTTGCGTCTTCGGCCAGCATAACATATTTATCTCTAACCCGTGAATTGTCATCTGGACAAATTGTCGGGGGGGGGGGGGGGGGTTGCATGTCAATTTACCATACGTGTTTTGAGTGCACATTTTTGGTAGTGTGCCACCCTTTTTCGAGACCGTGGTTCCGCCCCTGATTAGACAGTTATCACCTTGTCTTGTTTAATTTGAACCTTGAACCGGGCAGTTCGCGCGAAGCAAAACAAACAGGACGTTTTGGACAGAATGCAAATAAAATGTCCGTTACGACGTTATAACACTGAAAGTAGTAATTTTCAATGAACAAAATCCACAATATTGCAAGTAATTGTTTAAACACCACAAAAACTTTCGATAAATATACTGATTCAGGGTCACAGCAAGCGGGGGTGTGGGGTGCGGACACTCCCCGAATAATTTTTCTCAGTAGGCATTTAGAGCCTCAGTCAGCAAATAAAGCATCAAAGGTACTATAGAACGAGGGTTGTTCTAGAAAAAAAAAATTCAGTCGGCAAACCTAGAACTATGCGTTTGCCGACTGCAAATGTGTCGTGTTTCTAAGCACTGAAGATTTGCTGTGTTGTTTGTCAGTTGTTTTTACTTGTTGTAATACAGTTGCGGATCCGGGGGGGGGGGGGGGTGCAAAGGGGGCTGTAGCCCCCCCAAAAATCGTTTTAAAAAAAATTAAAAAATATAAAAAATATAAAAAAGAGAGAGAGAGAGAGAGAGGGGGAGGGGAGGGGAGAACGCACTCCCATTCCCTACCTACTTAGTACTGTACTAACCGTTGCGCATAGGAAGTGGCGGCACCCTTTGTAGTACCCTTTTTGTCTTATTCCCATATGCCTGCCAAATTTCCATGTAATGTCTGTAATAACCCGGTTAAATCTAATCAAAGTGGTATTTTTTGTAATTCTTGTAATTTTTGGGTACATCTTAGATGTACCGACCTGACTTATTCTGAGTTTTATAAATTAGCTAATAACGATGACCATTGGTTTTGCCCATCATGCATCTCTAGTATCTTTCCTTTTAATAATTTAGATTCCACAGAATTTAAAGATGTGTTTACTGATATTAATCTGTATAATTATGTTTCCAGTGATTTGCATGTTAATACTCCTGAGTTACATTTAGTTGAAGACCCCAACAATCCGGTTCATAATGTTAGTAATTCATGTTATTATTCTTACAATAAGTTCTTGAATTCCTTCAATCAAGAATCCACTGAAGTATTTTCACTTATGCATCTAAACATTAGGAGTCTAACTAAAAATATTGACTCTCTCAGAATGTTACTCCACCAATTAAATCATAATTTTTCTATTATTGGTTTGTCTGAAACCTGGCTCAAGGAAGAGTCTGGTAGTTATCTTAATTTACCAGGGTATATCCTTGAGACTATAAATAGGGATCACAAAGCTGGGGGCGGCGTAGCTCTTTATATTTCTTCTGACCTAACTTATTTACCTAGGCCGGATTTAAGCATTTCTGTTGACTCCCTTGAATGTTACTTTGTAGAAATAATATCTTGTAAACATAAGAATATCATAGCAGGTGTTGTTTATAAGCCCCCAAATGCTAATTTTAATGATTTTATAACGTGTTTCCATAACTTGATCCAACGTATAACCAACGAAAATAAGTCTTGTTTAATTTCTGGTGATTTTAATCTAAACCTGATTGATTGTGATCATCGCAGCCAGCCACAGGAATTCTTGGATTTGATTTTTTCCTCAGCTTGCATACCTCTTATTAATAAACCAACTAGGATCACGCAATCCTCTGCCACTCTCATCGATAATATTTTCACGAATATTTTACCTCCTCCTAAATCTGGTATTATTGTAACTGATATTTCCGATCATTTTCCTATATTCACTTCCTTTTCATTCAATGCCAATTACTCTAGCTCTAAACCTGTCCCTACACATAATTACTCAATGGAAAATATTGATTATCTTAAAAATGATCTGAATTCCTGTGACTGGTCAGATGTTCTTTGTACCTTAGATGTTAACATGGCCTTTACTAAATTTATGGATATTTTTAACAGACTTCATGATAAGAATATTCCTTTGAAGAACTTTAAGACTTCGTCTCGTAAATTTATCCCCAAGTCTCCATGGATTTCTGTAAGCATGTGTAAATCTATCCATCATAAAAATAAGCTGTATCGTAGATTTATTTCTCATCCCACTGACTCTAATCGTGCCATATATGTACGCTATAAAAATATCTTGACTACTGTGATTCGTAACTCTAAGCGTATGTATTATGCCAAACAGTTTGAGAAAGAAAAGGGTAATGTAAAAAACACTTGGAAAATTATCAACAGTGTATTAAAAAAAAAAAAACCTTCTAAATTGTCTTCCATTGATGTTAATGGTGCTGTGGTTAACAATTCACATTTTATAGCGGATCATTTTAACACTTACTTTACAAACATTGGTGATAATCTTAGCAATAAAATCCCTCCTAGTGATCGTAACTTTCATGATTATCTTTTAAATTCTAATCCTAGCTCAATTTTCTTTGCTCCGGTTACTGAACAGGAAACTTTAGATATTGTTAACAATTTACCTAACAAAAAAAGTTCAGGTCATGATCTTGTAAATAATTTTCTTATTAAATCTGTGATCCTTGCAATATCCATGCCCTTACTTTCATTATGAACCTTTCCTGTCTACTGGAGTTGTGCCTGATGATATGAAGATTGCCAGGATCACACCAATCTTCAAGAGTGGAGACACACAACAAGTTAATAATTATAGGCCTATCTCCGTTCTTACTTCATTTTCTAAAATCTTAGAACGTATTGTTTATACACGTACAAATAAATTTTTTGATAATCACAATATTTTGTCCGATTCTCAGTTTGGTTTTCGTGAGAAACACTCAACCTCTCACGCAATTCTGCAGTTACTTGACAAAATTGCTAACAGTATTGATGATTCTTCTCACACACTTGGTATATTCCTGGATCTCTCCAAGGCATTCGATACTGTTAATCATAAGATTCTTTTGTCTAAATTGGCTCATTATGGCATTAGAGGTATTGCCTTGGAGTGGTTCAGGAATTACCTTACTAAACGCCATCAATTTGTTTCCATTAATGGTTGTGTCTCCTCTCTTGCAGAAATTTCCCACGGTGTTCCACAAGGATCAATCCTCGGACCCCTGTTATTTTCAATTTATATTAATGATTTTGACAAATCCTCTAACTTACTATCATTTATTCTTTTTGCTGATGACAGTAATTTATTTTATACTCATTCTAATTTGAATGTACTCTTTGATACTGTTAATTCAGAACTCAATAATATCTCTAGTTGGATTAAGGCCAACAAGTTATCACTCAACATTAAAAAAACTAACTTTATGTTATTCAGCAAGAAAGTAATTCATCCCCTTCAGATTATCTATATTGACAATAATCAAATTCCTAGAACTGATTGTATTAAATTTTTAGGTCTGCATATTGACCAAGACCTCTCTTGGAAACAACATGTTAATTACTTATGTAAAATTATTTCTAGAAATGTTGGAATTATTAATAAGCTTAAGCATTTTTTTCCAGGGGAGGTTCTGGTTACACTCTACAATGCACTTATTTTGCCCTATATTAATTATGGCATTCTAGCATGGGGAAATTCAGGAATAGTTCAAATCAACAGGCTATTGATCCTTCAAAAAAAAGCTTTTAGAATTATTAATCATACTGATTACTTAGCTCACTGTGACCCTCTATTTTACAAACATAATAGTCTTAAGATCAGTGACATTTATCTTCTACAGCTTGGGATTTTCATGTATAAACTTAATTCTAATAATCTTCCTCATTCAATTTGTTCCTTATTTACAAAAAATCAAAATGTTCACGATCATTTCACAAGGCAATGTAATGAATTTCATCAATCATTTGCCCGTACGACACTTTCCTATAGAACAATTAAGCATGAAGGTCCCAGGCTGTGGTATTCACTAGATAGTAATTTAAAAGTACTCCTACATTAATATTCTTCAAACGTAAATTTAAGGATTTTTTGTTGAGTAAATACCTGTAAGTGGTTAATTGACTCTAGGGTTTGGCTTGGGTTTTAATAACGACATGCATGGGATTGTCTTTGTTTTGTTTTGTATGTTTATATTTCATTATACATAAAATTGTTCACTCGTCTTGTTTATTATACTTATCTGGGGGGTCCTTACTAGACAAGCATTGCTTCTTAAGGGCCTCCTTCCACTTCCACTTGCATTTAATTTCTTTATACTATTCATTATTATTATCCATCTATTATTATTGTTACAACCCTTATAATATTATTGTATGTTTACTTATATCCATAATGTATATTTTGATAAGTGTGGAAAATATTAAAGAACTGAACTGAACTGAACTGAACTGAAAAATAATTGTTTTTGATTCTCAGCCCTCCCCCCCTAAAAAATGTTCTGGATCCGCCCATGAGTTGTAATACATTATGTTTTACAGATTGTCCATTTTGATGGGGAAACAAAGTACATTATTTGCCTGGTCATATTATTGTTGTGTCGGTAAATTTACCCACAAAAAATGTTTACTACTGATGCGAGTCGGCAAATTGGCTTCCACACCCCCCCCCCCCCCAAAAAGAAAAAAGAAAATGCCTTCGCTACGCCCCTTAATCAAATGTAGAAACATGGGTTCTTCTTAAATGAGGAAATATGCTATTGCTAATCAATATGGACTCAATGAAGTCAACACCATCTTGTATGTGTTCAGCATCTGCTTGTATCTGGTGTTGCTATTTGTTATCTTTGTTCATGTACACTGTACATTTTCCATGTTGTTTTGGTCGAATAAAATAGTAATAATAATAATATTACCCGTTAGTTCCGGTCCAGTTGAAACCCCAGCACGAACAAGATGCAATTATGATATTGAAAGAAAATGCCATTTATCATTTTAATGGCTCCTGTTTCCACAAACAGTTGCTTTGTAATTGAAAACAGGCAATTGACATCGATCATTCTCATATAATTGATAGCACAAGCCTGCAATGTAAAAATGAATATTACAATAATTGTAACCATGATGCAAGAGTCATGGTTATTAGGTAGCGTTTCGTAATTGTAGCGTTCGTGTAGCGCCGTGGGATCGTGTATCATAAACACATACAAACACAGATTTGAACCAAGACGAGCGTCGGCTCAGACCCGCGCGTCGGCATTTTAAATTTTCTTTCTTTCTTTATTAATTAATTTTTTTAAAGCTAGGAAACGATGTCCAATTGCAGCCAAAATTTCTGGATCGATTGGAATTCTGCCGTGCTGTGTTTTAAACGACTTTTTCCCACATAGGGGTATGAACGTTTGCCTGATTTGTGAGGCCTCTCTTAGCCACCATACTTTGTATATGGGAAATTTGGTCCCCGCGTATACATGTATCACGTATTTCCCTGTTGGCAATATATATATATATATATATATATATATATATATATGTATATGTATATGTATATGTATATGTATATGTATATGTATATGTAAACAGGTAGCGAGCAAAGAAAAATTGGCTGATGCCGGACTCGAACCCACGACCTCTCGATTACCGTACGAGCGCTCTACCAACTGAGCTAACCAGCCCCAATGTTGGTGGGCGGTCCACTTATGCCAATTATCTATTGCTCTATGGGGCCAGGTCAGAAGCCAAACCATATCTGCCGAGTAGCCAGGGATCAAGCCCCAGTCAGATGCAAACAACCCGGGTAACGGCAGTAGCGGGATCACACAATTAACGGGACACAAGCCTTTTATGTGGTTGTACACAAAGTAGATTTATATGGAGAAACTGACCTGAAATATTATAAACGGTTCGCGAGCAAAGAAAAATTGGCTGATGCCGGACTCGAACCCGCGACCTCTCGATTACCGTACGAGCGCTCTACCAACTGAGCTAACCAGCCCCTATGTTGGTGGGCGGTCCACTTATGCCAATTATCTATTGCTCTATGGGGCCAGGTCAGAGGCCAAACCATATCTGCCGAGTAGCCAGGGATCAAGCCCCGGTCAGATGCAAACAACCCGGGTAACGGCAGTAGCGGGCATCACACAATTAACGGGACACAAGCCTTTTATGTGGTTGTACACAAAGTAGATTTATATGGAGAAACTGACCTGAAATATTATAAACGGTTCGCGAGCAAAGAAAAATTGGCTGATGCCGGACTCGAACCCGCGACCTCTCGATTACCGTACGAGCGCTCTACCAACTGAGCTAACCAGGCCCTATGTTGGTGGGCGGTCCACTTATGCCAATTATCTATTGCTCTATGGGGCCAGGTCAGAGGCCAAACCATATCTGCCGAGTTTATATATATATAAACGGTTCGCGAGCAAAGAAAAATTGGCTGATGCCGGACTCGAACCCGCGACCTCTCGATTACCGTACGAGCGCTCTACCAACTGAGCTAACCAGCCCCTATGTTGGTGGGCGGTCCACTTATGCCAATTATCTATTGCTCTATGGGGCCAGGTCAGAGGCCAAACCATATCTGCCGATTAGCCAGGGATCAAGCCCCGGTCAGATGCAAACAACCCGGGTAACGGCAGTAGCGGGGATCACACAATTAACGGGACACAAGCCTTTTATGTGGTTGTACACAAAGTAGATTTATATGGAGAAACTGACCTGAAATATTATAAACGGTTCGCGAGCAAAGAAAAATTGGCTGATGCCGGACTCGAACCCGCGACCTCTCGATTACCGTACGAGCGCTCTACCAACTGAGCTAACCAGCCCCAATGTTGGTGGGCGGTCCACTTATGCCAATTATCTATTGCTCTGTGGGGCCAGGTCAGAGGCCAAACCATATCTGCCGAGTAGCCAGGGATCAAGCCCCGGTCAGATGCAAACAACCCAGGTAACGGCAGTAGCGGGGATCACACAATTAACGGGACACAAGCCTTTTATGTGGGTGTACACAAAGTAGATTTATATGGAGAAACTGACCTGAAATATTATAAACGGTTTGCGAGCAAAGAAAAATTGGCTGATGCCGGACTCGAACCCGCGATCTCTCGATATATATATATATATATATATATATATATATATATATATATATATATATATATATATATATATATATATATATATATATATATATATATATATATGCTTAAATGTAGCGGTCTATCTTGAAGTAGAGTGCTCAATGCCAGATAGACAGAGCGTATTATACTTGTAGTAAAACTAGTGGAACGCTGGTAGTTGTAACTCCGAGTTTCACGCTTATGCGATCATCAGACAACTGATAGTCACCAAGTGATTACTCATATATATAATTATATATATATATATATATATATATATATATATATATATATATATATATATACACATTATATACCGTTAAAGGTAAGATATGACTGGTATTTAAAAAAACTAAATGGTCGAATGCTTATTTAATTATATCAATCTTCCGAAGAAATAAATGTAGGGCCTATCTGAAGTGCCCACATTTTAAAGAAAAGTTTAATAATTTCCAGAATTTAGGGAAGAGTAGCCTAGCCTATACTAAGTTTCCTAAATTATTCTACATTATAATAAATACAACAAATCTCAATGAATTTTCACTATTTTCTCGTAAACGAGAAATAAGCTAGAACTTTTACAAACTGTATATTATTGAATCTAGCATTACCGATATTGCATCTTCCCTTTATCCTTGAACTCTTTCTGGACGGCACTGAGCCTTTTAAAAGGCTCATGCGCGCATCGCGTTTTTACAGCGAGCGTTTTAAAAGGCTGGAACGTCATCACCTGACAACGGGTCTTGTTTTGACAACAGAGTGCACAATTGACCAATAAGAATCACAACCTTTACTTTTATACCTTCAATAATCCAAATATAAACAGATTATTAATAATTTCCACACTTAATTGTTGAACTTAATTGTTTACAGTATCAAATTGCAACTAGAAATTCGAGTTTGTTTACACAAACTCTAGGTGTTCGGGAGGAAGTAAAGGTCAAATTGGGGTCACCTTTGTGTAAAATTGTTTTAACAAAGAACGATCTGTACAATGGTGCAAAGATTGTGAATTTACCTCTTGTGGTTGTTGAGATATGATTTTTTTTAAATATTAAACTTTGACTTCTGGTTTGGACAGGAAGCAAGGTCAAATTGGGGTCACCTTTGTGTAAATATTTTTCGACAATTAACAATCTATACAATGGTGCAAAAATGTGAATTTACCTCTTGTGGTTGTTGTTGAGATATGATTTTTTTAAATATTAAACTTTGACTTCCGGTTTGGACAGGAAGTAAGGTCAAATTAGGGTCACCTTTGTGTAAATATTTTTCGACAATTAATAATCTGTACAATGGTGCAAAAACTGTGAATTTACCTGTTGTGGTTGTTGAGATATGATTTTTTTAAATATTAAAATTTAACTTCTGGTTTGGACAGGAAGTAAGGTCAAATTGGGGTCACCTTTGTGTAAATATTTTTTGACAATTAACAATCTGTACAATGGTGCAATAACTGTGAATTTACCTCTTGTGGTTGTTGAGATATGATTTTTTTAAATATTAAACTTTGACTTCCGGTTTGGACAGGAAGTAAGGTCAAATTGGGGTCATCTTTGTGTAAATATGTTTCGACAATTAACAATCTATACAATGGCGCAAAAAATTTCAATTTACCTCTTGTGGTTGTTGAGATATGATTTTTTTAAATATTAAACTTTGACTTCCGGTTTGGACAGGAAGTAAGGTCAAATTGGGGTCACCTTTGTGTAAATATTTTTTGACAATTAACAATCTGTACAATGGTGCAAAATCTGTGAATTTACCTGTTGTGGTTGTTGAGATATGATTTTTTTAAATATTAAAATTTGACTTCCGGTTTGGACAGGAAGTAAGGTCAAATTGGGGTCATCTTTTTGTAAATATTTTTTGACAATTAACGGTCTGTACAATGGTACAAAAATTGTGAATTTACCTCTTGTGGTTGTTGAGATATGATTTTTTAAAGTATTAAACTTTGACTTCCGGTTTGGACAGGAAGTAAGGTCAAATTGCGGTCACCTTTTTGTAAATATTTTTTGACAATTAACGATCTGTACAATGGTACAAAAATTTTGAATTTACCTCTTGTGGTTTTTGAGATATAATTTTTTTAAATATTAAACTTTGACTTCCGGTTTGGACAGGAAGTAAGGTCAAATTGGGGTCACTCACAACTCGTGTTTCATCTACTTGTTAAGTTCTAAGTACATGCCAAGTTTCAAGTTCATGTGAAGTTTGCAAGTATGTGTTTTTTGTGGACAAACGCGGGGGAGAAGAAGAAGAAGTAAAAAAAAATAAAAATAAATAAATAAAACCGAACAAAAACAAGAGGTGTTCGCGCTGTAGCTCGAACACCTAAAAAAAACGTACAAAAACAATATGTGTTTCGGGCACATACCCGAACACCTAATAATGAAACCAACATTTAAAATTCAATAGTCTGTTCTCAGTATAGTAAGAGCTGAAACCTCTCATATAATACGAGCCGACAGCAGGCGGAAAAACGTAATGAAACACTAAATTGGCCTGTCATCAAAAAGACTTCAAATTTATTGATTTCATATCTCTCGTTGACAAATGATTTATATAATATTCGGTAGTTTTATTGTCATTTTGTTTGAGATGATTACCGTTACAAGCACAACAATACCGAACAAAAACCGCTCAAAATTAAATAGTCTGTTCTTAGTAAGAGCTGAAACCTCTCAATTTACAAGCCGACTGCAGGTGTTTCCACTTAATGAGCCAGTTCAAGGCCTTGACTTTTAATTTAGTAATTGTATGTTATTGAAAATTCAGTAAATGAATGTTATTGAAATTCAAATTCAACACATTGCAATACAAAAGACCACTCTGTATAAGGCTATTTTTTGAGTGAGCTGTCCTGCTAAAATTAACATAAACATTCCCTTTTGAGTGAACAGAAGCAATTAATGTAAACCACGATTGAAAACTAAGAGGTTGTGCGTATAATAACATAAATTTCCCCAAATTAAGATAATAGATGTCTCTCAGTTTAAGAAGTTTGAGATTTTCAAATAAAGGAGTTGTATGATCACGGGATCCAACTTTGTTAACAATGCGAACTGCTCGTTTTTGTAGAATAAATAGCCTGTTATAGAGTGTAGTGGATCTACCCATGGTAAGAATTGCATAATTCAAATAAGGAAGAATATAAAAGAATTATAGAGTGTACATTTTTAGAAATCTTACTCCATAAGATATTAACATGGTAGTTCCATGAGAGATTCTTATCAATATAAATACCAAGGAATTTGGTGCTTAGTTTAACTTGCTTTAAACTGAGAGGAACAGATCTCGTATTTTTAAGTTGGATTTCAACAAATTAATATAGAATCATTGGCGGATCCGGGGGGGGGGGGGGGCTAAGGGGGCTGTAGCCCCCCCTAAAATCGTTTAAAAAAAAATTTAAAGGGAGAGAGAGAGGGGAGGGGAGAACGCACGCACTCCCATTCCCACAGTGTGCTTTGTTTTTCTCTCCCTTTGATTATTTCATTGTAATTTTTGTAGTACTGAAAAATAATTGTTTTTGATTCTCAGCCCCCCCCCCTTAAAAATTTTCTGGATCCGCCCATGAGAATGTCTATTAGATAAGAGCTAATTACTTATTTTAACAAGCTCAGTGTTTAAAATACCAACTGCATTATCTATATTGTGATGGTTATAAATTAAACTTGTATCATCAGCAAATAAACAAAAGGATGTAATTTTGGATGAATTACAAATATCACTAGAGCTCAAGTGTTTGTTGGTACAAACGCAAGGTGTTTGCAAGAACTTCCAGTTCAGCCAAATTACCATCGATGATGTCACAATCATATTTTTCAAAAGTGGATCATCTTTTATTATAAAAATATCAATTTCATATTCAAAACACCTATCAAATTTGCGTTAGAATGTGTTGAATTTGAACTTCCTGTTTGGACCGGAAGTAAAGTTCAGATCAGAAACCGAACAATTTCAAGAGGTGTTCGTGCCGTCGCACGCGAACACCTAAAAAACCGAACAATTTCAAAGAGGTGTTCGCGCTGTCGCACACAAAACTAATTAATTCCGGAGAGAAAGTTTTAACGAAGATGTAATTTTTAAAGTAAATTCAGAAAATTACAACGATAACATTCATCTTTTTCTGCTTGCACGGTAAGTGCAGTAAGTTTGCGCAAGCTGTGTGTCTCCTACTCCATATCCTACGCATGACAGCCTTTAATTTATCCAATTTATTGGATAACACTGGTAGGAGGGAGAGAACAATAATTGCCTCGGTTACGATCAGCGGAGCAAACTGGGCTCTGACAATCCCCATTGTTTGCGTGTGCTTTGCAACCAAGTATAATGCTGTGGCATGAGCTGGAATAAGCGACTTACAGTGAAGTTCACTGCGTGCTTGTTACAAGATGTCTCGCTACTTTCCTGCATATCTGCTCCTGATTGTGATAGGCAAGTTCTCTCTTTTTTGTAATGGTTTGATTATAGACAAACTTGGTTGATTTTCATTTTGATTTGCATTTGGACGGGGGTTGCAGGAAAATGTATTAATGATTTACACTTGTTGCATATTGAAAAAACCAACAAGGTTAAGTGGCGTTAAGGTGAGGGGAGGGGTAGGTAATGCTAAATTGTCATTTGCAATGACCACCCCTGAAGCTCACCTCATACTAACCTCTCCCCTTATCGAATACAAACAAACAAGTCTGAACTATTGGATTACAGATAAATAAACGAATGCATTTTGAGAAACATATGTAAATGTATTTATCATTTAAAAAATGGTTATTCCTAAATTATTTGTCCAAACGTAATATAAATTTGTAAATGTAATGGGCACCAAAAACATTTCCGGGGTTATCATACCCCCCCCCCCCCCGGGAGGGTTATATGCCAGTGGCTCATGGTGTGCCTCCCTGGCAAGGATACCGACGTGTAAGGTAAGGTACAGCATTGGTAATATTGGAAAAACATGCTCATTCGCTGTGAGTCAATATATAATTATATATAGGTTATATGTTACTCAAGTTTCAGTTTATTAGATGTCGGACGATACACAATTGAACTAGAAAATAGTGGGAACAAAATAATTAAGATATAGATATCCTTCTGCCATGGAACTGGATATAATTTTAAATAAAAGCACCTACCTTAGATATAAGGTATGTTTGACATTGCAGTTCAAACATTTGGGAATTAATTAAAAATCTTAGGTTCCCTCTACCTTATCCTTTCAGTACATTGTAATTATTGGGAAATCTGTCATTTTATTAAAATTATTGAAATGAAATCCCAACCGAATGTTTTACTTCATGAGACGCAAATAAGAGCAATCAGGCGCGTAGCCAAAGGTGTGGGAGGGCTTGGTCCCGTTTATTTATTTATTTTGTAATCAAGCAGTTTAGTGCATCGAACTTGTTTTCTGATGCCCGAGTCGTCAGAATGTGGGCTCGAATCCTGGCTGCGACCGGGGTGCTTGTGTCCTTGAGCAAGACATTTAACTATAATTGCTTCTGTTCACCCAGGAGTATAGATGGGGACCTGTGAGGGCAGAGATGGTAAATGTGTTTTGATTAAGCTCGTTGTGCTACACATTTGGCAGCATGGGCTGCATACTCCCCAGGGAGTTGAGATCGTTCTAAGGAATGATATAACTGGCCCGATGGCAGGGGTAATAATGTTCATGCGCCATGAGCGTCAAACTTGGCGGATACCGGCGCAATATAAGTCGGTTATTAAGTTACAAACATTTGCCCATCATCAAAAATATTTCACCCCACGTTTATCCTTAAAATTGTAATTGTTCTGTGACCTCATTCAAAATATTTTCAAGGCTAAAATTATCTGGGGCTGTTTTTGAAATGTTTTTGTTTACGCGCCATCGAAAAATTATGAATGATAATTTCATTAACAATCATAATTTTCACCTTTTCTTTTACACTCAGAGAACAGATAGTAAACAAAAGTGAAGCAGAACAAGTTATGTTAACAAAAACTTAATTTAAGTAAAAACACAGTGAAAAACAATACAAATCTATTTTGTAAAAATACAAGTAAAAATTAAACTCTACAGTTGTTTATAGTAGAATTTTACTATGAAAGTGTATAAAAGACATGATTTTATGTCAAGTCCCCCACGAAGCGCTGTGTCTCATTCAACGTCAAATTCAAGATGGAGAACACGAAGGCGAATAATGCCACAGCAGTGAGAGTATTGTCAACTGATTGAGGCAGTTGAAGGTAAACAGCTGTTGAGTAATTAAGCTATATTGTTCGTCTCATTGTGCAAGTATATGAGCATGTAGTGTCGCGGTCATTATGCACTGTCAATAGGCAGCATAGTTTCTCGCGAAGAATTGAGGCGTAACCTGAACTAAGGAGAAGAACAATATTTAAAAACTCAATATTTGTTTAACCTTCAAATACCTCAAGTAGTTGAGAAAATCCTTACAGTTGTAACTAGGCCAGGTACAAAACAAAACTCCCTTAGGCCTATTACCAAACAATGATGCAAGAAAGACAAAATACCCATTGAAAGTAATATTTTAATACAATTTACGTACAATAGAGGTAAACAATTAGTCCTATACCTCACAAGTTTGTCAAATTTTACCTAACCAACATTTACCTACAAGTTAGGTAAATAAAATTACCCAATATCGCAGTAAAACGTTATACAATTGTTAGGAAACATTTTACCCAACGCCTGTTTGGTAAAGTTTTACTTAATTATTATGTTCACCAGGAACATCTAAAACAGGGTAAGATTTTACACAACCTGTGTATTTTTTCTTTGTGTGTATTTTTTCTCTGTGTGTATTTTAACGACTCATCGTTCCAGCTGAAGCTTTTACATAGGCCTATTGCTATCTGTATGCTATCTCTTTATTAATACAAAGTCGGATGCATCAACAAACATTTACTAAAAGTTTGTGAAGACACGTTTTAGGCTAAAAAAGTCTCAGGTTTCTTGTCATAGGTCGGCTTCAAAATAGGTGCAGTGAAGGTTTTTTTTTTTTTTTAGTAATCATTTTTATCTTGCCAACCAGTGAAATATGTGATACATGTACACGCAGTTATTGGAACCAGACCAAATTTCCAATGCACAAAGTATGGTGGCTAGGAGAGGCCTCACAAATCGGGTAAACGTTCATACCCCTATGTGAAAAAGTCGTTTAAAACACAGTGCGGCGTAATTCTAATAGATCAAGCAATTTTGGCTGAAATTGGACATCGTTTCATAGCAAAAACAAACAAACAAACAAAACAAAACAAAACAAAATGCCTACGCACGGGTCTGAGGCGACGCGCTCGGAGACCAGAAAATGGAGACTTTTTGGGCCTAATAAAGAATATTACAATAAATTGTAACTAAAGGATTCAATACTGTAAATTACTTTACAGTATATCATGACACTGATGACATTCAAAATATCGTCCCTAATTTGCCATAGTGACCAATCCCAAATTAAGTTAGTGACCAATGAGGTATTGGTCACTTTGCCAAATTACAAAAAGTAGCCAGTTAGAGCATTCGTCATTTGAATGCATGCTCTATCTCCAAAACTCCTATAAGGAATACATGCATGTGGATTAGATACAATGGTAGGTCTCTTCCTGAATGTACTAATGGGCGGGAAAACTTAAAATTGAAAAAAAAAGTCGGATTGGTCACTATGGCAAATTAGGGACAAATTAACAACCTTTGAAAAAGACTCCGCTAGCTAGGGTCGAAACATGAGACCACAAACTACTTTTTTGTAAATAAATAAAGAAGAAACAGGTAGATTTCTTAGCGCATTATCATAAGGGCGGGAAAACTTAAAATTGAAAAAAGTCGGATTGGTCACTATGGCAAATTAGGGACGATATGAGATATCGTTTCGGTTTGCGTAACACCATATGTTTATCTCAAGGGAGAACCAATATCGAGCAACTTCGTTTTCTCTACTGTCACTAAACCGCTCGACCACACCCCAAATAATTAGTTTTTTAAATAATAATAAAATTTTAAAAATCCGGAAGGATTCCAGTCTCACAGAAGCCCAATTTCCTCTTTTTCAATGTTTTTTCGTGAAAATATTGAAAATTTTAAGCATCAAAATTGTCAACCCCATACAAAATATTTCTCAGTTTGGGTGGAGGAATAAGACAAGGCGGTCATTGAAATATATGTTTTCAGTGCTGCAATTTCGTGAAGTTTGACATACATTTTCATCTCTTAAACAATTAATTTGTGAGTAGAGACTGTTCTTGTACTAAAAGACGTGTTGTTTTGTACGAACCTGAGAAGTAATAAGATCATTAGTTTTTTACCTGGGAAAGAATTCTTTTGCGATCGTTTCGTTGTAAATATTTTGTTTGACCTTTGACATTCTTCACATCGCTTTAACGACCACAAGAGGGCGAACGTTTAACGGGAGGCTCGTTCGATTAGGTTGTACTCGGGGCTCGCCCATGTGACGTACTTTGGTTACCTCGGGGAAGCTACTCAATCGAACGCACCCAAATTATTAACGTTGAATAAACCAAGTTAAATTTACTAGCTGGTTTACAAAACCAAATATTTCAGCCTCTTCACACGATTTCAAATCAAATTGTGGACATTATCATGTTTTGGTTATGTTTTCTGAGCTTTTGCGGGGTTTAAACTCAATACCATTTAGTATAAACGCCATGGCAAATCGGGGGGAGGGGGGGGCGACCCTTTAAGATTAAAGCACCAATTATACACCATATTTACCACAGCATCTCACGTGTGTCTACTTTTGTGCACCTTTTTCAACACTCCCGTTTTTAGATTACATCTCAAGGTATATTTAAATTGAAGGCCAATTTTTATAACTCGTTAATTTCGCTATATGCTTCGCTAGTAGAATCGAAAGGAAATATCATTCGCTTAAATGACTCTATTCTTATGCTGTAATGTGCTCTGTTATTATATACGGGATCATTCAATGTATGCGAAGGGTGTAGGCATGTAATAGCTTTTCAAAATGCACTGGTACAGTGGTAGGTTTATGAAATATTTATGAGACTAAAAAAAACGGCAAAAACTCAAAAGCTTAAATTTGCATGACCTTTGGTAAGTATACCCAGTTACAAAATTAATAAATAATAATCTAAAAACTTACTTGATTTGAAGTTGTCATGGTGCCAAACTTCCTGACAAGCCATGTAATTGTATTAGAAAATGTGTGGTTAAGAAAATGTGTCGATATTACTGGATAATCCTTAAGGCAAAAATAGGGACATTATTGGATATCGAATATTCGGTGCATAGGTTTCGCACAGTTAATAACTTCAGTAGTAAATTTAATATTTTTTTTTTTTTGAAAGGTAGTATATGTACATCAAAGGTTTTTATATATACATGTAATGTGGCTCCAGAGACAGGGTCACCTGGAGGCATTGGTGGATTGGGGCACATGCACCCTTTTGTTTCGCCGTGCATGTAAATTTACCATACTTTTTAGCAGTGTGTTTCACCTTTTTAGATTTGTGCCCCACCATTTTAGCAGTGTGCCCCGCCTTTATAGCAGTGTGCTCCGCCTTTTTAGCTTTGTGCCCCACCTTTTTAGCAGTGTGCCCCACCTTTTTAGCAGTGTGCCCCCACCTTTTTAGCAGTGTGTCCCGCCTTTTTAGCAGTGTGCCCCGCCTTTATAGCAGTGTGCCCCACCTTTTTAGCTTTGTGCATCGCCTTTTTAGCAGTGTGCCCCGCCTTTTTAGTAGTGTGCCCCGCCTTTTTAGCAGTGTGCCCCGCCTTTTTAGCAGCGTGCCCTGCCTTTTTAGCAGTGTGCCCCGCCTTTTTAGCTTTGTGCCCCGCCTTTTTAGCTTTGTACCCCACCTTTTTAGCAGTGTGCCCCGTCTTTTTAGCAGTGTGTTTCACCTTTTTAGCAGTGTGCCCACCTTTTTAGCTTTGTGCCCCACCTTTTTAGCAATGTTCCCCACCTTTATAGCAGTGTGCCCCACCTTTATAGCAGTGTGCCGCACCTTTATAGCTTTTTGTACCCCACCTTTTTAGCAGTGTGCCCCACCTTTATAGCAGTGTGCCCCACCTTTTTAGCTTTGTTCCCCACCTTTTTAGCTTTGTGCCCCACCTTTTTAGCAGTGTGCCCCACCTTTATAGCAGTGTGCCCCACCTTTTTAGCTTTGTGCCCCACCTTTTTAGCAGTGTGCCCCACCTTTTTAGCAGTGTGCCCCACCTTTTTAGCAGTGTGCCCCACCCTTTTAGCAGTGTGCCCCACCTTTTTAGCAGTGTGCCCTGGTTTCTGGTCTCCGTGCCCCGCTCCTCAGACTCGCGCGTCATTTTTAATTTTCTTTCTTTTTTTCTGAGCGAAACTGCGTCGAGTTGTAACCTCCAGTTCTTTTCAGAACTAATTACTACTCAATAGAGAATTTCACATGGTGTCACCGCAATTAGTCTTACTTAACATGCCTTTTCGTACAAGAACAGTCACTACTCACAAATTAATTGTTTAAGAGATGAATTTGTATGTCAAACTTCACGAAATTGCCGTACTGAAAACAAAAATGGCGGCCATTCAGAATATTCTAAAATTTACGTCACTTACCCAGGTCTGCCTCAAGTGACCTGCTTCGCGAGCAAGTTACTTGAGGCTGACCCAGGTTAGCCCCAGCAATGACGTCAGGCCTACTCGAACGCACCAGAGTCACACCGGGTCGACCCGGGGAAGCTACTCGAACGCACCCTATAAAAAGTCGTAAAATTTGATGTAATTTTCAAAATTCCGGAGTCGCGAAATAAAATTCAAAAAAAAAAATCGAAATTCGTCAAGGTTCATTTTTTTAAAGTCTCTATTGTACTGTCAAAGATTATTGTTTTTGCCTTGTTTCAATGTATCTTAAGTAGCCTACACCTAGGTGATAATCAATGTACGGTATGTCCTTCTATAGCTTTTGGGATTGGGCAGGCTCACATCTGCTACGCCGGCAATGAACCGGATTCAAGCGGTATGATGCGATGGGTTCTACCCTACCGTGACCCGTGTGACTGCACTAAAATACGTCTTGGTGGAGTCAACATGCAGAAACCATGGCGACCGTTTCAACCTCGCTATCTGAATTCATTGGTTATAACTGATGATATTGATGAGATCAAGATGCTGCTGAATTGTACATTGGGTAAGATACCCCCTCCCCAATCAATCATCATTCCATCCTTCCATGCTCGCATTTTATTCGTCATGATTTTGTGTGACTTTTTGATTTTTGTTGTTAAAATATATCGCCCGTGTTTTAGTGACTATTTCTGGAAACTTTTGTTTTCATTTGAATATTGATAATTTCATTTTAGAGTGGAAAGCAAAAACTACGAAATTAGATATATCACAAAGTATTTGTTAGAAAGTTTAACATTAAAAAGGTGCCAAAAGTAATTGATGTCGGGACCTACCATAAATTCATTTCGGTACACAATACTGTAAAATCATGCTCCTCACGATTTTTTTTCAGAAATGAGTCATTTTATAGAATTTGTTTTCCCTTCCTCAAGTAAAATAGCAATGTTCCGATGAAAACAAAAATTTAAGGAAATTGCCGTTAAAATAGCGAAAAATACTAGCGATACTGTAAAAACCACTGTATACTCATGGTATTCGCAAAAAACATGATTGATCAGTCTTACATGATGAAACATGATTGATCAGTCTTACATGATGAAACATGATTGATCAGTCTTACATGATGAAACATGATTGATCAGTCTTACATGATGAAACATGATTGATCAGTCTTACGTGATGAAACATGATTGATCAGTCTTACGTGATGAAACATGATTGATCAGTCTTACATGATGAAACATGATTGATCAGTCTTACGTGATGAAACATGATTGATCAGTCTTACGTGATGAAACATGATTGATCAGTCTTACATGATGAATCATGATTGATCAGTCTTACGTGATGAAACATGATTGATCAGTCTTACGTGATGAAACATGATTGATCAGTCTTACGTGATGAAACATGATTGACCAGTCTTACATGATGAAACATGATTGAACAGTCTTACGTGATGAAACATGATTGATCAGTCTTACGTGATGAAACATGATTGACCAGTCTTACATGATGAAACATGATTGATCAGTCTTACATGATGAAACATGATTGATCAGTCTTACATGATGAAACATGATGGATCAGTCTTACATGATGAAACATGATTGATAAGTCTTACATGATGAAACATGATCGATCAGTCTTACATGATGAAACATGATCGATCAGTCTTACATGATGAAACATGATTGATCAGTCTTACGTGATGAAACATGATTGATCAGTCTTACGTGATGAAACATGATTGATCAGTCTTACGTGATGAAACATGATTGATCAGTCTTACGTGATGAAACATGATTGATCAGTCTTACGTGATGAAACATGATTGATCAGTCTTACGTGATGAAACATGATTGATCAGTCTTACGTGATGAAACATGATTGATCAGTCTTACGTGATGAAACATGATTGATCAGTCTTACGTGATGAAACATGATGATCAGTCTTACACGATGAAACAT
Organism: Zoroaster sp. YZ-2022; assembly: GCA_029582265.1. NCBI lineage: Eukaryota > Metazoa > Echinodermata > Asteroidea > Forcipulatida > Zoroasteridae > Zoroaster > Zoroaster sp. YZ-2022. The sequence continues at coordinate 27,708,769 of CM055835.1, read as the reverse complement.
GATTGATCAGTCTTACGTGATGAAACATGATTGATCAGTCTTACATGATGAAACATGATTGATCAGTCTTACATGATGAAACATGATTGATCAGTCTTACATGATGAAACATGATTGATCAGTCTTACATGATGAAACATGATTGATCAGTCTTACATGATGAAACATGATTGGTCAGTCTTACATGATGAAACATGATTGATCAGTCTTACATGATGAAACATGATTGACCAGTCTTACATGATGAAACATGATTGATCAGTCTTACATGATGAAACATGATTGGTCAGTCTTACATGATGAAACATGATTGATCAGTCTTACATGATGAAACATGATTGACCAGTCTTACATGATGAAACATGATTGATCAGTCTTACACGATGAAACATGATTGATCAGTCTTACACGATGAAACATGATTGATCAGTCTTACACGATGAAACATGATTGATCAGTCTTACATGATGAAACATGATTGATCAGTCTTACATGATGAAACATGATTGATCAGTCTTACATGATGAAACATGATTGATCAGTCTTACATGATGAAACATGATTGATCAGTCTTACATGATGAAACATGATTGATCAGTCTTACGTGATGAAACATGATTGATCAGTCTTACGTGATGAAACATGATTGATCAGTCTTACACGATGAAACATGATTGATCAGTCTTACGTGATGAAACATGATTGATCAGTCTTACATGATGAAACATGATTGATCAGTCTTACATGATGAAACATGATTGATCAGTCTTACATGATGAAACATGATTGATCAGTCTTACATGATGAAACATGATTGATCAGTCTTACATGATGAAACATGATTGATCAGTCTTACATGATGAAACATGATTGATCAGTCTTACGTGATGAAACATGATTGATCAGTCTTACATGATGAAACATGATTGATCAGTCTTACGTGATGAAACATGATTGATCAGTCTTACATGATGAAACGTGATTGATCAGTCTTACGTGATGAAACATGATTGATCAGTCTTACATGATGAAACATGATTGATCAGTCTTACATGATGAAACATGATGGATCAGTCTTACATGATGAAACATGATTGATCAGTCTTACATGATGAAACATGATTGATCAGTCTTACGTGATGAAACATGATTGATCAGTCTTACGTGATGAAACATGATTGATCAGTCTTACATGATGAAACATGATTGATCAGTCTTACATGATGAAACATGATTGATCAGTCTTACGTGATGAAACATGATTGATCAGTCTTACGTGATGAAACATGATTGATCAGTCTTACATGATGAAACATCTCTTAAACTCTTTCTGTCTGAGGTGATATCATTTTAATAAAATACTTTCCCAACTGACTTGTCGACGTTTTCACTGTGGATGTATTTACAGATATTTTACATAAAGATATATCGCTCGTGTTTGGGCCGATTTGACGGTAAGAAATAGATTTAAATGTTGAATGGCTCTTTTTCTGGGGTTAAGGAAGTTATAAGCTTTCATTTATAGGTACGATGCATCATTGGTTTTTTGAAGAATGCATTCATTCCAATCAATCCCATCTAGTTTTCAAAATACACATCATAATAGTAACCTTTGAAAATTTCATCAAAATCGGTGTTCACGTTTTTGAGAAAACGTTTTTATTAATTATTTTGTGCATGTTCATATTGTGTTATTGTTGCAATCGAAATCAGCTGTTGCGTTTTTTGGAGGTCTTCATATACAATTTTCGTGAAGATGACAGCATTTCAGACGGAAATATTTCTTAGGGTGATTGGTACAAGTATCACCTTTGTAAACATTTAGCTTTCAGATTGAAACTCATCAAACATTTTTTTATCATTACCAAAGCTATATCATACCTTTGAGACATTGAACGAATATATCCACCAAGGATTAATACCATGTAAAATTAATAAAATGTAGGCCCACTGTTTTAATCCTCACCTTGCACGAGGACGTGTGCAGTCTTCCCATTTGTCAGCGCGGCTATCATCAGAATCAAGTGTGTTTTAAATATCGGTTTTATCCGAACTTCATAATTTCTTTTTCTTCGTTTAATAACGATATTATCTTTCAAAATTTCTTCACTTTTTAATCTATTTCGTGGGTCTCTTGAGTCAAACATGGGCGATATATGTCTTTTAAATGTGACTTTAAAGATTAAATCTGTCGAATACTATACACTTTCAAAACTAGTGTTGAATCAACCTTATAAGAATTCGGTCAATGACAACTGTTTATAATGTTAAATATAACTCAAAGAAAGTGGTGATTTAACATTTAGTAAAGTTAAATCTAGCTTAATAAATATTAATTCAACATATTTTAAAAGTTAAATCCAACTTTATACAGTGTTGTCACTGACCAAATTCTTGAAATGTTGATTCAACACCTAAATTTGTTTAGAATGTATACGTATTAATTATTGATAATTTCCATGTTCTTGCAAACTTCAGAAAAGCTCGTCTGTGAGGACGATGAGTTATCCATTACTTGTAGAAACAACGAGATCATTGATGTGAAGTGGGCCCTCTACGGTCGAGAAGACGACCCGGATATATGTTTTGATACTAAGGCTGAACCTTGCGGTGATGAAACTCATTCGCTGCAGAAGGTTCGGAAAGCTTGTCAGGGCAAGAAGCAATGTGCCTTCACTGTCAACAATGGTTACTTTAGTGATCCTTGTGGAGGTGTTGGAAAGTATCTGAAAGTTATCTATGTCTGTGCGACACCAAATTAATGGGTTAAAGTTTTGGACAAAATAATACAATAGATAAATGCATTGAGCAATTTTATTAAGGCCTTATAATATGCCGAAATAGTTTGCAGTAATAGTAGGCCTAATATATTTTCATACGTGTCAGCAGATAATTCAACATACCGGTGTTGACCCTGCTACCTGTAGATATACATGTACACTACAGCACTATACAACACTATACCAATTGTAAGGTTACCAGTCCTTTAGGACATTTTTAGTTTTCTTTTTGTTTGCTATGAAACGATGTCCAGTTGCAGCCAAAATTACTAGATCGATTGGAATTCTGCCATGCTGGTATGAACGTTTGCCCGATTTGTGAGGCCTCTCTTAGACACCGTATTTTGTGTATGGCAAATTTGGTCTGGTTCCAGTAACCGTGTTTAGTACCACGTCTTTATCTGGTTGGCAAAAAAACAAAGAACAAAAAAACTGCACTGATTTTGAAGCCGACCTATGACCAGAAACCGGAGACTTTTCTTTTTGGCCTTATATGTTAATGTACAATTCCTTGTGAGGGCTCACACAGTCTAGTTAGGAACTATACTGACCCTAGCCTAAAGATCTGACGTCACGCTTTGGGGCTCGTGAATTACGCCAGACACTGGCCGTGCAGCCACCATGTTTGTTTTCCGGAGATTCAACTTTGACCTTGGTTGGTAGCTAGCGCGAGCCTCGAAGCGTGACGTAATATCTTCAACACCATGTATCCAAGGAAATCGTATTAAAGGAAACCTTGAGTATACAGACAGAGGGACCAGTCTATAAAGACCCTTCTTGTGAATCAAATCTACTAAGTCTTGTGTCCATACAAAATAAGCAAAATATTTTGATCAAGAAAAAAGTGAAGCCCCATGTAGCTAACCTCGTCCCCAGGGTCTATCTCGGTCTCATGCTTGACCCTGGTGGGAAAATGATTTCTGCAATGCGATTGTTTGCTACAAAATAATAAGCAGCTAGTATCAGTTTATTCTATTTTATTTCGAAAAAACAAAATATGTTTATTGTTGTAGTCAAAATATCATCCCTATATAATAATGTTTTAACACGTCAAATGTTTTTTATGATTTGTTTTCTTTTTAAGAATGCTGAAATACGAGGAAATTATTATCTACCTGTAATGCGTAGGATTTTAATTAATTTGACCTAGTTCTGCCTGACCCGGTGCAATATTTGTTATGCAGTAAAGAATTACCATTATCTTATTTAGCTATAACTTTAAAAAGCTACTTTTATAAAAAATAAATAAATAAATAAATAAATATATTATTAATTTGTTTTAATTACAAAATTTATTCAGAACAAAGCCTTTCTGTGTATAATAGTAATTAACGGCTGTGGAGGATTTGTTTTTTTAAAGGAAAATGAAGTCAACATTTTATTTTTAAAACATAAATGCATATAGGTGGAAAACAAATCGCGTTCCGGCCTTCGTACTGCGGCATACACTCTTCTTTTTAAAAATGTATGAGAATCTATCCTCATCCCCATGGCTACAAGCACCTTCTTGCTTCTTCAATATGCAAAATGTTTGGATATTGAATTCGCCCGTTCCAGGGGCGAGAGAGTAGTGGGTACGAGTACGAGGTATACAGAAGCGGCTTGAAAGGTATGGGGGCGAGGCTGAAAGGTATGGGGACGAGGCTGAAAGGTATGGGGACGAGGCTGCAACGCAGCTTCACACTGAACCCAACCTAGTCCCATGGGTTCTAGAACCCATATTTAAATCAGGTGCTCATAGCCGATGTGTTTTGTCGTAGCATATAGCATTTTCTTTTTTAATAAAAACATTTGAAAACCTTTGACCAATATGTAAATAAGGCTTAGGAATGTTACCGACTGCTGGGTAAAATGGTATAGAAATGGCAAAAGTATCATATCAGTTTTATATTAATTTATATTTGTTTATTTATTTAACAATTTTGTGTAAGAACTGAACATGCACGTGTTTGTAATTTTGCCTATCTACATTGTTGTTATTCAAATAATGCTTTTATTCGCACATATTTTCTTTCTGAGAGAAACTTTGCAGAATAAATCAGTATATTAATCAATAACTATCAGCTGTAAATGTCTATGTTTTTATTGCATGGATAATTATATGAAAATTTAAGTTTTGGTAGTGCACGTCGCTGTGTTGTTCTTATCACAACGCCTTTACAATATCAGATTTAACGTTTTACGAGTTTTCAAAAAATTGCAGTTGTGAAAAAGCTGTTAACTCGATTCGACAATTTGCAAGCAGACATATAATGTGATAGTATTCCAGCAGTCTGACTGATGTTTTACGCACCGATGTGTATCGTGTTGTAGTTGATACAATCATCTATATGAATTTATTATATTTTCCTGCTTCATTTAGCATATTATTCTGATCGTAGCTGTGTCTGTCCTTGACACTGTTGTTGCCAAGGTAACCCTGACACATTGATTTCGCCAGCTGGCTTGTTTTTTAGTTTTTTTTTACAAAATTAAAGTGGACACTTTTGACACTCATTGTGAAATGGTACCGACGGGAAATTCATTTATTACTTTGTTCATTTATTTATTTATTTATTTATTCATTTAGCTACTCATGTATTTATTTGTTTATTCGGTTATTCGGTTATCGTTTATTCGGTTATTTGTGTATTCGTTTATTAATTTTTTTTGGAAGATGATTGGTGTCTTTATACCAACTTTACACACATCGAGTAAGGTGGTAATAATTCAGTAATTTTTCAATCGGGTAATTACCAAAGGTATACCTTGTCTCTAAATGGATTGTTCATGATAATTTCAGCTATGGAGCGTGCCCCTTTAAGTTGTTTACAAGCGTTTCCTAATGAACCTATTGTCGCTCCAGCCCATGTGTTCTATATAATTATCTCATATTCAAAATCATAAGAAATGTCATCTCTTATTAACCGTCCCTTCAACGCTATACTTTGTGTTTTAAAAACAACGTTTAAACTTTGCTTATCGCTGCACCACTGAAAGGGTATCAAATAAAATGATATATTACACCACTTTAAAGTGAAGTTAGAGACTTGTAATTTTTTTCACACTTTAGTAAGGACTCTATCTATTGGAAAATGAGTGCATCACAAAACTGAATTTGACCTTAGAGTGCCTCTTTAAACTTTGCTGATCGCTGCACCACTGATCACCGTGCAAAAACCATACCTTGGACACGGGCGAAGCCTTATGTTTGAACCGGTTAGCCGGCCGATAGAATAGCGCGATCAACGGTTGACGTCTCCGTTGGTTTAGTATCGTCAAGATGTCTCGCCGCGTGACCGTGTTTACAGTTTTTCTGCTGCTCATCAGGATGGGTAAGTGAAATTCCAACTTGTTTTGCTTTCTTCCGAATTGTTTTTCATCTTTGATTTGTTTGTTGAAAGTTACTGTTCATTTCCCCGAGTTTGCCAAAAATCATCCATGTTTTACATTCCCAAAATAGTTGTTGTTTAGGGAAACCAAGCACTGTACTCCATTTCAATAAACATAAATAATCACAGTTTTATCATCAAACTTACTTGGTTTAAAGTTGATGATGGTATCAAACATCCCTTGAAATATACCTGTCTCAGGTGATATCGTTTAAGTAAAGTAATTTCCAAAATTAATATCTGTCATCCGAAGACAGAAATTCCACTGTAAATGCATCCATACTTTATAAGAATCAAGAGATATGTACAGAAACCATCCAATGTCTGTAAATGCATCCATACTTTATAAGAATCAAGAGATATGTATAGAAACCAACCAGTGTCTGTAAATGCATCCATACTTTATAAGAATCAAGAGATATGTATAGAAACCAACCAATGTCTGTAAATGCATCCATACTTTATAAGAATCAAGAGATACGTACAGAAACCATCCAATGTCTGTAAATGCATCCATACTTTATAAGAATCAAGAGATACGTACAGAAACCAACCAATGTCTGTAAATGCATCCATACTTTATAAGAATCAAGAGATATAGAAACCAACCGAGGTCTGTAAATGCATCCATACTTTATAAGAATCAATATTATGTATAAAAAACAACAACCTGTAACAGTTTAGGATTGTTTCATTAACGAGAGAATAGTGAAAATGCATTCAGATTGTTCGGACATTGGTTGGTTTCTATACATATCTCTTGATTCTTATAAAGTATGGATGCATTTACAGACATTGGTTGGTTTCTGTACATATCTCTTGATTCTTATAAAGTATGGATGCATTTACAGACATTGGTTGGTTTCTGTACATATCTCTTGATTCTTAGAAAGTATGGATGCATTTACAGACATTGGTTGGTTTCTGTACATATCTCTTGATTCTTATAAAGTATAGATGTATTTACAGACATTGGTTGGTTTATGTACATATCTCTTGATTCTTATAAAGTATAGATGTATTTACAGACAGTTTACCAAACGTACATGTATACTGGCTTTAAATAATTAACTTTCTTTGAAAAAATGATACGCAAATTAAGAATTTGAAATGGTGGTTTATTCACCAAAATTTCATCTCTGTAGCTCCCCTCTTGTACATGTAGTCAACCACATGGAGTATTCTATACCCCATGTCCTTCTGACAAGTTAATAAGATCATGTTTTGCCAATCTCACCTTGTAGTGGCCAGAGAATGTTGGAGGACTTCCAAACCCACTTGAAGACGGAGGAGGAACGTCGTGTGGTCTCCCAAGACAAACTAGACAAGTCTAGTAAGATCCTGGTCAATGTTAAATCAGGAGTAGAACATTTGTCTGACAAACTTCAACACCTTAAAGCTGTAAGTTGGTATCTTTGTCTAAATTTGTCGTATTTAAATTGTATCCAAGTTCGCTCTAACACCGTCTACAGCAAATTATTACTTTTAGCAAGAAATGGAACCTTTATTGTAAACAACAATATAAAAAAAAGATCAAATAAACTAAACTTATTATACAGGTGTCGTAATTAACTTGAATTTGATGGTAGCCCATCGGACTAGTTGTCAAAATGTTACTAGTCCTTCTCATTTTTTAGTAGTCCTGAAAAGGTGAAAACATGGAGTCCATATTTTGTACTTGCCTCGGGTTAGTGGACTAGTGTTAATTTCGACCCCTACTTATAAGAATGTGACAAGCTCCCACTGAAACATCCAACATTGTTGGTTACCAACAATTTGTGATAGACAGTTCAAGTCGATGTCCTTGGTAGATAAAACCTCACTCACAAAAACATGAGCATATTGTATAATTTTGGGCTGTAAAAAACACCAAAAATAACATTACAGATTAGCACTTACTATGGAAACCTCTACTTTGTAAAACTATAGTTACTCTTTAAAATTTCATAAAATTACATGTACCTCAAATTTTTACTTTTAACGTCAGCGGCAAATACAGTGATTTGTTTGAAATGGTCCTTAATGATCTGATATCTTTTTCAGAGTAAGGGTCATGTTCCCCAAGCACAGCTATCCCCTACGTCGGACGAGTACGTCTTGGATCTCTTATCAACCTGTGAGGAGAAACTCCTAAAGCTTATGGAGGATCTGGACGGTCAGGATGTGGATGAGACGCTTCAACAAATGGAAGAAGAAGTAAGTTCCCTTGTGTTGTGCTTATAAAAACAGATTGGATGCCAAACAGGATAAATCTACCAGGTAGGGCTTAGTCTTGGGTCAAAACCTAAGTGGCTGCTTGCTCGAACCGTGTGATGCAACCGACCGACTAAGCACATTTACACAAAGCTGACTATTCTTCCAATCAACTTTGTCTTTGCTTTTCACAAGAAACCAATTAACAATCATATACATGCAGTGGCGCACCCAGGATTTTATTGGGGGGGGGGCTCAAAAATTTTTTTTTTTGAAATCCAATATGGGGGAGAGACATGGCGGACCCAAGCCATAACCGCTGGCACGGCTGTAGCCATGTCCCTAATCGTGCTCGTCATAAAAAGAAGACATTATGACATGATTCAGACTCGTAGGGTTTTACCTTCCATATAATTTCCTCCTCTTGATGTAAAGAACTTGAGCTAATTGTTTCGTCTGCAAGATTTCTATATTTAAATATTTTCATTGCGCGGACGTAAAGTTTGTGATCATTCCGGGCGGAGCTAAATTTTCTCAAACACGAATTTGGCGGCAAAACCAAATCCCAATATTATCCATTCGGTGTTTGCTAAAACAGTGTCGCATAATCTTTGTAAATTAAAACCCGATCCTGGGCCATTGTGTACAAACTGGAAAGGAGTTGATTATAATGCGGGCGTGTTTAAATTTAAAAAAACATTTACGAGTAACCTCAACGACAGTCAACGACCTCAACAAGAGAAACGGACAACAGAAAATGAAAATAAATTAAGTAAAGCTGCTCCTGATCAGGGTGCACCATGGCAGGGGGGGGGGGGGGAGAATGTCTAAAAATGCTTGTTATATATACTGGTGGCCCTTCAAGCTTACATGCACATGCATACGCAACGCCGTAAAATATAATAGTGAGTGGAATAAATGGAAAACTTTTGGAGGGGAGCTTGAGTCTCCTGAGTCCCCATCCCTTGTACCACTGCCCTACTCCTTGCCGAACTCCTCTGTAGACAAGACTTGGGCTCAGATTTTGCTCTCTTTCCCGGCCCCTTCTTTAAAAAAATAAAAATAAAACATGAGCGGGCCCTTGGGGGGGCTCGAGCCCCCCCCCCCTTGGGTGCGCCACTGTATACATGCCAGTGCAATGTATGAACATTAGACAGGCATTTCAGTCAGTGCATATGCCACATGGACGTGTGTTTGGGACACAATAGTAACTGCCTAGCAATGGCACACGTGCTTACAACACTAGACTTGAGAGCAAGTCTAGATTGGCAGTATTTGTCTGTGGGGATGGCCGCCGTTTCATAGCGTGCACTGTGTATTATACCGCATCAACTACCTCGATTCCATTGTATTACATGTATGTACTTGCCACTGGCAGCAGTGAATCACCATAAGTACGAGTGTGCGTCCAAATCTAACGACTTGAATAAGTGGTTCGACGTTTGTACACGGCCTTTGGCAAGTTCTCCGGAATACCAGAGAAACAATCCGATTGGTCGAATTCCCCAAACAGTGTTGGAGCAAAGGCTTTGATCCTCAAGGCCAAGGCGTTGACCCTCAAGCCTTAAGGCTAAGGCCAAGGCTTAACCCTCAAGGCCAAGGCCAAGGCCCTCTAGTATAAAATTACTACTAATATAAAACATGTCACATCATAACGAATCGCTTATAGTAAGAATAAAAACTTCACGTACAAATATATGACCGAGTAGAAGTTCAGGTCTTCGTGGGTACCATTTAAATATAACAAAAAGAATGGTTTGCTTCCATACTGATGCACATTATTCTAAACCGAGTATAACAAAAGATGGGGATCTAAGAACGGCTGTTTTTAACTGATGTTACCTCGTTATTATGTAACATGGAAGTAATTTTATTTTCTGGGCCATCATGGTTAGAAATATTAGCATTACCTAAAACATACCAGACTATATCACCCAGAATTTGTCAAAAATCATGGGCCAAAATCCACTGAATGGCTTTGAGATTACTTCAGCAACTGTATCAAAGTTCAGAAAATCCCCAAAATATGGAGACATGCTAAAGTAATGGGAATTCTAAAACCGGACAAGGCCGCCGAAGACCCGGGCAGCTACCGTCCAATAAGCCTACTGTGCATAATCTACAAAGTGATGGAGAGACTAATATACAATCGTATCCAACCCATTGTGGATCCTCAACTCCCACCTGAGCAGGCCGTCTTCCGTACAGGACGCTGTACAACAGACCAAGTAACACTCCTCACAGAAGACATAGAGGACAACTTCCAAAAAGGTCTCAAGAACGGTGCTGTACTGGTCGATCTATCAGCAGCATATGACACGGTATGGCATAAAGGTCTTGCCCTAAAACTACACAAAATCATACCTGATAAAACCTTAGTAAACTTTCTCATGACAATGATCACCTGCAGAAGCTTTACAATGACGGTTGGCGAAGAAACCAGTAAAAAATGCTTCCTGAAAAACGGGATCCCGCAGGGCTCAGTGCTCGCACCGATTTAATTCAACATTTACACTGCTGACCTACCAACCACTGTCTCAAAGAAATATATCTACGCAGATGACAAAGCACTCCTAACCTCTGCCAAAAACTTTAACAAGCTTGAAACAACACTTGGCACCGATATGGAATCCTTAAGCCGTTACTTCAAAAACTGGAGACTCCGACTTAACATCACCAAAACTGTTTAGCAACTAGACTGGCTAACTACAAAATCAAAGTCGTTTGCAATGACACAACCATCCCGTATGATGATTTCCCCAAGTATCTTGGTGTTACTTTGGACAGATCTCTAACATACAAAAGCCATCTCACACAGCTCGCACAGAAAGCCAACACTCGCAACTGTCTCATTAGACAACTAGCAGGCCTTTCCTGGGGCGCAGACTACAACGTTCTTCGAATCTCAGCAATAGCTTTAGTATACTCTGTTGCAGAGTACTGTGCACCGGTATAGGCAAGGAGCACCCACACCAGCAAGATTGACGTAGCCCTTAACAACACCATGCACATCATCTCAGGATGTATCAGATCAACTCCCACTCAATACCTTCCAGTAGTCAGTGGAATTGCTCCTTATGAAGTGAGACGTCAGCACCAATACCTTGCTCTTGCGCGACGTGCCGCTGGGTGTGACTCCCATCTGCTTCATCAACTGTTGACAAACACCAATCAAAAACCTCCACCACAACTGCGACTGCCATCAAGAAATCGTTACCATCGACAAGCCCACAAACTGCTATAAATTAGCATTGGATCGCACCCAAAGACTTGGGCACTAACCACGTGGCGGAATATGTGGCAAGAATCAAAATCCAGGACGTGGATATTTAACTACATTTTGCCACTGTTGGGTCAAACTTAACAGACTAAGAACTGGCCATGGCCGATTTGGACATAACATGCTCCGCATGGGACTAAGTGACAACGCTAAATGTACCTGTGGTCATGATGACCAGACTGTACATCACATCGTTCATGACTGTATTATTTACAGATGTGATGGAAATTTAACTGAACTCGACCAGTCTGCATTAAACTGGATCCATAACCTGACCTTGTCATGTTAACTTTGTATGAACCATACGATAAATAAATAAATAAAGCAGTCCACAGCACAAATCAGATGATGTTCTATCTACCCCATATAACTGTGTGCAAGTTTAAGTATAATTATATCTCCCTGGCCCCACAAGTACAAGTATACAAACAATTATTATAGCTTTGTTTTTTTAAAGCAGCAAAATGTACTATCATGGTAACAAAATGTGATGCTGTAAAAGTGAAAGTGTGTCAACACACAAATCTAGGGCGTTTTCCCTCCTCCATGGTAAAACATGATTAAATTAGATACTGCAGACTTTGCAGACGGCTGACTGCAAGTTGTATGTTTGTAGAAAAGCAAAATTTCAAAAAAATTTACCTGAAAAATTCAAAAATCGATGGGCCTTGAAGAGCAAGGCCCTAAAGTTGCAAGGCTTTGACCCTCAAGGCCAAGGCTTTTGCCCTCAAGCCTTAAGGCTAAGGCCAAGGCCCTAAAATCAAGCCTTAAGGCCAAGGCTCAGCATCAAGGCACTACATCACTGCTGTGTGCACATTTGAGTCAACAGTCAAAACAGGCAGTTGACTGGTTTTGACCTCTATAGCTACTTGCCACTGTGATCATATCGGATTAGTGCATCTGTGATCTTCTTGGAAAGTACTTTCAGCATGACCTCAATACTCATTCAAAAACTCATTTTAAATGTTTTCCTTACACCCCGCACTGCTTTAAAATGGTTTCCTTGGCAACCAAACATTGTTGCTAAATTAAACAATTACAATCAGTCAATTGCTTCCCAGTACAGCCTGAAAAATTGCATATATTGCAATATCATGAATCGTTAATGATGTCACAAACACTGCTGCCGAGAGAACGTCATCCATTTCAACTTGCACAAAAATGGCTTTATGTTATTAAGTTAAAAGCAATCAATGCATTTAAGGAAAAACAAAATAAAACCACCACTGAGGCGATAATTTAGGAAGAAGTAGTATTGCATCGATGGAACTAATTTGCATTGGCTGCCAATATCATATCGTATTATTTATAAAATATTACTTATCGTTTTCAAATAGTTGAATGATTGTGCACCATTATATATATCTGACTTGTTGAAATGTTATGCCCCCCTCTCGCAAGTTACGTTCCAATGCAAAATTTCTGCTGGCTGAGCAAAAGTCTAAACATTCTTGGGGTGACAGATCTTTTGAAGTTGTGGCTCCACGCCTTTGGAATGATTTTCCTCTGTACATTCGTGAATCTCAATCTGTTGACTCCTTCAAGAAGAACTTAAAAACTCATCTTATGTGTATTGCCTATAAGGACTACTAACATTCATTTATGCATTTTGTTATCTTTTGTTTAGTATTATATTGCATTTGCTATTGTAATGCTATTGTATGATTTCTTGTTTACTGTAAAGCGCCTTGAGCACTTCTTGCTGGATATGTGCGCATTATAAATCTTCTGTATTATTATTATTATTATTATTATTATTATTATTATTATTATTATTATTATTATTATTTTTTTTTTATATTCTCCAATGGAGATATACGTCTCCTTTTATTTCAAATTCACCAATACTTTTATAAAAATCAATACATACAATGAATAACGTAAATAACAAAATACATACACAAAACAAGTATATTTACAATGGAAATTTACAAATTGTTAACATTAAAATGAAAAAAAGAAAGAAAAAACATTGGACAAAAGGGGGGGGTTAAAAATCTGATCAGAAATACGAAGTTGAATTACGTAAATGTTTTTCCCCACAAAATGGCTATTAGAAGCAGAATTTCAAAGTATCATTTTGTTGCACACACAAAGCCTTGTTTTTTAAATAAAGTTGAGCGAAGTCATAGTGCGGGAGCCTAATTTTTTCTTGTTTTATTGAAAGTTTCAGACTATTCTTGTAGTGTGTCAGGATATTGATATGTTTAGCCGTTTTAATTTCCATACTTATTTGGCATCTGTTCTTCCATATTATTCTATGGAGCCTTCCTATTAGCAAGAGTGACATTGGTTGAACCCCTTTCCCTATCCCCAGAATAATTATTTTATCATTCAGGTAGAATTTTTTATCCTTTGTATACTTCTTCAACATGTGTTCTACAAACATCAAGGATTCTACAATTTTCTCACAAGTGAGAAAAAGGTGTTCAATTGTTTCTTTTTCAGTCTTACACAGGGGACATTTGTCATCGTCAGTAATCGCCAACTTATAAAGTTTGTCTTTCGTTGGCAGAATTCTGTGTTTTAGTTTGTACCATAAATCTCTATCTTCGTGTTCAAGTAGGTGACAGCTTCCATTTCCCCAAATATTGTTCCAGTTAGGAGTTTTCACAAGATTAAATACTTTTTCCCAAGCTTTCTCAGCTGTTGGGGGCAGATAATATTTATAAACAAGACTAAGATAAACAGATTTGACTGTAATTTCTGATATTGTTCTAACACTGTCATTTATGTTATCTTCAATGGTAGCATGGTTTAATATATGATTGGGGGGTCCCTCCCTATCTTCTTTTATGTAATCTGCCTTAATATTTTTCTTCAATCCTGCTACTATTCTACCGGCATTAATAGGTAATATGTTGCACACGTTGGCTAGAACACTATACGATATAATTTGACCATCAAAGATAACTTGTTTTAGACAGTTTATACCTTGTGGTTTCAGAATTTTGCTATCCATTTCTTTCCGGGGATCTCCCGTAATAATGTTATTCTTCCATAAAGGTAATCTGTGAGTTTCATTAACACACATTAAATCATCATTAAACTTTCCGCCTGCCACCTTAAACAGGGAAATTAATTCTCTATACAAAATTTGTGTGCTTGGAACAATGACACCTGAATTATCAAGAACGTACCAACCAAGGTTATTATTTCCACTGGATTTGTATAAACAGTACTTAAAAAGATGTCGCCATTTACCAGTTCCTTTCATGTATTTTTTAAGAACATTAATTTTCAGGGCTTCTAATTTTAGACGAATATCAATAACTCCAGTTCCCCCCAATTTTGTGGGTGCCGTGATTGTTTTCCTCTTGATTTTGTCAGGCTTATCGTTCCAATAAAAGGACCATTTAATCTGCTCCATCTTCCTCACATACTCATCTGGACATGAAATAATAGCCCCATAATAAGACAAACCGGCTCCGATTAAACTGTTGATAATGACAGATTTACCTTTCATGGTTAATCGTCTTCCTTTCCATCTATTAAGAACTGATTTCATTTTGTTTATTCTAGGTTCCCAGTTTTTATGAGAGTTATCCTCATTTCCGAAAAAAATTCCGAGAATTTTCAAACTGTCATTGACCCAAGAAAACCCCCCCGGTTTGTCTATTCTGTTTTTCCATGTTCCAATCCACAAACCTTGCGACTTCTGGGTATTAATTTTTGATCCAGAACCTTTACTGTAAGTTTTAAAGATTTTATTCAAGATGTCAAATTCCTTATTGTCAGTGATGAATATTGTTGTATCATCTGCATGCTGAATTAATTTCAAACGACACTCTGTGTCTGGTAATTGAATTCCATAAATATTTACATTTTTGCTTATCAAACTGGCTAGCCCTTCTGCGCAAATGGAGTACAATAATGGAGACAATGGGCAGCCTTGTCTTATTCCTCTGGTGACTTTGAAAGGTTCAGTTATAAAATTATTGACTATATCGCACTCGAAGGATTACTGTACAATTTCTTTATCCACTTAATTAAACCATTTGGAATACCCATTTTAGCCATAACAGAAAACATATATTTCCATTCAATCCTATCAAAAGCCTTTTCTTGATCTATACTTAGGATAGCAGCATGTTTGTTCTCACTGTTGATATAATAAATAGTATCTCTTAAAGTCATTAAATTGTCATGAATATTTCTGCCTTTCACACCACATGACTGGTCGTCACAAATAATATCAGGCATAATTATTTTCAAACGGTTAGTTATAATTTTGGCAATTATTTTATAATCAACATTCATAAGGCTGATTGGTCTCCAATTCTTTAAATCACACCTTTCTCCTTTGTTTTTAAAAATAAGACGTATAAGAGCTGTATTCATCGAATCAGGAAGTGCATCTGTATTTGTGCAGGTTTGAATTACCTCCATGAAATCATGTTTTATTAGAGGCCAAAAGGTTTGATAAAACTCTACTGTTAACCCATCTAATCCTGGAGATTTACCCTTATTCATTTGATTCAGTGCCTGAAAGGTTTCAATTTCATCAAATTCTTTTTCTATGGTCGAGGTGATATCATTATTGAAATTTACTTCATTTATAGCCTCTAGAGTAGTTTGCATTTGATCATTATCAATTGTTTCAGTTGAAAACAGCTCCTTGTAAAAATAACTAACACACCTACACATAGAAATTGGTTCATCGTGAAATTTACCATTATTGTCTTTTATACATGTTAAAACATTCGCATTGACCCTTTGTTTCTCCGAGTTTAGGAAATATCTACTTGGTTTTTCTCCATCTACTCGCTTGGTGATGTGTAATCTGATACGAGACTTTTCGAATTGTTTCATTTCATGTTTTTTTAATTGGTTCTCAATTTCATTGATCTCATCGGGGGGACAAGATGGCCTTGCCAATAAATTATTGAAAGTTTTTTGTAAGTGGTTGTGATAGTGTTTTTCTTTCTTATTTTTTTCAAAACCGTAATCCTTAATAATTTCTTTTAGTTTCGTTTTGCCCATGTCCCACCAATTTAAAATATTGCCATAAGCATGTTTCTTTGTTTTCCAGTAGCCCCAAAATAATTCAATTCTGGTTTTGCACTGTTCATCATCTAGAAGCGAATTGTTACATACCCACCTGCCGGGTCCACGGGTGGTATCTTGTTTGTTAAGGCGAAAGTTAACGTTTCTATGATCTGTGGTACCCATAGCAGTCAAATTAACATCTGTAACTAAATGAAGAAGTTCGTTTGAAATAAAGAAATAATCAATTCTGCTAGGTCTTTTCAAGACTTTGTGATAAAAGGTATGGCCATTATCATTGGGATATATAGTCCGCCAAACATCGTACATTTGGTTCTCTTGGATAATGTTTTGTAAGTCAGAAACACTCCTATCATTTGTTTTTATTTCGTCAAGTTAACAGTTAAAGTCGCCTGCTACTATCCAATTTTCCCCTTCTTGTAAGCGCTTCATTAAATCTTGAAAAAAGTATTTTCTAGGGTACATTGAATTAGGAGCGTACACTGACATAATTGAGAGATTAATAGATTTCCATGTAATATCTGCTTTAACCCAACGACCTTCCGCATCTTGTTATTGATTAGTTAGTTTAAGTCCACTTTTGTTTGACGTAAGTATAGCTACCCCCTTTGAATTTCTTTGACCATGGTTAAAGTAAATATCTCCTCCCCATTGTTCACGCCATAAAGTTTCATCCTTTAAATTGCTATGAGTTTCTTGGAGACAAATTATATCATGTTTTTCTCGTAAAAGGTGTTCGAACAAAACTTCCCTCTTTAAATTGTCCCTCAGACCGTTCACATTGAGGGTAGCTATTCTAATCATTAAAAGTAACAGAAGTGCGACATAAACCATGAATCAGAAGAAATATTTAGGGCTGATAACTCACTTAAAAGTCTCTTCTTCCCCTTCCTCTTCGGTTTGTGTATGGCATGGATCTATTCGAGATAGCGATTGTCCCTGTTCCTCTCCTTTTTCGGAAACGTTGAATTACTTGTTTTACCCATGGCACTAAGTCTTCGTTCTGTGGATTGGCTTCGACTGGATTGTATGTCTCCATTGATTGCTCAGAATCGCTGTTTTGCAAATCGTCTTCGTAGTTCGGGGGTCGAGTTCTTTCCGGGTTTTTCCTTTTTCCAGTTTTGCCTTTGCCTTTAACAGCATCGGCCCAGTTCTTTGTCTCCGCGTAATTGATTTTGCTTTGTTCAGTTGTGTCGCTCGTTCGTTGTTTTTGAGGTGTAGGTCGAGTTGATGGTCCTGCCGTGTCTTCTGATGACCGATTCCGCTGAGAATCATGTTTTGGGTTGTTCACATTATCCGCCTCATGTGTTGGTTTGTCGACTTTTGCGGGGTCCTTCTCTACCGGTTTCTTTGCAGTTGAAGGCGTCTTCTCCGTCTGTGTTGTCTCGTTCTCGTCCGTTGCTTGTGGTGTGTTGGTTCTGATTTCTATATTCTCTTCTGGTTGTTCGTTAGCTTTTTCACTTTGTGTTTCCGCTTCTTGTGGGTCGTTTTCAATGTTCTTGTTCATTTCTTCCAGCTTTCTTGCCTTTTGTGGAGGTTCTTCCTCATCTTCTGCGTCCTCGAAATCACTGACTCTTCCTCCATCTGTATCATTTCCATCCGTGCTCGGGTCCTTGTCTGGTGGAGCTGTGGCGTCAATTTCGTCTGCCCCTTCTTCATCTGTAGTATCCCAAAAGCCAGTTTTCTCTGTGTTTCTTTCTTGTCTCCTATGTTGTTCTGCTCTATGTCCTGGCTTACCACACACAAAACATTTTCCTTGCATGTTGCAATCTCTTGCTATGTGTCCTGGCTGATGGCACAGTCGACAGGTTCTGATTTGGCCTCGATGTCTTATCGGCAACGTGAAGTTTCCAACTCGCAAGAAGCTGGGAATGGGTTTTTTAACGCTCTTTATAAGCATACTTCTCACACCTGTTTCTACTGTGTCGTCAAAGCTGTGGTACTGGCGTCGTATGTTGGCTACTGTACCGTATGGTGATAATGCAGCAGCAACAGTTTGATCTGACATCTCGTAGGGCGCTGTTACGTATGCCACCAACGAGTCCTGAATACCTGCTCTTTCGCACGGAATAAGCATCCCTTGAATTTTAATTCCACTGTGTGCGACTTGTTCACAATGCATTTCATTGTCAAAGGACACGTTGAACCATCCTGTTTTGAGTTCCGCTATGCATTTAATTGTTCCAGTAGAGTCTATTTCTTTGCCAGTTGCGTAATAGACTTCCTCAGGTGTTACGTGAAAGCCTCGCGGGTTGAATCGTATTGTGTTTGGTCTTTTCAAAGCGTCCCTGTAGAAAGTGTAGGTTGACATGATGGCTGATGGTAGAGGCAAGATGGCGTCGGCGTACCTATACGCCTAGCCCTTTGCCTATTTCCAAAAAACTGCTTCAAACCTTGTTATTTGTAGGTAACTTTCCAGCTGTAGTCTTGTTTTTGTCTATGTTCTTAGTGCAAAACGTACCTTTAGTTCAGAGTATCGGAGAGGTCCACAAATTGAAGAAAAAAGGCGGTTTTTCGAGAGCAGGATGTAAAACACGACTTGCGCCTCGAACGCTTTATTATTATTATTATTATTGTAAGAGAAGAATTACAAATTATTCCTCGAGATACGGAAAATCCTCCGATTAAACGTTAATGCTAGCTACACCGAGCAAGGCTACGCTTTGCGACGCTTGCCTGCGTTGTAGCTATAGCGGCTACGCTATAATGGCCGTAAGATCGAGTATGTATTCCGTTTTCTAAAATATATTTCTTTGTGTCTAAAGGAGATAGCGATATTTTATTTACTCGAGTTGTTATATAATCTATGTTTTTCGTGCCTAATAAAATTCATAGGGTGATGCAGCGTAACATTTTGAGATAAAACTTGTTTATATCGCTCATGTTTAATTTTCTTTTCTAAAACTTGTTTTTTAACGCCTTTAGCTTTTTTATTTCTTTTTCACCCGGTAAAAGTATCGAATAAATTTTTGGTCTTAAACCAACAAATTCTACTAAAGGAATTCCCGCAGTTTCGTATTTCATTTTACCGATTACTTTTTTAAAAACTTCAGAATGTAAAAAATGATCTTGTTTATAATTACTAAAATCGTATAAAGATTTGTTTTTATATAAATCTTTATATACATCTTTCGTTCGAATCTCGAGTAACAAGCTGTCCGTATCCGTGTAAATCAACTCGCACTCGTTACCGTACTTTGTTTTTAAATGATTGTAATAAAAATCGTACATAAAAGCTTTAGATAAATCCAGTATGCTCATTCCTATGTATACTGGGCGGTTGAGAACGAGTTTTATTTTGTGCATGTGAATCGCCACTAAATCGTTATCAAAAATCCTTGCCTCAGCAAAATTTGGTTTCGCAATGAGTGATCGAATTTGATTTTCTGCTTTTTGGCCGAGCGGTCTAGCGCACCGAACTCAAGTTCTGGTGTTGCCAGCAGCAGGGTGTGACTTCGAGCCCCGGTCGTGACACTTGTGTCCTTGAGCAAGGTACTTAACCATAATTGCTTCGTCCTTCGGATGGGACGTAAAGCCGTAGGTCCCGTGTGTTGTGTAATGCACGTAAAAAAGAATGCGCCTTGAGCACCACTTAGTTGGTGGATACGTGCGCTATGTAAGTCCACACATTATTATTATTATTATTATTATTATTATTATTATTATTATTATTATTATTATTATTATTATTATTATTATTATTATTATTATTATTATTATTATTATTATTATTATTATTATTATTATTATTATTATTATTATTATTATTATTATTATTATTATTATTATTATTATTATTATTATTATTATTATTATTATTATTATTATTATTATTATTATTATTATTATTATTATTATTATTATTATTATTATTATTATTATTATTATTATTATTATTATTATTATTATTATTATTATTATTATTATTATTATTATTATTATTATTATTATTATTATTATTATTATTATTATTATTATTATTATTATTATTATTATTATTATTATTATTATTATTATTATTATTATTATTATTATTATTATTATTATTATTATTATTATTATTATTATTATTATTATTGCTTTCCTGAGCAGTGGTGCATGTACAGTGTAGCTCCTCAACTCCCCCCTTCCCCTGATCCATTCATTTCATTTTACTGAGTCATTGTCCTCACTACTTTGTTTATTTTTTATTATGACACAGATGATGATGAGAGTGGTGATGATGAAGACATCATCACGCGAGGCCAACTCAAGAAACAGGCCCAGAGCCTTGTAGACTCCAAGAATAAGAAACACAAAGTCCGTGCCCGCATGAAGAAGGGCAAGTAGACATTACGTCCTTCAGAGCTGTAACTAAAAAGACACCGTTGGTTTGCAGAGCGACAAATGTTGGTAGCAAAACTTCGGAACAGCCTTCAATTCTTCTTCATTGGAATCATCCAAAACATTTATCTTTAAACCTGACAAAGGATGTTTGGATTCTGGATAATAAGAGTGGAAAAGTTTTCTTTGCCAAATTTCATTAAAAGATTGTGACTTCCTCATCTGTAACAGAAAAAAGTCTTAACCATTCTTTAAAAAAAGAGTTGAAAATCATTGCTTTTTCTCTAGCTTTGAAACACAGAAACATGTAATAAGAAATACAGTCATAGCTGGAGATATTAGAAAATGCAAACATATTTAATATTCTAGCTAGAACTATTACAACAAAGGAAGAATGAACTAAGATTCACCAACACAGAGCCTCTGCAATTTTTAGCAACCATATCTACTGAACCAGCAATTGAGTTTGTACTTTTCAATGTTAAATGTGATATGTTCGGTCAAAAGCAGACACAACTTACCGGATGTTTAATTTGAGTTTTTGATTTAATGAGTGGTAAAGTGGTAAATTCTTTTTAGAATAAAACATGTATACAAAGGGCTAACATTTTGATACAAACAAAGTTTTGATGTAACATCAATGAGAGAAAGGGTAATTTACACAAACTCTTCTTCCAAAAATTTAATATATGTAATCATTTTTTTTCCTGTATCAAATTCATCTAATGCCCTCATCCTTCAATGAATAGAAGGATTGTAAATAATTTACAGTCACCTTGACCGTTTGTCAGTTTTCCACCTTTGTTTAGTTCTGGTTGATTTAGACAGAACATGTCACTAATGTATAATGTATATATTAGACCGTGAGTGATGATAGCATGGTGTTAACACACTTATACATTTGAACACTCTTTTATATCAAGGAGTTGCAGAAATAATGAACCAATTCCATAGCACGGCTCAGCATAAAAAATGTGAAGAAGTAACATTTGCCTAACAGGTTTTGTTAGTGTCATGTTTTTCAAACATGAAATGCTTATGTGGCTGAGTGTATGTTTAATATTGCTTAGAAAAATTGGTCCGCTGAGCAGAACAAATTTGTCCCTGGTAATTTCAGCATCCTTCATGAAGTACAGAAATATTTAAGTTGCTGCTAATCATTCCATTGACGTAATACCAGTATGTATCTGAATCTTATTAGTTAAGTTATAGGTATTCAAAGTTGTAAATAATGATGTGAGTATTGGAGATTCGTTATTTATCTATTAGAAGAGGACGTTTATGGTAGCACAATGTAATGTCTCGAATGAGTTGTAATAGTGTGTTGGTTCTGAGAATAACAGGTGGTTTGACAACTCAACGTTTCGATTAGTGTACTCCGACTGTCTTCAGGAGATAGTCAAACCATAGGTTCTTCTCAGAACCAACACACAATTACAACTCATTAGATATATTTTATTGTGATATCGCAAACTTCCTCTTACTGTTCTTCCACCATGCAAAGTTTCAACAATCCCTACTTAATACATTTACTAATTTTATAGTCACATGAATAGTTTATTATCAGAACTTCCAACAAGCATCTTTAAAACCATTTTTGGTGATCCTAAATTCGTCCCTAATTTGCCATAGCGACCAATCCCGAATTAAGTTGGCATAGTGACCAATGCAGTATTGGTCACTTTGCCAAATTACAAAAATAGCCAGTTAGAGCATTCGTCATTTGAATGCATGCTCTATCTCCAAAACTATAATGAATACATGCATGTGGATTAGATAAAATGGTAGGTCTCTTCCTGAATGTACTAATGGGCGGGAAAACTTAAAATTGAAAAAAGTCGAATTGGACACTATGGCAAATTAGGGACGATTTAACAACCTTTGAAAAAGACGCCGCTAGCTAGGGTCGAAACATGAGACCACAAACTACTTTTTTGTAAATAAATAAAGAAGAAACAGGAAGATTTCTTAGCACATTATCATAAGCTTTTACACTACAAGGGTCTATGCAACATAATTTATTGGACACTTTTAATCGAGTGGAAATGTCCACCATTTTTGATGGGCCAAGATAGCTTTTGATCTGAGTGTACATGTACATCAACCAGTATTTTTCACAGAAAATAAATTGTAACCCATTCCTTCAAATGCAAGAGGTGGTTATCGAAATTTGTGTCAACTGTGGAAGTATTTACCAGCATTGGTGTATCCTTTCAATCCGTCCCTGTATTGATTATACTTTATTAAAGGGGTTTTAATAAATGATACATGCATTTAGTACTTGTACATGTATTTCATAAACATGGCTTTACTTTTGTTATATGGGTTTGTTGGAATTAATTTATTACTTTGTTTTTATTACTTTTAGTTTAATTTTATACACGTTTTCATTATAAATTATGGATGCATTTATAGCAATTCTAACAATGTTGTAGTCCAATCAGTCTGCACAGACCCTCCACAGAAACTGATTCTTTTGGGCATTTCTTAGGTTTTGATCATCTTGTGTTTTTGCAAAATAGTAGTTATTGGCCATACATAAGTTGTATTTTTGTCAGTAATTTTGACCTTGACAATCAGAGCATAATGATCCAAAGTTGTAACCACCAGTTCTTTTCAGAATTAATTACCATTCTCAAAGGAGAATTTTCACATGGTGTCACCGCAAACAGTCTTTATTGTTTTAGGCTTGGAGTAGGCAATTTTGGAAACTGAAACCAAACTGTGGCTGTTTTAGAAATAACGAAATGCCACCAAATTCGGTTCAACAAAAATCATTAAAAATTACTCCCCCCCCCCACCAAAAAAACCCCCAAATATCATCATTTTTTGCGTCTTCGGCCAGCATAAAATATTTATCTCTAACCCTTGAATTGTCATTTGGACAAATTGTCGGGGGGGGGGGGGGTTGCATGTCAATTTACCATACGTGTTTTGAGTGCACTTTTTTGGCAGTGTGCCCCCCCTTTTTCGAGACCGTGGTTCCGCCCCTGATTAGACAGTAATCACCTTGTCCTGTTTAATTTGAACCTTGAACCGGGTATTTCGCGCGAAGCAAAACAAACCGGACGTTTTGGACAGAATGCAAATAAAATGTCCGTTACGACGTTCTAACACTGAAAGTAGTAATTTTCAATGAACAAAATCCACAATATTGCAAGTAATTGTTTAAACACCACAAAAACTTTCGATAAATATACTGATTGAATTCAGGGCCATAGCAAGCGGGGGTGTGGGGTGTGACACTCCCCGAATAATTTTTCTCAGTCGGCATTTGGAGCCTCAGTCGGCAAATGAAGCATCAAAGGTACTAGAACTGGAGGGTTGTAGAAAAAAAATTCAGTCGGCAAACCTAGAGCTATTCGTTTGGCGACTGAAAATTTGCTGAGTTGTTTGTTATCAGTTGTTTTTACTTGTTGTAATAGGCCTACAGTTGTAATACATTATATTTTACAGATTGTCTATTTTGATGGGGAAACAAAGTACATTATTTGCCTAGTTATATTATTGTTGTGTCGGTAAATTTACCCACAAAAAATGTTTACTACTGATGCCAGTCGGCAAATTGACTTCCACCCCCCCCCCCCCCCAAAGAAAATGCCTTCGCTACGCCCCTTAATCAAATGTAGAAACATGGGTTCTTCTTAAATGAGGAAATATGCTAATCAATATGGACTCAATGAAGTCAACACCATCTTGTATGTGTTCAGCATCTGCTTGTATCTGGTGTTGTTATTTATAGGTTGGTGAAATTCTTGCGTCGGTAGATAAACAATTGATTTAATTTTGCCCTACACCGACGTGTGTATAGCACTGTATACTCAGTGCTTTCCGAGTGTCTGTGACCTATATATATATATCGCGGAACCCACTGCTATATGGGATTCTAGCCAGCCAATCATCATCGGGCAAGCTCGGTGGTCGAGAGGTTAAGACGTCTGCACTAGTAAGCAGGAGGTCGTGGGTTCGAGTCGCCTGTGTAGTTTTTCAAAGACACTCAGAAAGCACTGAGTATACAGTGCTATACACACGTCGGTGTAGGGCAAAATTTAATCAATTGTGTTGTTATTTGTTATCTTTGTTCATGTACACTGCACATTTCCATGTTGTTTTGGTCGAAAAAAAAAGTAATAATAATAAAAAATTATAATAATAATATTACCCGAAAACAGGCAACTGACATCTCGTCATGAGCTCCTAACGATCATTCTCACAGAATTGATAGCACAAACCTGCAATAATAAGAATGAGTCACTATAAATTACTTAAGGTAGCGTTTCGTAATTGTAGCGTTCGTGTAGCGCCGTGGGATCGTGTATCATAAACATACAAACACAGTTTTGAACCAAGACGAGCGTCGCCTCAGACCCGCGCGTCGGCATTTTTAATTTTCATTCTTTCTTTATTTTTTATTTATTTATTTTATTATTATTTTTTAAAGCTATAAAACGATGTCCAATTGCAGCCAAAATTGCTAGATCGATTGGAATTCTACCGTGCTGTGTTTTAAACGATTTTTCCACATAGGAGTATGAACGTTTGCCTGATTTGTGAGGCCTCTCTTAGCCACCATACTTTGTATAATGGGAAATTTGGTCCCTGCGTATATACATGCATCACGTATTTCCCTGTTGGCAAAAAAGTTATATACAGTTAACATTATAGGTAAGATTTGATTGGTATTAAAAAAAAATGCATGCTTATTTAATTATATCAATCTTCCCAAGAAATAAATGTAGGACCTATCTGAAGTGCCCACATTTTAAAGAAAAGTTTAATAATTTCCATAATTTAGGGAAGAGTAGCCTAGCCTATACCAAGTTTCTTAAATTATTCTACATTATAATAAATACAAGAAATCTGAATACAATTTCACTATTTTCTCGTAAACGAGAAATAAGCTAGAACTTTTACAGACTGTATATTATTGAATCTAGCATTACCGATATTGCATCTTCCCTTTATCCTTTCACGAAGATGTAATTTTTTAAGTAAGTTCAGAAAATTACAACGATAACATTCATCTTTTTCTGCTTGCACGGTTAAGTGCAGTAAATTTGCGCAAGCTGTGTGTCTCCTCCTCCATAGCCTACTGTTGAGAGTTGACTAATACAAGTCTGCATAGCGCCCTCTATTAACACATTGTTTTTATTGTTATGTTTCTGAAATACATGATGTAGTGAACCCATTTAACAATACCACTGAATAAACCTAAAGTTACAAGTTCTTATAAGCGTCTCGTTTCACCGATTAATGCTCTCTCTGCCTCGCAACCCCGACACGCAACACCTACGCACGACAGCCTTTAATTTATCCAATGTATTGGATAACGCTGGGAGGAGCGAGAGAACAATAATTGCCTATAGGTTACGGTCAGCGGAGCAAACTGGGCTTTGACAATTCCCATTGTTTGCGTGTGCTTTGCAACCAAGTATAACGATGTGGCATGAGCTGGAATAAGCGACTTACAGTGAAGTTCACTGCGTGCTTGTTACAAGATGTCTCGCTACGTTCCTGCATATCTGCTCCTGATTGTAATAGGCAAGTTAAACCTTTCTCTCTTTATAGGTTGGTGACACGTCATTGTAGGGCAACATTAAATCAATTCTTTCTCTCTTTTTTGTAATGGTTTGGACAAACTTGGTTGATTTTAATTTTGATTTGCATTTGGACGGGGTTGCAGGAAAATGTATTAATGATTTACACTTGTTGCATATTGAAAAAACCAACAAGGTTGCTCTTAAGAGTGGCGTTAAGGGGAGGGGGAGAGGTGTGTAATGCTAAATTGTCAATTACAATGACCACCCCTGAAGCTCACCTCATACTAACCTCTCCCCTTATCGAATACAAACAAACAAGTCTGAACTATTGTGTAACCGGGGGAATATACAACCATGTCGGTTATTATTATGGACACAAAGTTAAAAGGAATTTCCTTATTGTAGTTGTACGTTTTGTATCTTGTTTGCTTAATATTAGTTATGTAGTGTTGTTATTGCCTTCTCGTGTTACATTTTGGAATGTTCAGTTCGAGTATAAAACGCGGTAAAGCTAGGGGGTCTTGACACCACTGAGGGCTATAACACCTACGTCCTTGTCTAGCCCTAGCCTGTGGCAATTTTTGGGGGGTGGCAGCGGGTACGGCGATTTCGAGCCGAGCTGGGACTTGCCAACGCGCTGCCGGTGACGGCGGTTGCGAAGGCGAACGTCTGTCCAGTGAGCCTTCATTGTAGTTTCGTCTTTTGTGTCAGGATGTTCTTCGATTATTACAGTACATGTCTGATACAGGTAAATGATACATTTTTACTTGTTTTTTTTATTTACTTTTCACTGGAAATTGTATTTGTAATTTTTAGAGTTTAATCGGGAAATAAGAAGTTTAAGTAAAGAAACATTTTCTTTTTGGTGTCGAGACAAATTTTATAAGTGTTCGGTGAGCTTTGGGAATCGACGTCAAGTCGACCACAGTACCGGCTAGTTCATTAATTTAGCGATGGGAAAAGTTTCGATAACTTGATATACGTCTCGGTGACGTGTTGCGAAGATTAATGGAGAAAATAACTTCCATTCAGAGTGAGGCATAACTCGATAAATAATTTCGTAAGGGGCTAGCTTTGTTTGGGATTATTGGTTATCTGACAGGCATATTGGAATGAATCCTTTACAGGAGGCCGTCAGTATTTGTCACTTTGTATAGTGATGGCAGACTTTTATAATTTGTCGCCGTTGATGTCAATAAGTAAATTGTTGGGATGTTTGGGAGAAATTAAACAAATAATATTTTCGGAAGACGGGAGAGGCATATGGATTAATCGAGGATGTGTTTCTATGTATTTTTAAGATATTTTAAAGAAGTGCGATGAAGTTGGTTTGGGTTGGAGAGTGATAGATATTTCTTTTCGGCTGTAATTCGAAGTCAATTCGTACAGTCCGATTTGAGTAATCTGGTCCTCCCATGGGGATTGTAGTTTACGAATGTGTTGTTTTTATAGTTATGAACGATGGAAGTTCCGCCGTTTTGTAGAGGCATTGCATGTGAGTCCGTCATTGACATCGGTATATTTCTTGTCATTACATGCACATAGATAAGTGACCGCAGAACTTGAGCGCACTGTACATGATTACATGGTTTTTGGTTTTGTTTTAGCATATTGTAATTGACTTCATTTTAGACTACGTCCACCTGCTGATGACAGCTGAAGGTTGTTTTAGCCAGGGACCGGACTTTATCATGGTGCCGAAATGGTGGGTCCGTGATCTGTAGACCCATTGTCGCTGGTTGGGGTATGTTTATGGTCCATTAGTTATTCGGTTGATTGGTTTATGGGTTCTTGCAAAGGGATCGGGGATCGGGGATCGCTCTTAACGTAATTGGCTGTTGGGTCTGGTATGATGTTTTTGTCGGAAAGCGCTATTACTGTTTATCATAATTATTGTCAATTGCGCCTTAATTCTTCCATTTCATTTTTATTATGTATACCATTTTGTATTAAAGAAACTTGTGGTTAACTGAATAATTCAATTAGATTGATATAGAACATGAGGTGAACCGTATTTTGTGCTGATTTAAAGTTGTTATTTTTCTGTTTGTTTTAACAGGTTTTTTTTCTTTTTGTTCGTTTGGTTTCGGGTTTACGTTTTCATTTTGGTTGTAGTTCTCTAGATTTGTGATTTCATTAAAGTTCATTGGTCCACGGTATCCTTACTTGCATTCTGTGTATTATTCCTGGGTGTGCAAAAGCTCCGGTTACAATTGGATTACAGATAAATAAACGAATGCATTTTGAGAAACATATGTAAATGTATTTATCAAGTTTAAAAGCAATGGTTGTTCCAAAATTATTTTTCCAAACGTAATATAAATTTGTAAATGTAATGGGCACCAGAAACATTTCCGGGGTTATCATACCCCCTGGGAGTGATTTATATGCCAATGGCTCATGGTGTGACTCCCTGGCAAGCAAACCGACGTGTAAGGTAAGGCACAGCATTGGTAATATTGGCAAAACATGCTCACTCGCTGTGAGTCAATATATAATTATACAGGTTATGTTAATCAATCAAGTTTCAGCGGACGATAAACAATTGAACTAGAAAATAGTGGGAACGATATAATTAAGATATAGATATCCTTCTACCATGGAACTGGATATAATTTTTAATAAAAGCACCTACCTATTAAGAAATAAGGTTATGTTTCACATTGCAGTTCAAACATTTGGGAATTAATTAAAAATCATAGGTTCCCTCTACCTTATCGTTTCAACACATTGTAATTATTGTAATGGGAAATCTGTCATTTTATTAAAATTATTGAAATGAAATCCCAACCGAATGTTTTACTTCATGAGACGCAAATAAGAGCAATCAGGCGCGCAGCCAAAGGTGTGGGAGGGCTTGGTCCAGTTTATTTATTTATTTTGTAATCAAGCAGTTTAGTCAGAATGTGGGTTCGAGAATCCTGGCCGCGACCGGGGTGCTTGTGTCCTTGAGCAGGACATTTAACTATAATTGCTTCTGTTCACCCAGGAGTATAAATGGGGCCTGTGAGGGCAGAGATGGTAATTATGTTTGATTAAGCTCGTTGCGCTACACATTTGGCAGCATGGGCTGCATACTCCCCAGTAGTATATTAGATGCCGAAACTAGGACATCTACTTAAAAATGGGTGTGGTTGATGGAAAATAGGGAGGGTGAGAGAGATGATGACGTCATGAAAAGATGATGACGTCATGAAATGTTTTTACGAGTAGTAGGTCATGTAATAAAATTAACCTCTCTCCCCCTTCATATAAAATTGAAATAATAAAAAAATATTATCTAGATTAATATTGAAAGATGACGAATTATGAATTAAAGAATAAAGCTGAGTTAAAAGAGATTGTATTAAAAAATAATATTAAAATTGACGCTGGATCTGGTAAAAATGGAAAACTGACCAGACGGGATTATTTAACAGCGGTAATAAAATATAAAGACGTATTACCACAACAAAAACCCATTTCATGCGAATGGCTTTTAAATGGTTCATTAGAAAAATGTATTTGGCCAAGCATAGGTGAAAATGCATATTGCTCTATGCACATGTGCCGTATTAGACAAGGAAAATCTAAGACAGTTGCTTGTAAAAGATGTAAAATAGGTACAAAAGCAAAAGCGGAAATATGTACAAATTGCGCGTTTCTTGTTGGAAAAAAATTAGTTTTATCACTAGCTGAAACTCAAGCTAGAAAAAATTATAATTTTATAATGAAAGAGTTGAAAAAGACAACGACTCGTTTATAACAAATATATATAAAATTACACAACGGAGCTACTAATTGTTTTTGTTTAGAAATGTTAAAAAATCTTACTTTAAAAATTGAGATAATTTTTTTTTTAAAACCTCATATAAAATTGAAATAATTAAAAAATATTATCTTGTTTAATAGTAAAGAGAGTATGGAATCAAGAAGAAAATATTTATCGAAATGGGCATTACCAGAATTGAAAATATTTGCGCGAGAACACGGGCTAATTCTTGTACAAAACCAAAATGGTAAAGTAGACAAACGTTCTTATTACAACGCGGTAAAAAAATATTTGCGTCGCCGTAAACCAAAGCCGCTGTATAAATTAAGTTTAGTCGAATTAAGAGAGCGTATAACGTCTGAAAATATTGAGCTACCAGAACGCGGCGCGGGTAAAAGAGCGCGGTTGATAAAAAAGACTACATCGCCGCTATTAAAAGGTTTCACGGACGAGAAGAAGAGTTGAGATTTAAACCCCCGATTGACGGCGGAAGATATTTACGCGAACGAAGAATAATAGTTCCGCTGAATCATAGCAAAGAAAAAGATCTAAATATTTTTTGGGAAGCGGTAAAACCAAAGATTATAGCCAAGTTGGGTATAGACTTACGAGAATTCACATCGTACAAGTTTATGATATATATACGTATTAAATTACGTAAAGAAAACCTAGACGGTACGATCGATTCTGCCGAACCAAGATTTCATAATAATAGGCAAATTGTTTTATTGAATTTGGATGACATTGAAAATATATTTAATACCGTTTTTTCACAAATTGCCGAGTCTTTAGAAAAATGGACGTCTAACGGTTCTGGATGGGAGGTAGATCGTATCGTTGATATGAATATTACTTATGCGAGATATGAACCTTTGAGAGGTGGTTCATATATCGCTACCGGACTATATAAAAAAATAAAAAAGCGTGCATCAACGTAAAAAACAAAGACGATAATTGTTTGCGATGGGCACTACGCAGCGCTCTTTTACTCGTGAAAATTCATCCGGAAAGAACGTCCAATTATCCGACGGAGGATGGTTTTAATTTTAACAATATCGAGGCTCCTACACCTATTAATCAAATTAAGCGAGTGGAGAAACAAAATTGTTTAGCGATAAACGTTTTTGGTTATGAATCAAAAGCAATACTAGTTTATCACCTCAGCGATCAAACCGCGGAACTAGATCGTATAAATGTATTATTAATTCATAAAGAAGAAGAAGAAGGAACTAGATCTCACTACGTTTGGATTAAAGATGTGAATAAATTACTTTCTCACCAAACTAAACACGGCCATCGTCAGCATTTTTGTTTGAGATGTTTACAGGGTTTTTCGACGGAAGATTATCTCGAAAATCACGTAAAAATGTGTAAGGGAATTAACGACAGACCGACGACGGTCGTTATGCCGGAAAGGGGTAAAAACGATACGGTAAAATTTATAAATTTTCATAAAAAGATGAAAGTTCCTTTCGTTATATACGCCGACTTTGAAAGTATTATTAAAAAGATTGACGACGTAAATGCAACTAATACTAAAAAACTACAAGAACACGTCGTTTGCGGTTATTCTTACGTCGTCGTTCGTTGCGACGGTGTAACTAGTTCTCCCATTGTTTACCGAGGAGAATATGCTACTAAGCATTTTTTTAATAAATTAGAAAAAGAAGAAGAAAACATCAACGAGATGTTTAAAAATCCTTAAAAATTGTACATGACTGAAGAAGATGTAGAAGATTACAACTCTGCTAGCAAGTGTTGGATATGTGAAAGGGGATTTTTTAAAGGTGATGACGCCAAGTTTAGCAAAGTACGCGATCATTGTCACATTACCGGTCAATATCGAGGCGCGGCGCACAATTGTTGTAATTTAAAACTAAGTTTAAAACCTAATAAAACATTTATTCCGGTCGTATTTCATAATTTGCGAGGCTACGACTCGCCTCTCATTATGCAAGCCGCGGGCCAAACGCGAGGAAATTTAACGTGTATTCCAAACAATATCGAAAAATATATTTCTTTTTCAATCAGGCAACTACGATTTATCGACAGCGCTCAATTTTTACTAGCGTCGTTGGATAAACTCGTAAAATCAAACAAATCTTTCCCAATTACTAAATTACACGAACCCAATTTAGAAAAATTTAATCTTGCTAAAAGCAAGGGTATTTATCCTTACGAATACATGGATAGTTTTGAAACATTTGAAGAAACGCGTCTTTCCTCGATAGAATCTTTTTATAGTAGTCTAAACAACCAACGCATTACTAAAGAACAATACGAGCACGCAAAGACGGTTTGGGATAAGTTTAATTGCAAAAATTTAGGAGATTATCACGATTTATACGTGCGTACGGATACTTGCTTATTGGCGGATGTATTTGAAAATGTTCGCGCTACTTGTATTCGAGAGTACGGTTTGGATCCGGCTAATTATTATACGAGTCCTGGATTAAGTTGGGACGCTTTATTAAAACATTCGAAAGTTTGTTTAGATTTGTTTACGGACGTCAACATGCATTTATTTATAGAAAAAGGTACGAGAGGAGGAACGTGTATGGTAAGTAAACGGTACGCTAAAGCAAACAATGTACATTTACCCGATTACGATAAAACGATCCCATCGAGTTACATTATGTATTTAGACGCGAATAATTTATACGGGTACGCGATGAGTCAACCTTTACCAACGGGTAATTTTAAATGGATGACTAGTAAACAAATTGACAGGCTCGAGAGCGAGGGATTAACGCGTAAGAAAGGATGTATTTTAGAAGTTGATTTAGAATACCCTAAAGAATTACACGATTCTCACAACGCATTTCCACTCGCGCCAGAGTCGTTGACGGTGCCGAAAGAGTGGATGTCACCGTATCAGCTCGAGTTATTAAACAACAAACCCGCACCAAACGTTGTAAAATTAGTTCCAAATTTATACGATAAACGCAACTACGTGCTTCATTATCGTAATTTACAATTATATTTACAACTCGGTATGAAACTGACTAAAATTCATCGCATTTTAGAATTTGATGAATCGTGTTGGATGAAATCATACATCGATTTAAACACTCAACTCAGAAAAGACGCAACGAGTGATTTTGAAAAAGATTTATACAAACTGATGAACAATTCAGTTTTTGGAAAAACGATGGAAAATGTACGAAAACGCGTTAACGTGAATTTAAAGCGGTTTAACGATGAAAAAGCAGGAAATCAAATTCGATCACTCATTGCGAAACCAAATTTTGCTGAGGCAAGGATTTTTGATAACGATTTAGTGGCGATTCACATGCACAAAATAAAACTCGTTCTCAACCGCCCAGTATACATAGGAATGAGCATACTGGATTTATCTAAAGCTTTTATGTACGATTTTTATTACAATCATTTAAAAACAAAGTACGGTAACGAGTGCGAGTTGATTTACACGGATACGGACAGCTTGTTACTTGAGATTCGAACGAAAGATGTATATAAAGATTTATATAAAAACAAATCTTTATACGATTTTAGTAATTATAAACAAGATCATTTTTTACATTCTGAAGTTTTTAAAAAAGTAATCGGTAAAATGAAAGACGAAACTGCGGGAATTCCTTTAGTAGAATTTGTTGGTTTAAGACCAAAAATGTATTCGATACTTTTACTGGGTGAAAAAGAAATAAAAAAAGCTAAAGGCGTTAAAAAACAAGTTTTAGAAAAGAAAATTAAACATGAGCGATATAAACAAGTTTTATCTCAAAATGTTACGCTGCATCACCCTATGAATTTTATTAGGCACGAAAAACATAGATTATATACAACTCGAGTAAATAAAATATCGCTATCTCCTTTAGACACAAAGAAATATATTTTAGAAAACGGAATACATACTCGATCTTACGGCCATTATAGCGTAGCCGCTAAAGCTACAACGCAGGCAAGCGTCGCAAAGCGTAGCCTTGCTCGGTGTAGCTAGTATTAACGTTTAATCGGAGGATTTTCCGTATCTCGAGGAATAATTTGTAATTCTTCTCTTACAAAACTACGAGCGGGGCTCGCTTCTACGCCTGGCGCAGACGCTAAATAATACAAGATGGGTTGATAAGTAGCTTTCATCGTTTTCGTTATTCTATAAATTTTTATACTCCATATAGGATCGGTGGCGCGACATCTCGTATCTTTTTCAGCTTCACTGGGTGCGTATAAATACCGAACTAAGCTGCTCGTTGGAATTCTTTTTTCATTCTTTTTAGAGGTAATCGCTGGTGAGGCTGGATTTTGCTCGACTACGGGTAATTTAATCGCGTCTTTAGGTTTAAAATTTATGAGTCGCGTCGTCTCGTTGTTTAACGCTTTTACAACCAACGGTAATCTTTTAACCCATTCTTTATTTCTTTCTCCCGACGCTATTTCTTTAGCGTATTGATGTGAAAATAATCTTTCACTCAAAGTTCTATTAAATCGCTCTACTATACCTTGGGCTCTATGATTACCAGCCTCGCTTCTTTGAATTTTTACATTTTGTTTACTCATTGTTACGTTTACGCTACTCATAAATTCTTTTCCGGGATCAACCTTTAAAATGTTTGGCCAAATTAGCCGCGAACGTTTATAAATTGTTTCAAACGCGTTGCCGACTTGCGCGGCGGTTTTATCGGTTAATGGTTCGGCTTCTTCATATCTACTGGCTTCATCTACAACGGTTAACGCGTACTTGTACGTCTTTTTATTAACTGTATCGTGCGGAAGAAACAATAAATCAGCTTGATGAACCTCATTTGGTTTTTCAAACGTACTATTTGAACTAGTCGGTCTTGGAATATATTTAGGATAGGGTAAATAAATTTGCCACAGCGCTTGCTTTTTTATCCACCGTGAAACTAATTTTTTATTTACCTTGGTTTCTTTAGCTAATTTATTAATAGCGTCGAGACCTTTGTAGTATCCTGTCGGACTATAATAAGCGTTTTGTAATTTTAAACGAGTTCGCTCATCCATTTTTAATATTTATAAATATATTTTATTCCGTAGAATTTTTAGGCATAATAGAGGATGGCAAAATTCCTTGTTGAACTAACCACATTTGCGTCATCGAAGATAATCCAAGCGTCGCGGTTAGTTTTAGCGAGTCTTTTATATCCAATTTAAATTGGCTGGTTCTACGCTTAATACTTTTTTACCGAGCATGCTGTATAAAACAACAAAAAGAGTCAAAACGGCGCTGTGATAGGCTGAATCGGCGATTGTTTTCATATCCATCATATTTTATACTCGTCAATATAATTATTTAAAAAAACACTTTTATTCCATTTCAAAAACATGTTGTTGTCTCGTTGGCGCGGGTTTAAACAAAGGTGGCGCTGCTTCGCTAGCGTGCGCGGCGGGGCTTAACGCTGACTCTGACTCTGACTCTGACTCTGACGAGAAGCGCGAGAAGCGCGCGGAGAGTGGTTTTGGCGGCTCTTTTACTACCGCTGGCTCTTTTTCACTAAAAAGGAAATAAGCGCCAACGGCTAAACCAATAGCGATATAGTAGTAGTAGTTTGACGAGTTGTTTTCTTCTTTTTGAACATAACTCGTTGACTCTGACGAGAAGCGCTCTTGCGGGTAACGAGTTTTACTCGCGTCTTTAGCGAGTTGTAGTTTTTTCTTTTTATTAAGTTCAGCGAGTCTTTTCCCAGCCGCGACTCTTTTTTTTTTTTTTTCTTTTTTATTGGCCGGTTTCGTTACAGTCCTCAACGTTTTTACAGCTTGCGGTTGCGTATTCTCCAACTCGTTCGTCTCCATCGCTTTTATTATCTATACAAGATTCTTCTTTTCTTTTTAAATGTTTTGCCGTAATTAGCGTTGCAGAGAGCGGCGCAATCAAGTTGCCGTATTTGTAGTATATTTCACACGCTACGGTAGAAAGCATGCTAGAAATGAATGGATCTTTTTCTACATCTGAAATTAATTTACCTTCTTCGTCAATTTCAAAATGATGGCCGTATAAATCAATACGATTTAAACTAAATCCTAATAGTTTAGCGTATAGCGTTAGAATGGCGCTACATAAAGACTGCGTTATATCGCGGCCTAATTTTGTTTCGTATTGCATGAGTAATACATCTCGCTCTTCCGTATTCAAAGCTTCAATGTCGTTGATGGAATACTCTTTACCGAAATTTTTTTTCGAATCTCTTCCCGATGCAATGGATAAAAGTCGTTTATCTCGTAGTTTTTGTTTTAATAGTAGCGCATCGTCGTTTATATCAACATTGGGCTTGACACAGACGCTGACGCGGAGAGTGGATTTTCTGTTAATAGTTTAGCAATTTCTTCCATTTATTATAAGTATTTATAGAATAATCGGTAAATTTAAAAAAGCAACGAGTAACCAATAATTAATTCTAGATAACCCATCGGTATTAACAAGTTGTACAAGATTAGATATTAAATCTTTTACTTGTTTAATATCTATACTCGTAAATAAATCTTTTACTTTTTCAGAGTTTGTATTTAAAATTTGTACTAGTTCTTTTCTATTGTTTTCAGTATTAGTAAGTTGTACAAGATTATATATAAAATTATTTACTTGAATAGTATCTATACTCGTAAATAAATATTTTACTCGTTCAGTATTCATATTTATAAATAGATTTTATAAAATATTATTAAAAACACTAACAAGTAATTAACAAGTAACTAACAAGTAATTAACAAGTAACAACATGTAATTAACAAGTAATTAACAAGTAACTAACAACGACCTATAGGTAATTACTAACGACCTATAGGTAATTGCTAAGTAACCCATAGGTAATTACTAACGACCTACTAACGACCTATAGGTAATTGCTAAGTAACCCATAGGTAATTACTAACGACCTACTAACGACCTATAGGTAATTGCTAAGTAACCCATAGGTAATTACTAACGACCTACTAACGACCTATAGGTAATTGCTAAGTAACCTATAGGTAATTACTAACGACCTACTAACGACATATAGGTAATTGCTAAGTAACCCATAGGTAATTACTAACGACCTACTAACGACCTATAGGTAATTGCTAAGTAACCTATAGGTAATTACTAACGACCTACTAACGACCTATAGGTAATTGCTAAGTAACCTATAGGTAATTACTAACAACAACTTAGTCGCGTATCTCATAACCGGTAGGTTGATCCGTTTTTAAAATCAATTTGCTATGTTTAGCTCGTTTTAATTTCTCGCGCACTTGCTCTCGTAACTCGGTCGTCGGTATAACATCATTTTCTCGAAGACAATTCTCGTACGAGTCTCTATCTTTACAATAAAATAAACACACCCATTTGAGTTGCTCTCTAAAATCTTTCAACACGCTGTTATATTTTTGAGAAAGAATCCAACAGCTATGTTTAATGTGTCTACCGCTAAAAGCTAATTGGGTAATCATACATTTATTGTTCTCGTTGTATTTTTTATAATGCAATCCTTTATTCGGGCTACAATCGTCGATAATAAACAACGTTTCCTCTCCTTTGAACACATCGCTATAAATTTGTATAGCTTGGTTTAACGAAATATCGTCAACGTGCACATCACCATCGTTTTGAATCCATTTTCTATTTTTATATGTATCGTTGTCAAAGATGGTGGGACATAATATAACGATATTTTCAAAATGTTTAAAATATTCTTTTTCTAATAAATTTAAAATAAATTCAGTTTTTCCGCATCCGGTTTGACCGCAAATTAACGCGGCGTGTGGATATTTAGGTAACATTCCTTTTAATATTAGTATTAATAATCGACGGATTCAAAACGCCCGTTTCTTATAACAAGTTGCGCGTCCATAATAATAAAAGTATACATGTTTAGTTCACCCGCGGCTTCCGCTTCTTTTTCAATTTGAATGGTAATTCCTTCGGATAAGTTTTGTACTCGCCTTCCGCTTCCGTGTATTTTATTGTCGGTGCTCGTTCTCATATCTAAAAATAAACCGTATCGATTTAGTAAATAATCGGCTTGTTTAACGTTGGATAAATTTAGAGCTTTAACGACTTGTATAGCGTGTTGTTGTTTTGAATCACCGAAATATTTTGAAATCTCTTCCCAATGTTGATACCTTTGCATTCCGTGCGCGTAGAGTTGATTGGGAACGCCTTCAATTGTTATCGAAACTTTATCGATTTTCGGATTATAAAATTTATTAGATTCTTTCACGCCGGGTTCTTTGAATAAAAACAATATTCCTTTCATACTTTTTGCGGGAGTGTTTAAATTTATATTCCACGTCGTATCACGTTTGTTTAACGGCGTCACGCTCTGCCTTAGTACGCGATCAAACAATATGCTCAGCCGGTTGCTATATTGATTTTTAATCGTTCGAGCGAGTTCCAGCATATGAACGACTTGAAATTCTAAAGAAATTCCGCTTATGATATATTTCGCATTATCATCGGTGCTTTTGATCACATTAGAAAATTTATTAAACACGAGTTCGTAAGTCAATCGATCTCCGATCCCCGATTGGTAGTAGGGTTGATGATCGGTCAACAATTCAAAATCCAGCGGAATGTAATATCTATTTTTATACGTATCCGCGGTGGCTTTATCTTTTCCTCCGTTACCCGCGGGAACCTTATCGCTAGCGTCTATTCGCAATTTAGTTACGTTTGCATCTTCGATTCCTTGATACGCTAGATTGTCACGTTGATCTTTGGTTAACCATTCGTCTTTATAACAATTGAATACATCCGCATCGTCTAATGAAAATATTTCATTTCCTTCCATTTTAATGATTATATGTTTTACGATGGCTCTGCCAATGTTTTGTACCAACGTTCTCGTTTCATCATCGTCGGAATGAAGAGCAATGCTGAAAGCTAATCGAACCGTATTCGGAACGATGACGCCGTTCATTCCTAAATTTGGAAAACGAACCGTCAATAATTGATTTTCGGTAATGGTACTCGGATTGTTTGTAATGACGACTTTTTGACGTAATCCTTTTATACCTCGAGGTTCTCTCCTTCTTCTGTATGGATCGAGCACATCTCCGTACGTATTATTAGCCATAAGTTTATAGTTGTTTAATATAATAATTTTTATCTTAAAAAAAAAAAAATGGTGTCTATAGCGACGATGATTGGAGGCGCGGTTGTTAACGCTTTGGCATTTACCGGATCAAATTTTTTATTTTCTGGAGGTGGTCGCGAAGAACAAAAAAGACACGATTTAGCGATGGAGCAACTTTCGAAAGCCAGCGACGAATTTAGTAAAAATCGTTTAAAATATCTAGATTATTTAAACGAAAAAATACAAAAAGAATCGAGCGCCGTAAGAACGTTTAATAGCATCGACGAAGCGATGAATGAATATTCGCGAGTTACGGGCGAACGAATAAATTTACCTCAAGATTTATACGACGAACCGCGACTAGAAGATTTTTACGTTCCTAGCCAAGATCAAAAAACGCGAGAAATTATATTCATCGTACTAGGAATGAGCGTTGTAGGTTACGCGAGTTATAAATTGTTAAAAAAAGATAAAAAGTAATTGTAAAATGGCAGCAAGAATTAGTCCTTTCATCGAGGCGGATCCAGCGTATAATCAACCCGAAGATGATGAAGATATACAAGTAACAAATATCGATGATGATGACTTTGATGGCGAGTATGACTCTGACGATATTGATGAAAGTGTAGAAAAATTAGAAAGAGAAAGATTAGAAAGTAAAAAAAGGGTAGATGGAGAAATATTAAAAAGAACCGATCCTTTTGGTGCTACACTTTCAGATTTAAAACGTGAAATACTTAAAGAAACGGTCGATGTGTTTTATAAAAGTATAGGTCATGAAAACGCTGCAAAAACTTATACTAGTTTTGAAAATAAATTTGATGAAAAATTAAATAAAAGTATATTCTATTTTATAAAAGGTGATAAAGAAATACGACTAACGGGAAAAAGGGTACCCTTTTATAAAGTAAGCGATTCACTTTTAAAAGATTTATTACCATTTAGTGAAAAAGAAATAGCTTTGATAAAAGTTATAAAAGCAGCGGAAAAACCGGTGGTAGAGCCGCCCGCTCAAACAAGTAGTGGTAGAAGGTTACCATCTATACCGATGCAGCGGGTAGAACAATCAGCGCAAGTGGGAGAAGCTATCGAAATGGCGGTTATGACTCTCGAGAGAGAGAAAGAAACTCAAACGGAATTAGACATTCCATGGCGAGAAATCTCGAGTCTCAATGAAATCATGGTTACAAATCGGGGTGAACAATTAAATATTTTAACTAAATTAAAAACAGTTAATCACAAAATATCCGATAAACAAGAATTAATTTCTGATGATGAATTTGTTATAGATCGAGACTTGAAAAAACTAATAGATGTCAAAGAAGTTTTGGTAAAACAAATAGATGAGAATGATTACGTTCTTCGTAGTCAAATTAATAGAATTAAAGAAACGTTTCAAAAAATGTTAGAAAGAGATGTATTAGCTAAACTAGGAGCGAAAGCATTAGCCGCTTTACCGGCTATTATCGGATCGGTAATAAATTGGTTATTTAAAACAGCTTCCAACGTCGTCTCGTGGACGGTGGAACATTTGTGGTTAGCTTTGATGGGAGTTGGTGTTTTAATTTTAACGTACATGCAAAAAATGGTAAAATAGCAACTCGTAAATCATAACGCCGAGCCCGGTTAAAACAGCAAAACCAATAATTAAAGAATTGTTTTCTTCTTGGTGATTATCGTCTGATTCTTCTAAAGAGCGCTTGCGCGGCGTAGCGTCTTCTTTTATTGCGCTGACGAGGAGCGTAGAGGGAGATTCTTCCACGCGCTCCGCGCGATTCTCGTCAGAGTCAGCGTGCTTTGCGGTTAGCGACATTGATGGTGATTGCGCCGACGCGGAGAATAAAGGTAAAATAGGAGGAGGAACGGGTTCTGAATTGGTATCTAAATTTGAACCCAACGATAAATCACTCGTCGCGATTAATATATTATTATTGTATCCCGCGTACGTGCCTATTCGTAAATTCATATCACTCGGCATCATGTATAAATTTTCTCCGATATAAAAGTTTAATTGTGAACGAGCGTATTGTAAAACATCTTGATATCGTTGAATAGAAGATTGTAAATCAACCGGAGAATCAATCTCGGCATCTACTATATTTATAAATTCACGCCGCGTGTCTAAACCAACGCCAGACGCGAAAAATCCACTTTTAACTCGCGCTTGAGCTCCCAATAACGCGTAAACGTAAGTTCTTATAGAGTCGTTTACGCGTTGTGTACCGACATCCGTAAAACCTTTAGCTAATCCTAAAGACAATATAAATTTAGTCCACGCCGTTTTAACGCGTTCAGATTGAGAAATGCATTCAACGACGTACGAACCCCCAATATCGTTATCGCTATTAACTTTATCGAGATTAACATTTTCTTTATCAAAATCCATCCTTTTCTCGTTTCGATGATGTAAATTTGAATTGTCATAGTTTTTCCCCGGCACTGGAATGTAGCCGTAAATATTTCGATAATAAGCCGTTCCTAATCCGTTTGAATTTAAATCTACTCGTTGTTTC
The DNA here is from genome assembly GCA_029582265.1 of Zoroaster sp. YZ-2022. Lineage (NCBI taxonomy): Eukaryota > Metazoa > Echinodermata > Asteroidea > Forcipulatida > Zoroasteridae > Zoroaster > Zoroaster sp. YZ-2022. The sequence continues at coordinate 27,666,979 of CM055835.1, read as the reverse complement.
CAATCGTCCGATACTGATAGGTGAAATTCATTACATAGTCTATTGTACGCGCTTACGTCTATTATTGTTGGCGAACGCGTCATAAAAATTTGAAAAAGACGTAGGACAACTCATTTCTTTGAGCATTCGTCTAATTTGATAATATACGTGAAATCTTAAAAAAAACTACGAATCATCGAGTTTGAGTGATTTAAATGTGTGTAACCCACGCCGCATCTCGTTGTAGCGCAATACATCGTAAAATTTATTTGATTTTGATAACATTTTAGCGGGTTAGAATGCCTACCATCAACAACGTCGTTGCTAACGACGTGAGGTAACGTATATTTTTGAAATACGTTAACGAATGTTACGCTAAATGACTCTGTTTCGTTGACGTAAATTTTTAGACTCGTTAAATCGCTAGCGTTAAAATTTAGAGGTGCCTTAAAATTTCCAGATTGTGGATATGAAAATGAGAAATTACTCTTGAACGCTAATGGAAACGTCATTTTATTATAATAAAATTATAAACTTTTAATAATAAAATGTATCATACCGTTGAAGCCGAAATTGAAAAAAATGGTGGGTCGATTCAATTAAACGACGTTATCGATAATTGTGAGGGTAATCTCGCGATTACATTACATAGCGTAAACATTTGGGTAGGATATTACAACGTGCGTAAAAAAGAAAGAATAATTTATCGTACGACGGGTGAGCGACAAGATGTTGTAAAATTTGTCGAAGCGGGGCTTTACAACATTAACGAAATTATCGATATTATAGTAAAAGACGCGCCTTGGATAACGTTCGTCATCGATAAAACAACGGGTGTCTTTTTGCTAAAATTAACTCAAGAAAACAAATCCGTTAAATTTACATCCGGGTTAGCCAATTTACTCGGCCGGGCTTCACAACGAATTTTTAACCGTGGGTGAATATAGTAAAAACAAATTGACGTACAACTTTTTAAAATTCTATACATTCATTGCGATCAAATTTCTACGACCGATAATTATTTCAACGGTAGACCTTGTACCATTTTAAACGCTTTTCCCTTGCAAGGTAAATCGTACGGAGAGAGTATGTGGATGGAATATAAAAATCCATTAAAAAAAAAATTAAAAGTCGGTACTTTTAACGCGTTGAGCTTTCAAATTAAAGATTCAAAGGGTAGAGATATAAATAATCACGGTTTCCCCGTTATTTTAAATCTAGAAATTAAATTTTTTTAAATTTCAAACTATAAATAAATGGCGAGTATTTACGGACCTAGTCGAAGGAGTGAGTGGTAGTAATGTTGTTGCTAGCGTAGCCGCTAGAGACGAAATTGTACATACATCGCCTAGCGAAATTTACGAACACCACGGATACATCAACAGAGATTAAATTTTACAAAGAATACCTCTAGTCGAAAAATACAACGTCGTACTCGGATGGTGGGATGTAAATAAACTACCTTTTTTCATGTTTAACGAGGTGCCGTCGTACTGTAGTATTTTTGTACATTTTACAAAAGCTAATGTTTTTACTTCGTATTCAACGACGCGCGGTTATGCGGCCGGCATTTATTATATTCCTCCGGGGTTAAATAAAAATTTTTTTTTTATCGATGATGAAATGTCGCATTTAAGATACGAAATGTGTTTTAAAATACGAGGCGTTCAAAAAGTTTTTGTAGAGGCGACCTTTTTCGGCGCGCTAAATTCTAAAATCTGTTTCAATATAAAAATTAAAAGTTTACCGTTAAATTAAAAAAAATTATACTATAAATATGGCGAGTATTTACGGGCCTAGTCGAAAAAGTGAGCGAGTTTCATCTAATAAGACTTACACTATTGAAAAAAGTGGACATATCAAAAATTTTTTAGAATTTGAATCATTATATGATTATGATAATATGGTTTCATTTTCTTGGGTAGGTCATCAAAGAACCCTGGTTTTTATGCCCTTGTGCCAATAACAAATTGTTCAACTTATGTTAAAATAACTGATCATAATAATAGTTCACAATCATACGTCTCAAAACGTGAAATTGATATAAAAAATAATCCTAGTTTTTTTATAGATGGAATCGATATATTTAGCTTTGATTATGAACCAAAGCTTTTAGAATGTGGCATTTGCTTCAAATCAGAAAAAAGAAAAAAATTTGTTCAATTTGTTTTTTTCGGCTCTCTAGATACTGGAATCTGTTACGATATAAAAATTAATAATATTCCATTAAATTTAAAAAAAAATTATCTTTTACTATTAATAGAAAAACAATGAGCGTGCCTATAGAATCAACGAATGTACTTTATCCAAATTTACCGTCTATGACGGATGATGTTAAATCATTTCGATTGCAAAAAATCGATGGTATTCACAAAGAATTACGAATCGAAATTAATCATCGCGAAGCCGTCTATAAAAAATATAATAAAATCATCAACGCTTGCGGCATTGTAGAAACTATCGCAGAATTGAGCTGTATGGGAGCAGGGGCTATCGGAATCGCGAGTATCACTACCGTTGTATCATCACCCGTAGGATTTGCTTTAGAAGGTTTAGCTTTAGGGCTGGGTGGTGCAGCGTTTGCTCTTAGATACGTAAAATATAAATTATCTAAAAAAGCTAAAAAACACGACGAAATAAAAATTCTAGCTTTGTCTAAACTCAACACGATTGAAAACCACGTTTCAAAAGCCATTGAAGACGGCGTCGTTACTCAAGAAGAATTTCATTTAATATGTGAAGAGCGAAATAAATTTTCTAAAATGAAAAAAAATATTCGTAACAACTCGGTTAAAGAAACGACTTTACCAGCTAAAACAGAGGCTAAAACCCCCGATGCAAATGTAGAAAAAAAAATTCTTATAGAAAAACTTTTAAGTTTAAAGTAAACTTTACTGTACAAAAATCGTATTATAATCCTTCGCGAGTAGCGGAGCGGGTAAAAACGACTGATAGACCTCCACCGTACGCCCCAGCGGCACAAACGATGTAATTTTAATTATTAAATTATAATTTCGTTTATATCTTCTTTCATCGTTAAATTATAATTAATTTTTGATTGATATTGCGTCATTGGCAAATTCATTCGTAAAAATAAAATCGTGTATTGCCGGTATGTTTCGCGTATTGGGTGTAAAAGTCTTTTCATAATTTGTATAGTAAAAATCTCTCGGCTTACCCTTCATACTCCACGTTATAAAAACAACGAGTGCGTCTCGAGTATCAAAAGGTAACAACGTTACTCGTACAACATTTTGATACAATAAAGCCAATTCAGAAACTACGCGGCTATAAATTTCGCTCACCGTCGTTTCGTTGGCTACGTCGTAAATGTAAAACAATTCATCTTGCATGTCTATAAACACGCTGTGATATTCCATTATAAAATTTTGTTTTTTTAAAATAATTATGTAATATTTTTTAGACATTACATCATTTTCTTTTTTATATCTCGTCAATATATTATTCGTTTTTTGCTCGTACGAATCTTGGTCGTTCATCTTTACTATTAAACAAGATAATATTTTTTAATTATTTCAATTTTATATGAAGGGGGAGAGGGGTTAATTTTATTACATGACCTACTACTCGTAAAAACATTTCATGACGTCATCATCTTTTCATGACGTCATCATCTCTCTCACCCTCCCTTTTTTCCATCAACCACACCCATTTTTAAGTAGATGTCCTAGTTTCGGCATCTAACATACTACTTCCCCAGGGAGTTGAGATGGTTCTAGGAATGATATAACTGGCCCGATGACAGGGGTAATAATATTCATGCGCCATGAGCGTCAAACTTGGCGGATACCGGCGCAATATAAGTCGGTTATTAAGTTATTAATCACTTTAATCAAAACATTTGCCCATCATCAAAATATTTCACCCCATGTTTACCCTTAAAATTGTAATTGTTCTGATGTGACCTCATTCAAAATATATTTCAGGCTAAAATTATCTGGAGCTGTTTTTTTTCAAATGTTTTTGCTTACGCGCCAAGGAGAAGAACAATATTTAAAAACTCAATATTTGTTTAACCTTCAAATACCTCAAGTAGTTGAGAAAATCCTTACAGTTGTAACTGGGCAAGGTACAAAACAAAACTCCCTTAATAGCCCTATTACCAAACAATGATGTAAGAAAGACAAAATACCCATTACAAGTAATATTTTAATACAATTTACGTACAATAGAGGTAAACCATTAGTCCTATACCTCACAAGTATGTAAAATTTTACCTAACCAACATTTACCTACAAGTTAGGTAAATACACTTACCCAATATCGCAGTAACACGTTATACAACTGTTAGGAAACATTTTACCCAACGCCTGTTTGGTAAAGTTTTACTTAATTATTATGAAGTTCACCAGGAACATCTAAAACAGGGTAAGATTTTCCACAACCTGTGTATTTTTTCTCTGTGTGTATTGTTTCTTTGTGTGTATTTTAACGACTCATCGTTCCAGCTGAAGCTTTTACATAGGCCTATTTCTATCTGTGTGCTATCTCTTTATTAATACAAAGTCAGATGCATCAACAAACATTTACTAAAAGTTTGTGAAGACACGTTTTAGGCCAACAAAAAGTCTCAGGTTTCTTGTCATAGGTCGGCTTCAAAATAGGTGCAGTGAAGGTGTTTTTTTTATTATTATTATTTTTTTTTTTAGTAATCTTTTTTATTTTGCCAACCAGTGAAAAATATGTGATACATGTACACGCGGTTATTGAATCTGACCAAATTTCCAATGCACACAGTATGCATGGTGGCTAAGAGAGGCCTCATAAATCGGGCAAACGTTCATACCCCTATGTGAAAAAGTCGTTTAAAACACAGTGCGGCGTAATTCTAATAGATCAAGCAATTTTGGCTGAATAAAGAATATTACAATAAATTGTAACTAAAGGATTCAATACTGTAAATTACTTTACAGTATATCATGACACTGATGACATTCAAAATATCGTCCCTAATTTGCCATAGTGACCAATCCCGAATTAAGTTAGTGACCAATGCGGTATTGGTCACTTTGCCAAATTACAAAAAATAGCCAGTTAGAGCATTCGTCATTTGAATGCATGCTCTATCTCCAAAACTCCTATAAGGAATACATGCGTGTGGATTAGATACAATGGTAGGTCTCTTCCTGAATGTACTAATGGGCGGGGAAACTTAAAATTAAAAAAAAGTCGGATTGGTCACTATGGCAAATTAGGGACAAATTAACAACCTTTGAAAAAGACTCCGCTAGCTAGGGTCGAAACATGAGACCACAAACTACTTTTTTGTAAATAAATAAAGAAGAAACAGGTAGATTTCTTAGCACATTATCATAAGGGCGGGAAAACTTAAAATTGAAAAAAGTCGGATTGGTCACTATGGCAAATTAGGGACGATATGAGATATCGTTTCGGTTTGCGTAACACCATGTGTTTATCTCAAGGGAGAACCAATATCGAGCAACTCGTTTTTCTCTACTGTCACTAAACCGCTCGGCCACACCCCAAATAATTTTTTTTTTAAATAATAATAAAATTTTAAAAATCCGGAAGGATTCCAGTCTCACAGAAGCCCAATTTCCTCTTTTTCAATGTTTTTTCGTGAAAATATTGAAAATTTTAAGCATCAAAATTTTCAAACCCATACAAAATATTTCTCAGTTTGGGTGGAGGAATAAGACAAGGCGGTCATTGAAATATATGTTTTCAGTGCTGCAATTTCGTGAAGTTTGACATACATTTTCATCTCTTAAACAATTAATTTGTGAGTAGAGACTGTTCTTGTACTAAAAGACATGTTGTTTTGTACGAACCTGATAGTAATAAGATCATTAGGTTTTTTTTACCTGGGAAAGAATTATTTTGCGATCGTTTCGTTGTAAATATTTTGTTTGACCTTTGACATTCTTCACATCGCTTTAACGACCGCAAGAGGGCGAACGTTCAACGGGATGCTCGTTCGATTTGGTTGTACTCGGGGCTCACCCATGTGACGTACTTGGGTTACCTCGGGGAAGCTACTCGATCGAACGCACCCAAATTATTAACGTTGAATAAACCAAGTTAAATTTACTAGCTGGTTTACAAAACCAAATATTTTAGCCTCTTCAAACGATTTCAATTCGAATTGTGAACATTATCATGTTTTGGTTATGTTTTCTGAGCTTTTGCGGGGTTTAAACTCAATACCATTCAGTATAAACGCCATGGCAAATCGGGGGGAGGGGGCGACCCTTTAAGATTAAAGCACCAATTATGCACCATATTTACCACAGCATTTCACGTGTGTCTACTTTTGTGCACCTTTTTCAACACCCCCGTTTTTAGATACCATCTCAAGGGATACTTAAATTGAAGGCCAATTTTTATAACTCGTTAATTTCGCTAGGCTATATGACATAAAACACAATAAAGGGGGCCACTTTCCTACCGTCACGTTAGCAGTTTTTCTAATGGTTGTAATTTTTTTGTAAATATCTGAAACCACCCAAAAAGAATTTCAACATTTGAATAGATATGCGTGCTTATCCTAAAGATAATTTGAGTTGATTATTACTATTATTTTTTTAATTACCCTAAAATTTCCATCAACAAATGGACGGAAAAGTGAGGTAACTTTTTCCGTCCAATTTTTATGGAAATTTGAGGGTAAAAAAAAAAATTTAAAAAAATAAAATAAAATAAATCAACTCAAATTAGTTCTAGTATAAGCCTGCATGTCCATTCACATGTTGAAACACTTTTTGGTCGATTTCAGGTTCTTAAAAATAAATAACAACCATTGGAAAAACTGCTAACGTGACGGATGCAAAGTGGCTTCCTTTATTGTGTTTTATGTCATATGCTTCGCTAGCACTTTGCTAAAAGGAAATATCATTCGCTTAATTAATGACTCTATTCTTATGCTGTAATGTGCTCTACGGGATCATATACGGGAAGTTTGATATACATTTTCAACTCATTAATTTGTGGGTAGAGACTGTTCTTGTACTAAAAGACATGTTGTTTTGTACGAACCTGAGAAGTAATAAGATCATTAGTTCTTTTTACCTGGGAAAGAATTATTTTGCGATCGTTTCGTTGTAAGATATTTTGTTTGACCTTTGACATTCTTCAAATCGCTTTCACGACCACAAGAGGGCGAACGTTCAACGGGATGCTCGTTCGATTAGGTTGTACTCGGGGCTCACCCATGTGACGTACTTGGGTTACCTCGGGGTTACCTCAATACCATTCAGTATAAACGCCATGGCAAATCGGGGGAGGGGGGCGACCCTTTAAGATTAAAGCACCAATTATACACCATATTTACCACAGCATCTCACGTGTGTCTACTTTTGTGCACCTTTTTCAACACCCCCGTTTTTAGATTACATCTCAAGGTATACTTAAATTGAAGGCCAATTTTTATAACTCGTTAATTTCGCTATATGCTTCGCTAGTAGAATCGAAAGGAAATATCATTCGCTTAAATGACTCTATTCAAATGCTGTAATGTGCTCTGCTATTATATACGGGATCATTCAATGTATGCGAAGGGTGTAGGCATGTAATAGCTTTTCAAAATGCACTGGTACAGTGGTAGGTTTATGAAATATTTATGAGACTAAAAACAACGGCAAAAACACAAAAGCTTAAATTTGCATGACCTTTGGTAAGTATACCAGTTACAAAATTAATAAATAATAATCTAAAAACTTACTTGATTTGAAGTTGTCATGGTACCAAACTTCCTGACAAGCCGTGTAATTGTATTAGAAAACGTGTGGTTAAGAAAATGTGTGGATAATCCATATCCCTTTCAACCCCATTGTGCCATATTGGCTCAATATTGTATATCTCTTGGGTACCGTGGTGTTGTTTTGGCATGCGAAAACAATTCTCATTTGTTCCCGGTGAGCCCCTGTGGCACGTCGGTAACACCTGTTTTAGGAAAATGTCAATAGCGCCCTCAATTGACAAGTGTTTTCTGATTGGCTGAAAAAGGACGCCCGCGAGCTTTTGCATGCCATTGATAGCTATGGACGCCGATCGAAGTGCACACATTTTGGAAGAAATCTTCGCAGATAGTGGGTCAGATATGTCTTCTGACGAGGATTCTACACCGGAATCGGATGATAGTGAAGAGGAATGCGTCCCGACATCATCATCATCATCGGAAAAGCCAAACTACCGGTCTGGTTGGTGTGAAACTAACGCATACACGAAGAAACCCATGCAATTCAGTGGAAACAGGGGAACTACTGAAGATTTGAGTAACTGTACACCTTTACAAATTTTTCAACTGTACTTCTGTCAAGCCACCTGGGAGCTGATGGTGACGGAGACAAATCGATATGCTGAGCAAACTTTGCCTGCAAACCCAACCAATCGTCAGTCTGCTTGGACTCCAACAAATATTCCCGAAATGATGGCATTCGTGGCATTATTACTTTGCATGGGCATCAACAAAGGCCTCGATACAGCATGCACTGGTCCATGTCAGATGTCCTTCGAAGTCCGGTATATCCGTCATCTATGTCCCGCAACAGATTCACTGCAATCCTTAGATTTTTTCACCTAGCCAACAACAGAGCTCAAGTCGACAGCCCTGCCGACAAACTGGCAAAACTTCGCCCTTTACTCAACATTGTACTGCCAACCTTTCTCAAAATATACAGCCCTGGACGAAACCTCTCACCAGACGAGAGTATGGTGAAGTTTAAAGGACGACTGAGCTTTAAGCAGTACTTACCGCGAAAGGCCAACAAGTGGGGACTGAAATGCTTCTCTTTAAATGAGTCCGAATCCGGGTATACGTGTGCTTGGAAGATGTTCACAGGGTCTCGGCCAAGCACAGCAACAATTCAACCCTCCACTGTGCATGCTGCAACCATGGCAACACACCATCCATCCGCTCTTCATGCACCAGGCCAGGTTGTCTTGGATCTAGTGAAAGGACTGGAACACAAGGGTCATGTAATTTTCATGGATAATTGGTACAATAGCCCAGCTCTGGTCTCCAAGTTATTACAGCTAGGATTTGGAGTTTGTGGAACTGTGCGCTACACCACACAAGGAATTCCTGATTTTGCTCATCCCAAAAAGTTCCCAATGAAAAAAACAGAAGACCCCCGGTTTTATACAAAGGCAGGCCAACTTTGCGTCGTCTGGCAAGACACAAAGCGCGTAACTCTCTTGACAAATTACGGGAATTGCAGTGTCACCACTAAGCAGATTCGTAGTAAAAACAGTTTAACCGGACATCGCGAGATTAAAAACCTTCTATAGTTTGCGATTACAATAAATACATGGGAGGAACTGATCTGGCAGCACAAATTGTGCAGTATTACTCTCATCCGCACAGAACAATGAAATGGTGGAAAAGAGTATTCGTAAACATTCTTGACATCTGCTTTCTGAATGCTACTGTGGTATACAACACCATACCTACAAACCATCACCTTTCCAATTTGGATTTTAGGGTAATGGTCATCGAAGGACTTTTATCCACCTGGAAGTACAACCCCGTACAGCATGCAAGCCAACTTCCATGTTCGTCCAGGCCCTTTTCATGTCAACACTATCCTGGAAAAAATGTCTCTAGCAAAAAACGTGACTGTGTTGTTTGCAGTACGAGGGCAAAGAGAACACAAACGCGTATGATCTGTAAACAGTGTAATAAGCCAATGTGTGTTGTTCCCTGTTTTGAGAATTTTCATACCCAATGATCTGTCTGTGCCCAACTACTTTTGATTGTATGCATGTGATTTCATTTAATTCCACCCTTCCCCCCCCCTGCTTCAATGTTGATGTGATACACGCACACCGCAAGCCCAGATTTTCCAACATTGAACGGGGGGGGGGGGGGCTGGAAGGGTTCAGGAATGGGTTCAAGTCCCTGTTCAGTCTTTTGCTCAAACAAAATAGATTAAAAAATTGTACATTCAGTTTCCTTTCTGTATAAGTCACATAATACTTAATAAACCCCAATAACAGTGTTTTGCCATTTTAATGTAGGTCAACATAATTGGTCTTTTATTATAAAGTTGATTTCATGGCTGTGAGAGTAATTCATTATGACACCTATGTTAACAATAGAGAATTTGCCTTGCATTGTATCAACATGTGAAGGCGCTATACAATGAAACTTGCCAAAAGTCATGTGGTAACCAAGTAGACATGAAAAGAAATGAGTGTGGTACCCAAGGCATAATTGAAAAATTGGTCTTGGTACTGAAAGGGATATGGCAAAAATAGGGACATTATTGGATATCGGATATTCGGTGCATAGGTTTCGCACAGTTAGTAACTTCATAACTTCAATTGTAAATTTTATTTATTAATTTTTTTGAAAGGTAGTATATGTACATCAAAGGTTTTTATATACATAACAGCAAAAGAAACGTCACCTCCTAAATTTATGACGAATTTTGAGGTCAACCAAATTTGCCACAATTTGTGTTCGTGTTATACTCCATACTCATAATATTCTGCATTAAACAAATTATAATAATTATAAAATGAAAATTTATTTATTTACGTCATCTTTAATGAGGGTAAACTCCGATCAGTGCACAGCACTGCTTTCCATGGAGGCCCTCAGTACAAATACAGTAATAATAAAAACAAAACGTACATCATACAAGCTAAAAACATCAAAAGCACATATACAAACATTATCAAAATGTACAAATTACAAATTATTTGAACTTAAAATGTGCTCCTTGACATGCTTTTTAAAAGTCAAGATAGTTGGCAAGCTTTTAATGGCAAGTGGAAGATTATTCCATGACCTGGCTCCAGAGAACTTGAAGGAACGTTTACCAATTTCAGTTCTTATAGCTGAGTGACAAATGTTATTACTGGTATTGAATCTGGTATTATAAGAATGAGTATTCATCTGAGATTGTATACCAATTGACAAATACTCCGGAGCCAGGCCATGGACACACTTGTACATGAGAATATTTTTAAAATACTCTGCCCGCTCACGAACCTGCATCCAATTTAATTCAGTATATATGTCAATCACATGTACATCTCTAACCTTGTGGCCTAATGTTAATCTTGCTGCCCGGTTTTGTAAAATCTGAATTCTGTTAACATATTTATCAGCACCATGAGTCCAAACTGTGCAACAATAGTCAATGTAAGGCAAAATGAGAGCATTATACAATATATTACGAGTATATTGGTCAACATACCAACTCAACCGTTTCATTACTCCAATTCTTTGAGAAATTTTGGCAGCAGTTTTATCAATGTGCGTGTCCCATCTGAGATATTGATCAAACCATACACCAAGATATTTAAATTCGGTCACATTCTCCAATATATCATCTTTAATTTTAACAGTCAGATTATCACCTTTTTTATTTTTTGAGATGTGCCAAAAGTCATAACTTTAGTTTTCGAAGCATTGAGAGTTAATTTATTATTGTACATCCATTCAGAGACAATAATAAATAAAATAATATTTTATAAATAAATAAATATTTTTAGGGGTGACGTTTCTTTTGCTGTTATGTATACAAGTAATGTGGCTCCAGAGACAGGGTCACCTGGAGGCATTGATGGATTGGGGCACGTGCACCCTTTTGTTTCGCCGTGCATGTAAATTTACCATACTTTTTAGCAGTGTGTTTCACCTTTTTAGCTTTGTGCCCCACCTGTGCCCCACCTTTTTAGCAGTGTAACCCAACTTTTTAGCAGTGTGCCCCGCCTTTTTGGCAGTGTGCTCCACCTTTTTAGCGGTGTGCTCCATCTTTTTAGCAGTGTGCCCCGCCTTTTTAGCTTTGTGCCCCACCTTTTTAGCAGTTTGCCCCGCCTTTTTAGCAGTGTACCCCGCCTTTTTAACAGTGTGCCCCAACTTTTTAGCGGTGTGCCCCGCCTTTTTAGCAGTGTGCCCCGCCTATTTAGCAGTGTGCCCCGCCTTTTTAGCAGTGTGCCCCACCTTTTTAGCAGTGTGCCCCACCTTTTTAGCAGTGTGCCCCACCTTTTTAGCGGTGTGTCCCACCTTTTTAGCGGTGTGCTCCACCTTTTTAGCAGTGTGCCCCACCTTTTTAGCTTTGTGCCCCGCCTTTTTAGCAGTGTGCTCCACCTTTTTAGCGGTGTGCCCAGCCTTTTTAGCTTTGTGCCCCACCTTTTTAGCAGTATTCCCCGCCTTTTTAGCAGTGTGCTCCACCTTTTTAGCAGTGTGCCCGGCCTTTTTAGCAGTGTGCCCCGCCTTTTTAGCAGTGTGCTCCACCTTTTTAGCAGTGTGCCCCGCCTTTTTAGCAGTGTGCCCCGCCTTTTTAGCAGTGTGCCCCACCTTTTTAGCAGTATGCCCCGCCTTTTTAGCAGTGTGCCCCGCCTTTTTAGCAGTGTGCCCCACCTTTTTAGCAGTATGCCCCGCCTTTTTAGCAGTGTGCCCCGCCTTTTTAGCGGTGTGCTCCACCTTTTTAGCAGTGTGCCCCGCCTTTTTAGCAGTGGGCCCCACCTTTTTAGCGGTGTGCTCCACCTTTTTAGCAGTGTGCCCCGCCTTTTTAGCAGTGTGCCCCACCTTTTTAGCGGTGTGCCCCACCTTTTTAGCAGTGTGCCCCGCCTTTTTAGCAGTGTGCCCCACCTTTTTAGCGGTGTGCTCCACCTTTTTAGCAGTGTGCCCCGCCTTTTTAGCAGTGTGCCCCACCTTTTTAGCGGTGTGTCCCACCTTTTTAGCGGTGTGCTCCACCTTTTTAGCAGTGTGCCACACCTTTTTAGCTTTGTGCCCCGCCTTTTTAGCAGTGTGCCCCACCTTTTTAGCGGTGTGCCCCACCTTTTTAGCGGTGTGCTCCACCTTTTTAGCGGTTTGCCCAGCCTTTTTAGCTTTGTGCCCCGCCTTTTTAGCGGTGTGCCCCACCTTTTTAGCAGTGTGCCCCGCCTTTTTAGCAGTGTGCCCCGCCTTTTTAGCAGTGTGTCCCACCTTTTTAGCACTGTGCCCCGCCTTTTTAGCACTGTGCCCTGCCTTTTTAGCAGTGTGCCTCGCCTTTTTAGCAGTGTGCCCCACCTTTTTAGCAGTGTGCTCCACCTTTTTAGCAGTGTGTCCAGCCTTTTTAGCTTTGTGCCCCACCTTTTTAGCAGTGTGCCCCACCTTTTTAGCAGTGTGCCCCGCCTTTTTAGCAGTTTGCCCCGCCTTTTTAGCAGTGTGCCCCACCTTTTTAGCAGTGTGCCCCACCTTTTTAGCACTGTGCCCCGCCTTTTTAGCAGTGTTCCCCGCCTTTTTAGCAGTGTGCCCCGCCTTTTTAGCAGTGTGCCCCACCTTTTTAGCGGTGTGCTCCACCTTTTTAGCAGTGTGCCCCGCCTTTTTAGCTTTGTGCCCCACCTTTTTAGCAGTGTGCCCCGCCTTTTTAGCAGTGTGCTCCACCTTTTTAGCAGTGTGCCCCGCCTTTTTAGCAGTGTGCCCCACCTTTTTAGCGGTGTGCCCCACCTTTTTAGCAGTGTGCCCCGCCTTTTTAGCAGTGTGCCCCACCTTTTTAGCGGTGTGCTCCACCTTTTTAGCAGTGTGCCCCGCCTTTTTAGCTTTGTGCCCCACCTTTTTAGCAGTGTGCCCCGCCTTTTTAGCAGTGTGCTCCACCTTTTTAGCAGTGTGCCCGCTTTTAGCAGTGTGCCTCCACCTTTTTAGCGGTGTGCCCCACCTTTTAGCAGTGTGCCCGCCTTTTTAGCAGTGTGCCCCACCTTTTAGCGGTGTGCTCCACCTTTTTAGCAGTGTGCCCCGCCTTTTTAGCAGTGTGCCCCACCTTTTTAGCGGTGTGTCCCACCTTTTTAGCGGTGTGCCCCACCTTTTTAGCAGTGTGCCCCGCCTTTTTAGCAGTGTGCCCCGCCTTTTTAGCAGTGTGTCCCACCTTTTTAGCACTGTGCCCCGCCTTTTTAGCACTGTGCCCTGCCTTTTTAGCAGTGTGCCTCGCCTTTTTAGCAGTGTGCCCCACCTTTTTAGCAGTGTGCTCCACCTTTTTAGCAGTGTGTCCCGCCTTTTTAGCTTTGTGCCCCACCTTTTTAGCAGTGTGCCCCACCTTTTTAGCAGTGTGCCCCGCCTTTTTAGCAGTTTGCCCCGCCTTTTTAGCAGTGTGCCCCACCTTTTTAGCAGTGTGCCCCACCTTTTTAGCACTGTGCCCCGCCTTTTTAGCACTGTGCCCCGCCTTTTTAGTAGTGTGCCCCGCCTTTTTAGCAGTGTGCCCCACCTTTTTAGCGGTGTGCTCCACCTTTTTAGCAGTGTGCCCCGCCTTTTTAGCTTTGTGCCCCACCTTTTTAGCAGTGTGCCCCACCTTTTTAGCTTTGTGCCCCACCTTTTTAGCAGTGTGCCCCGCCTTTTTAGCAGTGTGCCCCACCTTTTTAGCAGTGTGCCCCACCTTTTTAGCAGTGTGCCCCGCCTTTTTAGCAGTGTGCCCCACCTTTTTAGCAGTGTGCCCCACCTTTTTAGCAGTGTGCCCCACCTTTTTAGCAGTGTGCCCCGCCTTTATAGCAGTGTGTCCCACCTTTATAACAGTGTGTCCCACCTTGATAGCTTTCTTTCTTTTTTTCTGAGCGAAACTGCGTTGAATTGTAACCTCCAGTTCTTTTCAGAACTAATTACTACTCAATACAGAATTTCACATGGTGTCACCGCAATTAGTCTTATTTAACATGCCTTTTAGAATTTTATTTCGCGACTCCGGAATTTTGAAAATTACGTCAAATTTGACGATTTTTTATAGTCACTACTCACAAATTAATTGTTTAAGAGATGAATTTGTATGTCAAACTTCACGAAATTGCCGTACTGAAAACAAAAATGGCGGCCATTCAGAATATTCTAAAATTTACGTCACTTACCCAGGTCTGCCTCAAGTGACCTGCTTCGCGAGCAGGTTACTTGAGGCTGACCCAGGTTAGCCCCATCAATGACGTCAGGCCTACTCGAACGCACCAGAGTCACACCGGGTCGACCCGGGGAAGCTACTCGAACGCACCCTATAAAAAATCGTCAAATTTGACGTAATTTTCAAAATTCCAGAGTCGCGAAATAAAATTCTCAATTTTTTTTCGAAAATCGTCAAGGTTCATTTTTTTGAAGTCTCTATTGTACTGTCAAAGATTATTGTTTTTGCCTTGTTTCAATGTATCTTAAGTAGCCTACACCTAGGTGATAATCAATGTACAATTATATTTACGTCCTTCTATAGCTTTTGGTACTGGGCAGGCTCACGTCTGCTACGCCGGCAATGAACCGGATTCAAGCGGTAATATGCGATGGGTGTTACCCTACCGTAACCCGTGTAACTGCACTAAAATACGTCTTGGTGGTGTCAACATGCAGAAACCATGGCGACTGTTTGAACCTCGATATCTGAATTCATTGGTGAGAACTGATGATATTGATGAGATCAATCGAATGCTGAATTGCTCACTGATGGGTAAGATACTGAAGGGTTCCTCATTCAATCATCATTCCATCCTTCCATGCTCGCATTTTAATTGTCATGATTTTGTGTGGCTTTTTGATTTTTGTGGTTAAAAATGTATCGCCCGTGTTTTAGCGGCTATTTCGAGTAACTTTTGTTTTCATTTAAATATTGATAATTTCATTTTAGAATGGGAAAGCAAATACTACGAAATTAAATATATCACAAAGTATTTGTCAGTATTTGAAAGTTTAACAGTAAAAAGGTGCCAAAAGTAATTGATGTCGGGACCCACCATCAATTCATGTCGGTACACAATACTGTAAAACCATGCTCCTCACGATTTTTTTTCCAGAAATGAGTCATTTTATAGAATTTGTTTTCCCTTCCTCAAGTAAAATAGCGATGCTCCGATGAAAACGAAAATTTAAGGAAATTGCCTGTACACTGTAAAAAATTGCCTGTAAAAATTACAGTAAGTTACTGGCAACCAGCTGCCGAGTGTCGTGGCCGAGCAGTCTAGCTTACCGGACTCAAGTTCTGGTGTTAGCAGCAGAATGTGGGTTCGAATCCCGGCCGTGACACTTGTGTCCTTGAGCAAGACACTTAACCATAATTGCTTCTCTCCACCCAGGGGTTAAATGGGTACCTGTGAGGGCAGAATTGGTTGATTAGCCCTATATGCGCTGTAATGGCAGCAATTGAGCTGTATACTTCCCAGGAAGCTGAGATGGTTTCAGGAATGATTTATGAGCCTTATGAGCAGGGGTAATAATATAATGCGCCTTGAGCACCACTCAGTTGGTGGCACGTGCGCTATATAAGTCCACACATTATTATTATTATTATTATTAGTAACTTATTATTATTAATATACTGTATCGCGATACAGTATATTGTATGTTACTGTAAAATTTACAGTAATTTATTTAGTTATTAATGTAAAATTTTACAGTAAGTTACTGGCAGCTGGTTGCCAGTAACCTACTGTAATGTTTACAGGCAATTTTTTACAGTGTAAAATAGCGAAAAATACGAGCAATACTGTAAAAACCACTGTATACTCATGGTATTCGCAAAAAACATGATTGATAAGTCTTACATGATGAAACATGATTGATCAGTCTTACATGATGAAACATGATTGATCAGTCTTACATGATGAAACATGATTGATAAGTCTTACACGATGAAACATGATTGATCAGTCTTACATGATGAAACATGATTGACCAGTCTTACATGATGAAACATGATTGATCAGTCTTACATGATGAAACATGATTGATCAGTCTTACATGATGAAACATGATTGATAAGTCTTACATGATGAAACATGATTGATCAGTCTTACATGATGAAACATGATTGATAAGTCTTACATGATGAAACATGATGAATCAGTCTTACATGATGAAACATGATGGATCAGTCTTACATGATGAAACATGATTGATCAGTCTTACATGATGAAACATGATTGATCAGTCTTACACGATGAAACATGATTGACCAGTCTTACATGATGAAACATGATTGATCAGTCTTACATGATGAAACATGATTGATCAGTCTTACACGATGAAACATGATTGATCAGTCTTACATGATGAAACATGATTGATCAGTCTTACATGATGAAACATGATTGATAAGTCTTACACGATGAAACATGATTGATCAGTCTTACATGATGAAACATGATTGACCAGTCTTACATGATGAAACATGATTGATCAGTCTTACATGATGAAACATGATTGATCAGTCTTACATGATGAAACATGATTGATAAGTCTTACATGATGAAACATGATTGATCAGTCTTACATGATGAAACATGATTGACCAGTCTTACATGATGAAACATGATTGATCAGTCTTACATGATGAAACATGATTGATCAGTCTTACACGATGAAACATGATGGATCAGTCTTACATGATAAAACATGATGGATCAGTCTTACATGATGAAACATGATTGATCAGTCTTACATGATGAAACATGATTGATAAGTCTTACATGATGAAACATGATGAATCAGTCTTACATGATGAAACATGATGGATCAGTCTTACATGATGAAACATGATTGATCAGTCTTACATGATGAAACATGATTGATCAGTCTTACATGATGAAACATGATTGACCAGTCTTACATGATGAAACATGATTGATCAGTCTTACATGATGAAACATGATTGATCAGTCTTACACGATGAAACATGATGGATCAGTCTTACATGATAAAACATGATGGATCAGTCTTACATGATGAAACATGATTGATCAGTCTTACATGATGAAACATGATTGATAAGTCTTACATGATGAAACATGATTGATCAGTCTTACACGATGAAACATGATTGATCAGTCTTACATGATGAAACATGATTGACCAGTCTTACATGATGAAACATGATTGATCAGTCTTACATGATGAAACATGATTGATCAGTCTTACATGATGAAACATGATTGATAAGTCTTACATGATGAAACATGATTGATCAGTCTTACACGATGAAACATGATTGATCAGTCTTACATGATGAAACATGATTGACCAGTCTTACATGATGAAACATGATTGATCAGTCTTACATGATGAAACATGATTGATCAGTCTTACATGATGAAACATGATTGATCAGTCTTACATGATGAAACATGATGAATCAGTCTTACATGATGAAACATGATGGATCAGTCTTACATGATGAAACATGATTGATCAGTCTTACATGATGAAACATGATTGATCAGTCTTACATGATGAAACATGATTGACCAGTCTTACATGATGAAACATGATTGATCAGTCTTACATGATGAAACATGATTGATCAGTCTTACACGATGAAACATGATGGATCAGTCTTACATGATAAAACATGATGGATCAGTCTTACATGATGAAACATGATTGATCAGTCTTACACGATGAAACATGATGGATCAGTCTTACATGATAAAACATGATGGATCAGTCTTACATGATGAAACATGATTGATCAGTCTTACATGATGAAACATGATTGATAAGTCTTACATGATGAAACATGATTGATCAGTCTTACACGATGAAACATGATTGATCAGTCTTACATGATGAAACATGATTGACCAGTCTTACATGATGAAACATGATTGATCAGTCTTACATGATGAAACATGATTGATCAGTCTTACATGATGAAACATGATTGATAAGTCTTACATGATGAAACATGATTGATCAGTCTTACACGATGAAACATGATTGATCAGTCTTACATGATGAAACATGATTGACCAGTCTTACATGATGAAACATGATTGATCAGTCTTACATGATGAAACATGATTGATCAGTCTTACATGATGAAACATGATTGATCAGTCTTACATGATGAAACATGATGAATCAGTCTTACATGATGAAACATGATGGATCAGTCTTACATGATGAAACATGATTGATCAGTCTTACATGATGAAACATGATTGATCAGTCTTACATGATGAAACATGATTGACCAGTCTTACATGATGAAACATGATTGATCAGTCTTACATGATGAAACATGATTGATCAGTCTTACACGATGAAACATGATGGATCAGTCTTACATGATAAAACATGATGGATCAGTCTTACATGATGAAACATGATTGATCAGTCTTACATGATGAAACATGATTGATCAGTCTTACATGATGAAACATGATTGATCAGTCTTACATGATGAAACATGATTGATCAGTCTTACATGATGAAACATGATTGATCAGTCTTACATGATGAAACATGATTGATCAGTCTTACATGATGAAACATGATTGATCGGTCTTACATGATGAAACATGATTGATCAGTCTTACATGATGAAACATGATTGATCGGTCTTACATGATGAAACATGATTGATACGTCTTACATGATGAAACATGATTGATCAGTCTTACATGATGAAACATGATGGATCAGTCTTACATGATGAAACATGATTGATCAGTCTTACGTGATGAAACATGATTGATCAGTCTTACATGATGAAACATGATTGATCAGTCTTACATGATGAAACATGATTGATCAGTCTTACGTGATGAAACATGATTGATCAGTCTTACATGATGAAACATGATTGATCAGTCTTACATGATGAAACATGATTGATCAGTCTTACGTGATGAAACATGATTGATCAGTCTTACATGATGAAACATGATTGATCAGTCTTACGTGATGAAACATGATTGATCAGTCTTACATGATGAAACATGATTGATCAGTCTTACATGATGAAACATGATTGATCAGTCTTACGTGATGAAACATGATTGATCAGTCTTACATGATGAAACATGATTGATCAGTCTTACATGATGAAACATGATTGATCAGTCTTACGTGATGAAACATGATTGATCAGTCTTACCTGATGAAACATGATTGATCAGTCTTACGTGATGAAACATGATTGATCAGTCTTACATGATGAAACATGATTGATCAGTCTTACATGATGAAACATGATTGATCAGTCTTACGTGATGAAACATGATTGATCAGTCTTACATGATGAAACATGATTGATCAGTCTTACATGATGAAACATGATTGATCAGTCTTACATGATGAAACATGATTGATCAGTCTTACGTGATGAAACATGATTGATCAGTCTTACATGATGAAACATGATTGATCAGTCTTACGTGATGAAACATGATTGATCAGTCTTACATGATGAAACATCTCTTAAACTCTTTCTGTCTGAGGTGCTATCATTTTAATAAAATACTTTCCCCACTGATTTGTCGACGTTTTCACTGTGGATGTATTTACAGATATTTTACTTAAAGATAATATCGCCCGTGTATGGACCGATTTGACGGTAAGAAATAGATTTAAATGTTGAATGGTTCTTGGTCTGGGGTTAAGGAAGTTATAAGCTTTCATTTATAGGTATGATGCATCATTGGTTTTTTGAAAAATGCATTCATTCCAATCATCTAGTTTTCAAAATACACATAATAAAACTAACCTTTGAAAATGTCATCAAAATCGGTGTTCGCGTTTTTGAGAAAACATTTTATTAATTATTTTGTGCATGTTCATATTGTGTTAATTTTGATTGCGTTTTTGGAGGTCTTAATATACAATTTTCTCGAAGATGACAGCATTTCAGACGGAAATATTTCTTAGGGCGATTGGTACAAGTATCACCTTTGTAAATATTTAGCTTTCAGATTGAAACTCATCAAACATTTTTTTATCATTACCAAAGCTATATCATACCTTTGAGACATTGAACGATTATCCGCCAAGGATTAATACCATGTAAAATTAATAAAATGCAGGCCGACTGTTTTAATCCTCACCTTGCACGAGGACGTGTGCAGTCGTCCCATTCGTCAGCGTGGCTATCATCAGAATCAAGCGTGTTTTAAATATCACATTTATCCGAACTTCATTTCTTTTTCTTCGTTTAATAACGATATTATCTTTCAAAATTTGTTTATTTATTAATCTATTTCGTGGGTCTCTTGAGTCAAACACGGGCGATATATTTCTTTTAAACAGTGGCTTTAAAGATTAAATCTGTCGAATACTACATTTTCAAAACTAGTGTTGAATCAACCTTATAATAATTCGGTCAATGGCAACTGTTTATAATGTTAAATCTAACTCAAAGAAAGTGCTGTTTAACATTTAGTAAAGTTAAATCTAGCTCAATAAATATTAATTCAACACTTTTTAAAAGTTAAATCCAACTTTACACAGTGTTGTCACTGACCAAACTCTTGAAATGTTGATTCAACACCCACATTTGTTTAGAATGTATACGTATTAATTATTGATAATTTTTCCATGTTTCTTGCACACTTCAGAAAAGCTCGTCTGTGAGAGTTCCAAATTACGAGGTGTACAGAATTTCTCCATTACTTAGTTGTAGCAACAACAAGATCATCGATGTGAAGTGGGCCCTCTACGGTCGTGAAGACGACCCGGCGATATGTTTTTATGTTAAGGGTGAACCTTGCGGTGATGAAACTCATTCGCTGCAGAAGGTTCAGGAAGCTTGTCAGGGCAAGAATCAATGTGCCTTCACTGTCAACAATGATTACTTTAGTGATCCTTGTGAAGGTGTTGGAAAGTATCTGAAAGTTATCTATGTCTGTGCGACACCAAATTAATGGGTTAAAGTTTTGGACAAAATAATACAATAGATAAATGTGTTGGGTGAGAAAGTTTTGACGGCAATTTTATTAAGGCCTTATAATATGCCGAAATAGTTTGCAGTAATAGTAGGTTAATATATTTTCATACGTGTCAGCAGATAATTCAACATACCGGTGTTGACCCTGCTACCTGTAGATATACACTACAGCACTATACAACACTATACCAATTGTAAGGTTACCAGTCCTTTAGGACATTTTTAGTTTTCTTTTTGTTTGCTATGAAACAATGTCCAGTTGCAGCCAAAATTACTAGATCGATTGTAATTCTGCCATGCTGGTATGAACATTTGCCCGATTTGTGAGGCCTCTTTTAGACACCGTATTTTGTGTATGAGAAATTTGGTCTGGTTCCAGTAACCGCGTTTAGTACACGTCTTTCTCTGGTTGGCAAAAAAACAAAGAACAAAAAAACTGCACTGATTTTGAAGCCAACCTATGACCAGAAACCGGAGATTTTTCTTTTTGGCCTTATATGTTAATGTACAATTCCTTGTGAGGGCTCACACAGTCTAGTTAGGAACTATACTGACCCTAGCCTAAAGATCTGACGTCACACTTTGGGGCTCGTGAATTACGCCAGATACTGGCCGTGCAGCCACCATGTTTGTTTTCCGGAGATTCAACTTTGACCTTGGTTGGTAGCTAGCGCGAGCCTCGAAGTGTGACGTAATATCTTCAACACCATGTATCCAAGGAAATCGCATTAAAGGAAACCTTGAGTATAAAGACAGAGGGACCAATCTATAAAGACCCTTCTTGTGAATCAAATCTACTAAGTCTTGTGTCCATACAAAATAAGCAAAATATTTTGATCAAGAAAAAAGTGAAGCCCCATGTAGCTAACCTCGTCCCCAGGGTCTATCTCGGTCTCATGCTTGACCCTGGTGGGAAAATGATTTCTGCAATGCGATTGTTTGCTACAAAATAATAAGCAGCTAGTATCAGTTTATTCTATTTTATTTCGAAAAAACTAAATATTTTTATTGTTGTATTCAAAATATCATCCCTATATAATAATGTTTTAACACGTCAAATGTTTTTTATGATTTCTTTTTCTTTTTAAGAATGCTGAAATACGAGGAAATTATTATCTACCTGCAATGCGTAGGATTTAAATTAATTTGACCTAGTTCCGCCTGTCCCCGGTGCAATATTTGTTATGCAGTAAATAATTACCATTAACTTATTTATAAAAATAAAAAAAAATAAAAAATATATTATTAATTTGTTTTAATTACAAAATTAATTCAGAACAAATCCTCTCTGTATAATAGTAATTCACGGCTGTGGAGGATTTGTTTTTTAAAGGAAAATAAAGTCAACATTTTATTTTTAAATATAAATGCATCTAGCAAAATCTGGCATTTACCATGTTAGAAAACGCACTAACGTAGCATATAGCATTTTCTTTTGTAATACCATTGAAAACCTTGCAAATGTAGGCCATGTGATCAATATGTAAATAAGGGTTAGGAATGTTACCGACTGCTGGGTAAAATGGTATAGAAATGGCAAAGTATCATATTAGTTTTATATTAATTTATATTTGTTTATTTATTTAACAATTTTGTGTAAGAAGTGAATATGTACATGCACGTGTTTGTAATTTTGCCTATCTACATTGTTGTTATTCAAATAATGCTTTTATTCGCACATATTTTCTTTCTGAGAGAAACTTTGCAGAATAAAACAGTATATTAATCAATAACTATGTTTTTATTGCATGGATAATTATATGATAATTTAAGTTTTGGTAGTGCACGTCGCTGTGTTGTTATTATCACAACGCCTTTACAATATCAGATTTAACGGTTTATGAGTTTTCAAAAAATTGCAGCTGTTAACTCGATTCGACAATTTGCAAGCAGACATTTAGTGTGATAGTATTCCAGCAGTCTAAATGATGTTTTACACACCGATGTTATAATCATTAATTATGTGAATTTATTATATTTTCCTGCTTCATTTAGCATGATATTCTGATCGTAGCTGTGTCTTTCCTTGACACTGTTGTTGCCAAGGTAACCCTGACACATTGATTTCGCCAGCTGGCTTGTTTTTTTAAACAAAATTAAAGTGGACACTTTTGACACTCATTGCGAAATGGTACCGACGGGAAATTCATTTATTACTTTGTTCATTTATTTATTAATTTATTTATTAATTTATCTACTCATGTATTTATTTGTTTATTCGGTTATTCGGTTATCGTTTATTCGGTTATTTGTGTATTCGTTTATTCGTTTATTCGTTTATTAATTTTTTGAAGATGATTGGTGTCTTTATACCAACACACATCGAGTAAGGTGGTAATAATTCAATAATTTTTCAATCGGGTAATTACCAAAGGTATACCTTGTCTCTAAATGGATTGTTCATGATAATTTTGGCTATGGAGCGTGCCCTTTTAAGTTATTTACAAGCGTTTCCTAATGAACCTATTGTCACTCCAGACCATGTGTTCTATATATCTCATATTCAAAATCATAAGAAATGTCATCTCTTATTAACCGTCCCTTCAACGCTACTTTGTGTTTTTAAAAACAACGTTTAAAAACACTTTGCTTATCGCTGCACCACTGATCACTGTGCAAAAACCATTCCTTGGACACGGGCGAGCCTGATGTTTGAGCCGGCCGATATAGCGCGGTCAACGGTTGACGTCTCCGTTGGTTGAGTATCGTCAAGATGTCTCGCCGCGTGACCGTGTTTACAGTTTTTCTGCTGCTCATCAGGATGGGTAAGTGAAATTCCAACTTGTTTTGCTTTCTTTCGAATTATTTTTCATCTTTGATTTGTTTGTTGAAAGTTACTGTTTATTTCCCCGAGTTTGCCAAAAATCATCCATGTTTCCAAAATAATTGTTGTTTAGGGAAACCAAGCACTGTACTCCATTTCAACAAACATAAATAGGCCTAATCACAGTTTTATCATCAAACTTACGTGGTTTAAAGTTGATTATGGTATCAAACATCCCTTGAAATATACCTGTTTTAGGTGCTATCGTTTAAGTAAAGTAATTTCCAAAATTAATTTCTAGTTAAATTCCACTTTACGAACAATCTGAATGCATTTTCACTATTTTCTCGTTAATGAAACAATCCTAAACTGTTATAGTTTTTTTTATACATAATATTGATTCTTATAAAGTATGGATGCATTTACAGACATCGGTTGGTTTCTATACATATCTCTTGATTCTTATAAAGTATGGATGCATTTACAAACATTGGTTGGTTTCTATACATATCTCTTGATTCTTATAAAGTATGGATACATTTACAGACATTGGTTGGTTTCTATACATATCTCTTGATAAGTATGGATGCATTTACAGACATTGGTTGGTTTCTATACATAATCTCTCGATTCTTATAAAGTATGGATGCATTTACAGACATTGGTTGGTTTCTATACATATCTCTTGATTCTTATAAAGTATGGATGCATTTACAGACATCGGTTGGTTTCTGTACATATCTATTGATTCTTATAAAGTATGGATGCATTTACAGACATCGGTTGGTTTCTGTACATATCTATTGATTCTTATAAAGTATGGATGCATTTACAGACATCGGTTGGTTTCTGTACATCTCTCTTGATTCTTATAAAGTATGGATGCATTTACAGACATTGGTTGGTTTCTATACATATCTCTTGATTCTTATAAAGTATGGATGCATCAGACATGTTGATACCAAAAGTGCGCTGACTTTAAAAGACTACATTTTTTTTATCTCAGGTCCGTAACTATTCTCATGGAAATAAATGTGATACTAAAATGAATACTTCATGAATTCATGGAGGAATATTTCCTTCCTCCGTGCTAAACTTGAAAATTAAAAAAGAAAATCGCTAAACAGAAATGTATGGGGACGTCAATGTTTGCAAGTCTGATGTTAGCTTGGAACACACAGACCTTCCGATACCGGATGGATGTGATTTTTGCATGCGTGACTATTTTTCTTCGGTTGTAATTATGGAAAACGACAAGTAGACGTTTGTGCTTTCAAATAGGTAAAAGGTAGATCGAACGCATTTTCAAATTGTTTCTACTTTTCTAATTCCTGAAAAGCAGAATTACTTTTTCTCCTTGGCGGCCGAAAAGTGGACATCTACTTTTTTACTTTCCTACAACGGGGAAAGTAGATCGAAAGTTTTAAAACAAATCAAATGTTCTGTATTTCTACAGAAAACAGAAAGAAAAGCAAATGTCCAAACAACATCTGGCCATTCTTACAATTTATATGAGCTAAATTATTATTGTGTTATGTTTTTAGCATCTCACAACTACACTCACTGGCCACAAGTATTGCAACATTGAAATACACACCAAAGTTCAGTTTGGAGAACTGTGTTACAATAATTTATTTTATTTTATTTACACTACTTAAGACTTCTTGAAAGTGCCTGTGTTTTGCAGTCAATGTTCTTTTTTACTGTTCTTGCTCGGAAACAAAGTCCTTCAATACTTTGTCGGGTAACCACGTGACCTGATAATTGCGGCCATCCGTCTAGGCAATGTCTCGTACAAATTCATGTTGCAATACTTTTGGCCAGTGAGTGTAGTATAGCCTTTACGCGTTCTGCCAGGGTATACTGCAGTGTTCAGCTCAGGACTGAATAATGTGTATTAGAAAGTATTTTATTTTGTAGTATAGAATTGACATTATCTTATAATAAGCTGTTTAATAAAATGTACTTTTAACACTACATTGTGGAATAAAAATCAAGAAATTGGATAGCGACACAAAAAAGAAGTTTAGAAAAAGATAGACCTTAGTGACTTTCATAACTCACAATAATAAAAATCATCAGAAAACTCTTTGAAATTTGCCAAAGGCGCATTTGAATACTCTAAAGATGAAACTGATTGTCCATAAACGAAAGCGAAAATAACAAACTTCTACCAAATTCTTTGCACATCGATGATTGTTAATTTGACTGCATCAATCGCGAAAATATACAATTTCAGGATGAGATAATTGAAGTCATGAATGCCAAAATACGAAATAGAACTAGTTAAAGGCAGTTGTGAATGAACGACTGCTTGGAAATTAATTTGAACGCAGTAATGTAAAAAAAGGAAACCCTAATGTTCTTTAACGAAAACGAACACAACGGTTTTGAAATTACCCAGGAAAACCTTTAAAAAATTTTCCGGTTGAATAGCTTGGTAGCGTTGTTTGGAGAACTCTCGCCAGTTATTATAATTATTATTTTGTAATATATCAGAATAAATCAGAAGCAGAGCCTTTCTGTACTGAAGTAATTCACAGCTATGGAGGATTTTAATTGTCTTTCTCTCCAAAATTCATGCTTATGGGCGAGTGCACTATATGGCAATTCTGGCCTGCACTGTCAAAACAATATCATCACCCAGTCGGGCAGTCGGGGTAAAACATCTCACTAAGGCTGAAATAAATGTTACAGGCTTTTGTTATAATTATTATTAAATGGTTTATTATTCCTTATTGTACATAAAGCCATTCAGCCATAAAGCTGAATTGAGACAATATCACAGTAAAAACATTAAATTTACAGTTAAAATACATACAAATTCCAAAACAAACAGATTTGAAATTATAAAACAACTGAGCAACAATCACTATTTAGGACATTCTGAAAAACAAGTACTAAAAAGCTAACTTAAACATGTATTGCACTTCAATCATTGTAAAATATAAACATTTAAAGTTAAAACTGAAAACAACAAGCAGACGGGTGATAGTTTTAGGAAGGGATGTCAAGGAGATGAGAAGGGTTGTGTTGAGGAGGAGGGGGTAGATAGAGATAGGGGAGGGTGGGATGTCAAGGAGGGGTGTTGTGAAGGGTTGGGGTGAGGAGGAGGGGGTAGGTGGAGATAGGGAAGGGTGGGATGTCAAGGAGGGTGTTGTGAAGGGTTGGGGTGAGGAGGAGGGGGTAGGTGGAGATAGGGAAGGGTGGGATGTCAAGGAGGGTGTTGTGAAGGGTTGGGGTGAGGAGGAGGGGTACATAGAGATAGAGGAGGGTGGGATGTCAAGGAGATGAGAAGGGTTGTGTTGAGGAGGAGGGTGTAGATAGAGATAGGGGAGGGTGGGATGTCAAGGAGGGGTGTTGTGAAGGGTTGGGGTGAGGAGGAGGGGTTGATAGAGATAGAGGAGGGTGGGATGTCAAGGAGATGAGAAGGATTGTGTTGAGGAAGAGGGGGTAGATAGAGATAGGGGAGGGTGGGATGTCAAGGAGGGTGTTGTGAAGGGTTGGGGTTGAGGAGGAGGGGGTAGGTGAAGATAGGGAAGGGTGGGATGTCAAGGAGGGTGTTGAGAAAGAATGGATTTGAGGAGGAGGGGTAGATAGAGATAGGAGAGGGTGGGTAAAATGAAGGTACATTAAAAGGAAGGTACATTGGTTAAACTGCTTCTGTTAGCAAAACTGCCTCTGTGAGTATACTAACCCTCTTTGACTCAAGATATACATTAAACTAACAGCAGCTCAACTACCAAGTTTCAGTTCATGAATGCGAAGTCTAGTCATGGGAAACTGTAAATAAAACATTACTTTACAGAAAACTCTTAGGCCTAGAGCAAACCTTTTTGTAATTAAGTATTCCAGCAGTCTGACTGATGTTTTACGCACCGATGTGTATCGTGTTGTAGTTGATACAATCATCTATATGAATATATTATATTTTCCTGCTTCATTTAGCATATTATTCTGATCGTAGCTGTGTCTTTCCTTGACACTGTTGTTGCCAAGGTAACCCTGACACATTGATTTCGCCAGTTGGCTTGTTTTTTTGGTTTTATGTACAAAATTAAAGTGGACACTTTTGACACTCATTGTGAAATGGTACCGACAGGAAATTCATTTATTACTTTGTTCATTTATTTATTAATTTATTTATTCATTTATCTGCTCATGTATTTATTTGTTTATTCGGTTATTCGGTTATCGTTTATTCGGTTATTTGTGTATTCGTTTATTCGTTTATTCGTTTATTAATTTTTTGAAGATGATTGGTGTCTTTATACCAACTTTACACACATCGAGTAAGGTGGTAATAATTCAGTAATTTTTCAATCGGGTAATTACCAAAGGTATACCTTGTCTCTAAATGGATTGTTCATGATAATTTCGGCTATGGAGCGTGCCCCTTTAAGTTGTTTACAAGCGTTTCCTAATGAACCTATTGTCCCTCCAGCCCATGTGTTCTATATAATTATCTCATATTCAAAATCATAAGAAATGTCATCTCTTATTAACCGTCCCTTCAACGCTATACTTTGTGTTTTAAAAACAACGTTTAAAGAGGGGCTCTAAGGTCAAATTTAGTTTTGTGATTTTCCAATAACTAGAGTCCTTATTAAAGTGTGAAAAAATTACAAAATAATTGTCTCTAACCTCACGTTAAAGTGATGTAAAATGTCATTTTATTTGATAACCTTCCTGTGTGAAATTTGTTAACATCCAAAGACAACAGTGACGTCACATTTCAAATAAATGGATCTCTACATTTTTGTACGGTGAATTTGCAGTTCATTCCTGAATCTCCACAATATTTGATCAAATCGGCGTTGATATTTACTATTTGACAAACACAAAATTCCTGTATGGAATGTTACAGACTCATTTACCGTAAGAAAATAGTGACGTCAGGTTTCAAATATCGCTCTGAAAGGGTATCAAATAAAATGATATATTACACCACTTTAAAGTGAAGTTAGAGACTTGTAATTTTTTCACACTTTAGTAAGGACTCTATCTATTGGAAAATGAGTGCATCACAAAACTGAATTTGACCTTCTCTTTAAACTTTGCTTATCGCTGCACCACTGATCACCGTGCAAAAACCATACCTTGGACACGTGCGAAGCCTGATGTTTGAGCCGGCCGATAGAATAGCGCGATCAACGGTTGACGTCTCCGTTGGTTTAGTATCGTCAAGATGTCTCGCCGCGTGACCGTGTTTACAGTTTTTCTGCTGCTCACCAGGATGGGTAAGTGAAATTCCAACTTGTTTTGCTTTCTTCCGAATTGTTTTTCATCTTTGGTTTGTTTGTTGAAAGTTACTGTTTATTTCCCCGAGTTTGCCAAAAATCATCCATGTTTCCAAAATAATTGTTGTTTAGGGAAACCAAGCACTGTACTCCATTTCAACAAACATAAATAATCACATATTTATCATCAAACTTACTTGGTTTAAAGTTGATTATGGTATCAAACATCCCTTGAAATATACCTGTCTCAGGTGATGTCGTTTAAGTAAAGTAATTTCCAAAATTAATATCTGTCATCCGAAGACAGAAATTCCACTTTACGAACAATCTGAATGCATTTTCACTATTTTCTCGTTAATGAAACAATCCTAAACTGTTACAGGTTTTTTTTTATATACATAATATTGATTCTTATAAAGTATGGATGCATTTACAGACCTCGGTTGGTTTCTATATCTCTTGATTCTTATAAAGTATGGATGCATTTACAGACATTGATTGGTTTCTGTACATCTCATGATTCTTATAAAGTAACGGGTATGGATGCATTTACAGACTTTGGTTTCTATACATATCTCTTGATTCTTATAAAGTATGGATGCATTTACAGACATTGGTTGGTTTCTGTACATATCTCTTGATTCTTATAAAGTATGGATGCATTTACAGACATTGGTTGGTTTCTGTACATCTCTCTTGATTCTTATAAAGTATGGATGCCTTTATACAGACACTGGTTGGTTTCTGTACATATCTCTTAATTCTTATAAAGTATGGATGCATTTACATACATTGATTGGTTTCTGTACATCTCATGATTCTTATAAAGTAACGGGTATGGATGCATTTACAGACATTGGTTTCTATACATATCTCTTGATTCTTATAAAGTATGGATGCATCAGACATGTTGATACCAAAAGTGCGCTGACTTTAAAAGACTACATTTTTTTATCTCAGGTCTGTAACTATTCTCAGGAAAATAAATGTGATACTAAAATGAATACTTCATGAATTCATGGAGGAATATTTCCTTCCTCCATGCTCAACTTGAAAATTAAAAAAAGAAAATCGCTAAACAGAAATGTATGGGGACGTCAATGTTTGCAAGTCTGATGTTAGCTTGGAACACACAGACCTTCCGATACCGGATGGATGTGATTTTTGCATGCGTGACTATTTTTCTTCGGTTGTAATTATGGAAAACGACAAGTAGACTTTTGTGCTTTCAAATAGGTAAAAGGTAGATCGTCGTATTTCCTGAAAAGCAGAATTACTTTTTCTTTTTAATTGGCGGCCGAAAAGTGGACATCTACTTTTTACTTTCCTACAACGTGGAAAGTAGATCGAAAGTTTTGAAACAAATCAAATGTTCTGTATTTCTACAGAAAACAGAAAGAAAAGCAAATGTCCAAACAACATCTGGCCATTCTTACAATTTATATGAGCGCTAAATTATTATTGTGTTATGTTTTAGCATCTCACAACTAGTATAGCCTTTACGCGTTCTGCCAAGGTATACTGCAGTGTTCAGCTCAGGACTGAATAATGTGCGTATAGAAAGTATTTTGTTCTGTAGTATATATAGAATTGACATTATCTTATAATAAGCTGTTTTATAAAATGTACTTTCAACACTACATTGGAATTAAAATCAAGAAATTGGATAGCGACACAAAAAAGAAGTTTAGAAAAAGATAGACCTTAGTGACTTTCATAACTCACAATAATAAAAATCATCAGAAAACTCTTTGAAATTTGCCAAAGGCGCATTTGAATACTCTAAAGATGAAACTGATTGTCCATAAACGAAAGCGAAAATAACAAACTTCTACAAAATCCTTTGCACATCGATGATTGTTAATTTGACTGCATCAATCGCGAAAATATATATACAATTTCAGGATGAGATAATTGAAGTCATGAATGCCAAAATACGAAATAGAACTAGTTAAACGCAGTTGTGAATGAACGACTGCTTGGAAATTAATTTGAACGCAGTAATGTAAAAAAATAAATTACCCAGGAAAACCTTAAATAAATTCTCCGGTTGAATAGCTTGGTAGCGTTGTTTGGAGAACACTCGCCAGTTATTATTATTATTTTGTATTAATAATTGTTTCAAATTACAAAATAAATCAGAAGCAGAGCCTTTCTGTACTGAAGTAATTCACAGCTATGGAGGATTTTAATTGTCTTTCTCTCCAAAATTCATGCTTATGGGCGAGTGCACTATATGGCAATTCTGGCCTGCACTGTCAAAACAATATCATCACCCAGTCGGGCAGTCGGGGTAAAACATCTCACTAAGGCTGAAGTAAATGGTACAGGCTTTTGTTATAATTATTATTAAATGGTTCATTATTCCTTATTGTACATAAAGCAATTCAGCCATAAAGCTGAATTGAGACAATATCACAGTAAAAACATTACATTTACAGTTAAAATACATACAAATTCCAAAACAAACAGATTCGAAATTATAAAACAACTGAGCAACAATCACTATTTAGGACATTCTGAACAACAAGTACTAAAAAGCTAACTTAAACATGTATTGCACTTCAGTCATTGTAAAATATAAACATTTAAAGTTAAAACTGAAAACAACAAGCAGACAGGTGACAGTTTTAAGAAGGGATGTCAAGGAGATGAGAAGGGATGGGGTGAGGAGGAGGGGTTGATAGAGATAGCGGAGGGTGGGATGTCAAGGAGGGGTGTTGTGAAGGGTTGGGGTGAGGAGGAGGGGGTAGGTGGAGATAGGGAAGGGTGGGATGTCAAGGAGGGTGTTGAGAAAGAATGGATTTGAGGAGGAGGGGTAGATATAGATAGGAGAGGGTGGGTAAAATGGCGGGGGAAAGGGAAGATAGCATGGGAGTCAAACAATATATAGACATGAAACAAATTATAAAACATATTTGTACCTCTGTCAATTACGAAACTGTTGTTATTTATGCATACAAAATTTAGCTACTCTTGGTCTGATGGAAGAGTATGCCATAATGGCTTCTTTAAAATAATATTATAGTTGGCATAGAAACAACATGGCTCTTGTAATTTGTATTAATTATACATAGTATGATGACGCAACCCCTTGGCCAGTTCCTGTATGTGTTAACATGCTATTCAATACATGCATCATTATTTGTGTATGTAAAGTATAACTAGTCATCAAACAAACCGTACTTACAACTCCAATAGAAATGAAATTAACTATTTTTCCTGAATCCTGTAGAAATTCGAGGGTGCGGAACAGTATAAATGTGGTTTTGATGAATGTTTTCCGGTATTAGACAGTTTAAGTTCATTACTGCTGCGACTGGCCTTCAATGATACCGCGTCTATAAATATATAATAAGCTAGCTTTCAGAGAAACTTGCCAATAATTCATCATGATTGCTCAGTGGCGGATTGGGGAAAAAAGGGGCCCTTTTTATCGCCATCAATGCATGTAAATTTACAATACCTTTTAGTTTTAGTATCCCGCCTTTTTGTCTTGCCAACCTTTTTCAATTCTACCCTCCCCTCCATTTAATAGATTCTGGATCCTCGCCTGTCATTTATCACTTACATAGCTGATAGTCCGGATCAAGATTGGATCCTCGCCTGTCATTTATCACTTACATAGCTGATAGTCCGGATCAAGATTGGATCCTCGCCTGTCATTTATCACTTACATAGCTGATAGTCCGGATCAAGATTGGATCCTCGCCTGTCATTTATCACTTACATAGCTGATAGTCCGGATCAAGATTGGATCCCCGCCTGTCATTTATCACTTACATAGCTGATAGTCCGGATCAAGATAGGATCCTCGCCTGTCATTTATCACTTACATAGCTGATAGTCCCGATCAAGATTGGATCCTCGCCTGTCATTTATCACTTACATAGCTGATAGTCCGGATCAAGATTGGATCCTAGCCTGTCATTTATCACTTACATAGC
The DNA here is from genome assembly GCA_029582265.1 of Zoroaster sp. YZ-2022. Classification (NCBI taxonomy): domain Eukaryota; kingdom Metazoa; phylum Echinodermata; class Asteroidea; order Forcipulatida; family Zoroasteridae; genus Zoroaster; species Zoroaster sp. YZ-2022. Next base: position 27,633,453 of record CM055835.1, on the reverse strand, counting down.
TGATAGTCCGGATCAAGATTGGATCCTCGCCTGTCATTTATCACTTACATAGCTGATAGTCTGGATCAAGATTGGATCCCCGCCTGTCGTTTATCACTTACATACATAGCTGATAGTCCGGATCAAGATTGGATCCTCGCCTGTCATTTATCACTTACATAGCTGATAGTCCGGTTCAAGATTGGATCCTCGCCTGTCATTTATCACTTACATAGCTGATAGTCCGGATCAAGATTGGATCCCCGCCTGTCATTTATCACTTACATAGCTGATAGTCCGGATCAAGATAGGATCCTCGCCTGTCATTTATCACTTACATAGCTGATAGTCCCGATCAAGATTGGATCCTCGCCTGTCATTTATCACTTACATAGCTGATAGTCCGGATCAAGATTGGATCCTAGCCTGTCATTTATCACTTACATAGCTGATAGTCCGGATCAAGATTGGATCCTCGCCTGTCATTTATCACTTACATAGCTGATAGTCTGGATCAAGATTGGATCACCGCCTGTCATTTATCACTTACATACATAGCTGATAGTCCGGATCAAGATTGGATCCTCGCCTGTCATTTATCACTTACATAGCTGATAGTCCGGATCAAGAATGGATCCTCGCCTGTCATTTATCACTTACATAGCTGATAGTCCGGATCAAGATTCAATCGTTTTTCAAAACTAGCATGACCCTTGTGTAACTGGGTTATGTTTTTTTGTTTTGTGGTCTCAATTCATCTTTCAAACTTAATAATATTATTATAATACTAAATATATGAAGAAAAAAACTGTTAACAAAAACCATTATAGCCTACAAATTATAACAAAAATACAGATGTTCACCAATATCACTATGATTTTCTTCAGTATTTAATATACTCCCAACTCTTCAACAGATATTTTCTCATTTGAGACATTTCTCTCTCAAACAAACGCCTTCCAACAAAAAATCCAATCACTTAAAAATCGAAATCACTATCACTATGAGTATGTTTACTTTCTTTGAATCAAGATATACATTGAAGAGAAGGTACATAAAAATAATAAATAAGAATAAATAAAAAGTAGCATTTGCTTTTTCTAGGCTTTTTCTTGAATTCTTATCAATAAAACTAAGTAATTGCTCATAAGCAAAAGCTTCTGCTTAGGCCTATAAGCAGAAGCACAAGCTCGTTTCTTGTAAGCAAATGCTTTACAAATTAGCAAATGCTTGAAAACATAAATAAAACCTATCTTTTACTTGTAACCAGAAGCATTTGCTCGTAGTTTTGCAAGCTCCTCCATACCAGCTTGATCTTTTACTCACGCCTTCATGGTTAACTGTGAGCACCATGTTCATGCATGTAAGAGAAGGTCCGAAGGTGTATAAGAACAGGATTAATCATGCTGAGACATCTCTTGGCACCTATCGAAAAGTGTTTCGATTTGATAAGGAAAATGTTGATTGGCTTGCACAAACATTTCTGCCCGAAAGGCATGAGAGACGTGTTGGATGCTTGTCACCAGTGGAGCGCATGGAGACAACTTTGCGTTATTTAGCAGATCCAGGCTACCAGACCTCAGTTGCAGAGATGATGGGGATACCCAGCCCACTTTAAACTCAATACCATTCAGTATAAACGCCATGGCAAATCGGGGGGAGGGGGACGACCCTTTAAGATTAAAGCACCCAATTATGCACCATATTTACCACAGCATCTCACGTGCACTTTTTCACCACCCCCGTTTTTAGATATCATCTCAAGGGATACTTAAATTGAAGGCCAATTTTTATAACTCGTTAATTTCGCTATATGCTTCGCTAGCACTTTGCTAAAAGGAAATATTCGCTTAAATGACTATTCTTATGCTGTAATGTGCTCTGTTATTATATACGGGATCATTCAATGTATGCGAAGGGTGTAGGCATGTAATAGCTTTTCAAAATGCACTGGTAGGTTTATGAAATATTTATGAGACTAAAAACAACGGAAAAAACACAAAAGCTTGATCTTAAATTTGCATGACCTTTCGTAAGTATACCCAGTTACAAAATTAATAAATAATAATATAAAGACTTACTTGATTTGAAGTTGTCATGGTACCAAACTTCCTGAGAAATTATTCCTTTTGACAAGCCATGTAATTGTATTAGAAAACGTGTGGTTAAGAAAATGTGTGGATAATCCTTTAGACAAAAATAGGGACATTATTGTTTCGCACAGTTAGTAACTTCATAACTTCAATTGTAAATTTTATTTATGTATTTATTGTTTGAAAGTTAGTACATGTACATCAAAGGTTTTTATATATACATGTAATGTGGCTCCAGAGACAGGGTCACCTGGAGGCATTGGTGGATTGGGGCACGTGCACCCTTTTGTTTCGCCGTGCATGTAAATTTACCATACTTTTTAGCAGTGTGTTTCACCTTTTTGCCCACCTTTTTAGCAGTGTGCCCCACCTTTATAGCAGTGTGCCCCACCTTTTTAGCAGTGTGCCCCACCCTTTTAGCAGTGTGCCCCTCCCTTTCAGCAGTGTGCCCCTCGCTTTTAGCAGTGTCCCGCCTTTTTAACAGTGTGCCCTACCTTTATAGCAGTGTGCCCCACCCTTTTAGCAGTGTGCCCCACCTTTTTAGCGGTGTGCCCCACCCTTTTAGCAGTGTGCCCCACCCTTTTAGCAGTGTGCCCCACCCTTTTAGCAGTGTGCCCCACCTTTTTAGCAGTGTGCCCCACCCTTTTAGCAGTGTGCCCCACCCTTTTAGCAGTGTGCCCCACCCTTTTAGCAGTGTGTCCCACCTTTTTAGCTGTGTGCCCCACCTTTTTAGAAGTGTGGCCCACCTTTATAGCAGTGTGCCCCACCTTTTTAGCTTTGTGCCTCACCTTTATAGCAGTGTGCCCCACCTTTATAGCAGCGTGGCCCACCTTTATAGCAGCGTGCCCCACCTTTTTAGCAGTGTGCCCCACCTTTATAGCAGTGTGCCCCACCCTTTCAGCAGTGTGCCCCACCCTTTTAGCAGTGTGCTCTGGTTTCTGGTCTCCGTGCCCCGCTCCTCAGACTCGCGCGTCGGCATTATTAATTTTCTTTCTTTTTTTCTGAGCGAAACTGCCTCGAGTTGTAACATACTTGTAACATACTGAAGAGAGAATTTCACATGGTGTCACCGCAATCAGTCCTACTTTAAAAACATGCCTTTTAGTACAAGAACAGTCTCTACTCACAAATTAATTGTTTAAGAGATGAATTTGTACGTCAAACTTCACGAAATTGCCGTACTGAAAACAAAAATGGCGGCCATTCAGAATATTCACAAATTTACGTCACTTACCCAGGTCTGCCTCAAAGTGACCTGCTTCGCGAGCAGGTCACTTGAGGCTGATCCAGGTAAGCCCCGGCAATGACGTCAGGCCTACTCGAACGCACCAGAGTCAGACCCGGGTCGAACCAGGGAAGCTGCAAAATTGCGGAGTCGCGAAATAAAATTATCAAGGTTCATTTTTTTAAAGTCTCTATTGTACTGTCAAAGATTATTGTTTTTGCCTTGTTTCAATGTATCTTAACACCTAGGTGATAATCAATGTACGATTATTTTTATGTCCTTCTATAGCTTTTGGGACTGGGCAGGCTCACGTCTGCTACGCCGGCAATGAACCGGATTCAAGCGGTAATATGCGATGGGTGTTACCCTACCGTAACCCGTGTGACTGCACTGAAATAAGGCCTGGTGGAGTCAACATGCAGACACCATGGCGTCCGTTTCAACCTCGATATCTGAATTCATTGGTGATAACTGATGATATTGATGAGATCAAGATGCTGCTGAATTGTACATTGGGTAAGATACCCCCTCCCCCCAATCAATCATCATTCCATCCTTCCATGTGAGCATTTTAATTGTCAGGATTTTGTGTGGCTTTTTGATTTTTGTGGTTAAAAATGTTTCGCCCGTGTTTTAGCGGCTATTTCTGGAAACTTTTGTTTTCATTTGAATATTGATAATTTCATTTTAGAATGGAAAACAAATACTATATTTGTCAGAAGGTTTGTTTAACAGTAAAACGATGCCAAAAAAATTGATATTGGGACCCACCATAAATTCATTTCTGTACACATTATTGTAAAACCATACTTCTCACAATTACTTTTGGAAATGTGTCATTTTAAAGAATTTATTTTCCCTTCCTCGAGTAAACTAGCAATGTTCCGATGAGAACAAAAATTGACGGAAATTGCCGTTAAAATAACGAAAAATACGAGCGATACTGTAAAAACCACAATACAATCAAGCATGGTATTCGCAAAAACCATGATTGATCACAGTCGTACATGATGATGGTTTAAAATATCTCTTGTATACTCTTTCTGTCTGAGGTATATACTATCATTTTAATAAAATACTTTGCCAACTGACTTGTCGACGTTTTCACTATGGATGTATTTACAGATATTTTACATAAAGATATATCGCTCGTGTTTGGGCCGATTTGACGGTAAGAAATAGATTTAAATGTCGAATGGCTCTTTTTATGGGCTTAAGGAAGTTATAAGCTTTCATTTAAAGGTATGATGCATCATTGGTTTTTTGAAGAATGTGTCCATTCCAAACATCTAGTTTTCAAAATACACATCATAATACTAACCTTTGAAAATTTTATCAAAATCGGTGTTCACGTTTTTGAGAAAACGTTTTTATTAATTATTTTGTGCATGTTCATATTGTGTTATTGTTGCAATCGATATCAACTGTTGCGTTTTTTGGAGGTCTTCATATACAATTTTCTCGAAGATGACAGCATTTCAGACGGAAATATTTCTTAGGGCGATTGGTACAAGTATCACCTTTGTAAACATTTACCTTTCAGATTGAAACTCATCAAACATTTTTTTTATCATTACCAAAGCTATATCTTACCTTTGAGACATTGAACGAAAATATCCACCAAGGATTAATACCATGTAAAATTAATAAAATGTAGGCCCACTGTTTTAATCCTCACCTTGCACGAGGACGTGTGCAGTCTTCCCATTCGTCAGCGTGGCTATCATCAGAATCAAGCGTGTTTTAAATATCGCTTTTATCCGAACTTCATAATTTCTTTTTCTTCGTTTAATAACGATATTATTATCTTTCAATGTTTGTTCACTTTTTAATCTATTTCGTGGGTCTCTTGAGTCAAACATGGGCGATATATCTTTTAAAAAGTGACTTTAAAGATTAAATTTGTCGAATACTATACACTTTCAAAACTAGTGTTGAATCAACCTTATAAGAATTCGGTCAATCTCAAAGAAAGTGCTGATGATTTAACATTTAGTAAAGTTAAATCTAGCTCAATAAATATTAATTCAACACTTTTTAAAAGTTAAATCCAACTTTATACAGTGTTGTCACTTACCAAATTCTTGAAATGTTGATTCAACACATAAATTTGTTTAGAATGTATACGTATTAATTCTTGATAATTTCCATGTTTCTTGCAAACTTCAGAAAAGCTCGTCTTTAAGAGAGACAGTTTCTCCATCAGTTGTAGAAACAACGCGATCATCGATGTGAAGTGGGCCCTCTACGGTCGTGAAGACGACCCGGCGATATGTTTTTATATTAAGGCTGAACCTTGCGGTGATGAAACTCATTCGCTGCAGAAGGTTCAGGAAGCTTGTCAGGGCAAGAAGCAATGTGCCTTCACTGTCAACAATGATTACTTTAGTGATCCTTGTGGAGGTGTTGGAAAGTATCTGAAAGTTATCTATGTCTGTGCGACACCAAATTAATGGGTTAAAGTTTTGGACAAAATAATACAATAGATAAATGTGTTGGGTGAGTAAGTTTTGACGGCAATTTTATTAAGGCCTTATAATATGCCGAAATAGTTTGCAGTAATAGTAGGTTAATATATTTTCATACGTGTCAGCAGATAATTCAACATACCGGTGTTGACCCTGCTACCTGTAGATATACACTACAGCACTATACAACACTATACCAATTGTAAGGTTACCAGTCCTTTAGGACATTTTTAGTTTTCTTTTTGTTTGCTATGAAACGATGTCCAGTTGCAGCCAAAATTACTGGATCGATTGGAATTCTGCCATGCTGTGTTTTTCACATAATGGTATGAACGTTTGCCCGATTTGTGGGGCCTCTCTTAGACACCGTATTTTGTGTATGGCAAATTTGGTCTGGTTCCAGTAACCGTGTTTAGTACACGTCTTTCTCTGGTTGGCAAAAAAACAAAAACAAAAACTGCACTGATTTTGAAGCCGACCTATGACCAGAAACCGGAGATTTTTCTTTTTGGCCTTATATGTTAATGTACAATTCCTTGTGAGGGCTCACACAGTCTAGTTCGGAATTATACTGACCCTAGCCTAAAGATCTGACGTCACGCTTTGGGGCTCGTGAATTACGCCAGATACTTGCCGTGCAGCCACCATGTTTGTTTTCCGGAGATTCAACTTTGACCTTGGTTGGTAGCTAGCGCGAGCCTCGGAGCGTGACGTAATATCTTCAACACCACGTATCCAAGGAAATCGTATTAAAGGAAACCTTGAGTATAAAGACAGAGGGACCAGTCTATAAAAACCTTTCTTGTGAATCAAATCTACGAAGTCTTGTGTCCATACAAAATAAGTAAAATATTTTGATCAAGAAAAAAGTGAAGCCCCATGTAGCTAACCTCGTCCCCAGGGTCTATCTCGGTCTCATGCTTGACCCTGGTGGGAAAATGATTTCTGCAATGCGATTGTTTGCTACAAAATAATAAGCAGCTAGTATCAGTTTATTCTATTTTATTTCGAAAAAACTAAATATTTGTATTGTTGTAGTCAAAATATCATCCCTATATAATAATGTTTTAACACGTCAAATGTTTTTTATGATTTTTTTTTTCTTTTTAAGAATGCTGAAATACGAGAAATTATTATCTACCTGCAATGCGTAGGATTTAAATTAATTTGACCTAGTTCTGCCTGACCCGGTGCAATATTTGTTATGCAGTAAAGAATTACCATTATCTTATATAGCTATAATTTTAAAAAGCTACTTTTATAAATAAAAATAAAAATAAATAAATATATTATTAATTTGTTTTAATTACAAAATTAATTCAGAACAAAGCCTTTCTGTATAATAGTAATTCACGGCTGTGGAGGATTTGTTTTTTTAAAGGAAAATAAAATCAACATTTTATTTTTAAAATATAAATGCATCAAGGTGGAAAACAAATCGCGTCCCGGCCTTCGTACTGCGGCACACACTCTTCTTTTTAAAAATGTATGAGACTCTATCCTCATCCCCATGGCTACAGTACAGTGCGGGGAGCCAGTGCACAACGTGTGAGGGCCATTTGATTTGAAAACGCGTAGATTGAGTCGCAATCGTTGACATACAAAACAGTGCGCGAAGCCAGTGGAAAACATGTGAGGGGGCCATTCGATTGGAAAACGTAGATTTGAGTCGCAATCGTTGGCACACAGTGTGTGCGAAGGCAGTGCACCATGTGAGGGCCGGGGCCATTCGATTTGAAAACATGTAGATTGAGTCTTGGGTACCGGTAAATTTACCGGTAAAAAAAAGTGGAAAATTTCACAAATCAAACGTATGTTTTATACAAAGAAAATTGGTAAGTTTCATTAATAAATAGGCCTATGAATGACGGGGGGGAAAAAAAAAAAAACCGACCCGAGATTTCAGCACTTTTGGGTCGGTCGGTGGAGGGCAACTCAACATCTTTTTTTTTGGGCCTAATGTGCTTGCACGTAGTGTCGCGGTCATTATGCGCCGTCAATAGGCTGCATAATTTTGCCCTTCTCGCGAAGAATTGAGACGTAACCTGCATGAACTAAGGAAAAGAACAATATTTAAAAATTATTTGAAAATCCTTAGTTGTAACTGGGCCAGGTACAAAACAAAACTCCCATAGGCCTATTACCAAACAATGATGTAAGAGAGACAAAATACCCATTAAAAGTAATATTTTAATACAATTTACGTACAATAGAGGTAAACCATTATATATATATATATATATATATATATATATATATATATATATATATATATATATATATATATATATATATATATATATATATATATATATATATATATATATATATATAAATTTTACCTAACCAACATTTACCTACAAGTTAGGTAAATAAAATTACCCAATATCGCAGTAATATGTTATTCATCTGTTAGGTAACATTTTACCCAACGCCTGTTTGGTTTTACTTAATTATTAAGTTCACCAGGAACATCTAAAACAAGGTAAGATTTTACACAACCTATGTATATTTTTTTCTCTGTGTGTATTGTAACGAAGCAGAAGAAAGGTGAGAACACTCTTTTTCTTACAGGTCTGGTTAACGTTAAGTTGTTTATTAATTTAGGACTATAAAATAACAAATTAATATCCAACATACAAGTTTTCTACTAAACTGGGGTGAACGTCCACTATACACTCAAATTTTACGATGTGAGTGGAATTTCATGGCAAAAACTTTCAGTGTAAGGATTAACAAGGCTAAACAAGACTATAGCAATACTACAAGGCTAAACAAGACTATAGCAATACTACAAGGCTACCAGAAAGGGGCCTGGAAGAAATAGAAATACAAAAATATTAATTAAATGCATACCTTCCCATTTGGATAACTTTTAAATTAAAGATTAACTGGGACTTACTTCGTTTGAGTAAATTTAGACCATGTCAATGCAAAATTTACTATTACTCATAGTGCAAATATTCAAGTTAAACTTGGAAATGAAAAATACAAAATCACATGTGGAAATTACACTTCACAGTAAAGATAATTCCCACCTATGGAACTCACCCAGACACTCTTCTGCACCCGAAAGGTTACTGCCTGATGGATGAAAATGAAATTGTACCATACAATTGTCATTTAACGGAAGGAAAACTAATGGTGGCTGAACTTAAGAAACGAAAATAACTAAGAAGAACAGCTCTCTACTGTAGACCCTTCCTCTACAGCGGCAAGTGCAGGAATGGTTCCTTAACATTGCACTATGCAGCTCACTGTAACGCTTGATTGAACATTGGCATCCTACATAGAAGAGTTCCAAAAGAAGGACACTGGGCATTTTATACATTCCAAAAGGGTTTTAAAAATCACTAAAGGTAAGTATGCAAGCAATGAATTTGCAGAATGCAAAGTCAGCTGGTTACACCGAGTAGTAAAAGTCATTAAAGGTAAGTAAGCAATGAATCTGCAGAATGCAAAGTCAGCTGGTTACACACACCCAAAGATAAAAAGATTTTGGACACCCGAGTCAAATTTCCACATTTTAAAACCTTATTCAGACCTGCTTACATTTTGAAACAACAATTAATTACACACAAATCCATTTTTCCTTTACATTTCAAGGAATTTTGTTATAAGAAAAAAAACACCTTTACACCGTTTTCCTTAAACTCCTAGTACCTTAATAAATACACTCGACAATTAATTATTCAATATTTACAATTTCCATGTCTAAGCCACATAAACTCCACTCAGGTCTACTCACCGATACTGGCTCGTCAATTTGCACTAATTTTCATCTAAACAAACCACCTTGATGCTTACCATGACTAGGGCTAAACCCAAGTACGAGCTAAACTCTCATGGTCATCTTAGGTTCACATTTTCGTATATTTTTGTCTGGAGACAATTCGTCTCAAAAAATTAAGAAAAGTGCAAATGATACATTTAAACTTGCCAGTCGGTAGCTTACCCTCTTGAGTCCAGTCTATGAATAAAGACATTGCCTGCCTGTAGAATTAGGAATCCACGTAGAGCCTTAAAAGCCTAAGTAAATCAGTCATATTCCTGCATCTATTCGGGAAAAGAATAATAAGCAGAAATATTAAAATGACTCCAATTCCTGTACTTAGAAGTGATCCATTCATGAATCCACAAAATATGATATAAAGATATCATACCAATCATACAAAACAAGAGAAATCCCAATTCAATCTTAATTGAGTCCTTAATAGTAACCACAGAACATGAACTATCATCATGTGAAATTTGTTCATGTAAGGCAACTGAACGAGGCTCATGAAAGAGATTGCTATGTTTACCAGCTGTAGATCTAGTTGTACGACGCAAGGGTACTGTAACCTTCGTTTTGACCTGATACTGAGGTTCAGCAATAGCAGCTTGCGGTGGTACTACGGTTATGGTGTCATTGGTTGAAGGAGAACTCTCAGGTAAAATTGAAGGAGAACTCTTAGGTGGAAGAACCATAATTTCCATTTCCGACTCGGAATTAGAGCTATATGGATCTTCGACGGTACTTTGCTTTCCGTGTAGAGAGTCCTTTTGGGTATCGGAATTGTCTTCGGTAACCCTTGCTAGCTTCAACTCAGTGGAGTGTACATTTTTTGTGTGTGATCAGAATCATCTAACGATTGGATCGTATAGACAAAATTGTCATGATCGGGTTGATCGACGATTCTGTAGCGCTGTGGAGAGTAGGCATCTTGGATCTTATGACGGCCCTTGAATTGATGCTGTTTGAGGTATACAAAATCTCCAATAGCAAAGGTATACGGTTTTGCTTTACGATTGCAGATGGCTTCACGAGATTTCGCAGTTGCTTTTAATTTCTTCCGAGCAATCTCATAAGATTGTTGCAACCGTTGTCGATGTAGAGACACCCAGTCGTCACTGCTCTTTTGTTGTTTGCCGAGAAGGAGATCAACTGGAAGGAGAGCTTCTCGTCCAAACATCAGATAAAACGGTGTAAGGCTGGTAGCTGGATGGATAGTAGCATTGTAACAATAGACTAGTTCACCCAAATGTTTGTTCCAATGTCTTTTCTGCTTTTCGGTCAGAGTTCTAAGTAGGTCGTGCATCGTCCGATTAAACCGTTCACATTGCGCGTTACCTTGCGGATGGTAGGCAGTAGTCCTAGACTTTCGAACACCATACAAAGAGCAGAGTTGTTGGATTAAATCAGATTCAAACTGTCTCCCTTGATCGGAATGAATCCGCTCTGGAACCCCAAACTTAACGAACCATTCATTTACCAGAACTCTAGCAGTTGTTACAGCGGTCTGGTCTTTCGTCGGAACGGCCAAAGTGTATTTGGAGAAAATATCAGTGATTACAAGAACATTCTCAATACGATCCGATGTTGGTTCCAAGACAGTGAAATCAATGGCAACCACTTCAAGAGGACGCGATGCAATCAATTGACTTATTGGATTTCTTGGTTTAGGAGATGGAAGTTTAGCCACAATACACCTCTCACAATGCTGAACCCAATCCTTAATGTCTCGAAACATACCAGGCCAGTAACATCTTTGTTGAATCAAAGAAAATGTTCTCTCTACTCCTTGATGGCCACTCTGGTTGTGAAGTGAAGAAAGGACAGTTGGCTTCAAACAACTTGATAGTAAGAATTGCTTAGTGTCAATGCCGTTATGAATTATTGTCCTGTACAAAACCCCATCAATCTCAACAATTTTCTCACATTGCCTGAGAAGGACCAATACCAAATGAGGTTCAAGCTTTCTTTCCGAAGGAGAAGGTCTCTTCCCATTACGGAAGTAGAAGGAGAACCTTTGTATAGTAGGGTCTTTCTGTTGTATTTGCTGAAGTTCCTCTTTGGAGTACGAGGGGAATGATGAAATTTGTGAAACTACTGCATGACAGTTCCTGGCTGCAGCCAACTCAAAGTGTTCTACCGTGCCAGCGACTTGGAGGTCTACTGGAACAAGGGAAGGAGACACGTTTATATGAATGAGACCTTGAGTTTCATCGGTTGCTTCACCTTCAACTTCTCGTGGGATTCTTCGAGAAAGAGCATCTGCATTGGCGTTCTCACGACCTGTTCTATACCTAATTTGGAAATCATAGGTATTAAGTCTTGCCACCCATCTCTGTTCAGTAGCGTCCAGACGTGCTGTCTGCAGGTGACTGAGTGCGTTATTATCAGTCCATACTTCAAAGGAGCTTCCGTACAAATAGTCCTTGAACTTTTCAGTTACAGCCCAAGTGAGTCCCAGGAGTTCCAACTTCATCGAACTATATCTTTGCATGTGTCGCTCATTGGGACGGAAAGTACGGCTTGCATAAGCTATCACTTTTCGTTTTCCGTCTTGTTGAGAAAGGACAGCACCAAATCCATCTAAGCTGGCGTCGATTTCAACAATAAACGGCTGAATGAAGTCAGCATAAGCTAGAATGGGCACAGATGTAAATTGACTTTTAAGTTGTTCAAACGCTTCCTGGCACTTCTCGGTCCATCGCTTGCGGAAGTAACTCGGTAACTTTTTCTGGCACTCCCCAATCAAGGAATACAACTCACGAGTGATCTTTGAGAATGAAGGCACATACCGTCTGTAATAGCCCGCGAATCCGAGGAATGTACTTAACTGCTTCAATGTCCGTGGAGTGGGCCATTCAGCTACTGCATTCGTCTTGTTGTCGTCGGTTGCTATACCATCTGCCGAAAGAACATGACCCAAATACGAAATTTGACGCTTGAATAGATGGCATTTCGAGGGTTTCAACTTCAAGCCATTGGCCTTAAGTCTTGTGAAGACGAGGTCCAAGTGCTCCAAATGTTCGAAGGATGGAGAATAGATGAGAATATCATCTAAGTAGACTAACAGCATCTGGAATGTCAAAATCGCCGAAACATCGCTGCATGAGTCTTTGAAAGGTCGCAGGTGCTCCACAGAGACCAAAGGGCATGCGGTTGTATTCGTACAACCCCAATGGAGTTGTAAAAGCTGTCTTTTCACGATCGTCTTCATGCATCCTCACCTGGTGATAACCACTTGCAAGATCAAGGGTGCTAAAGAACTTGGCGCCAAGTGGAGCATCGAAAGATTCTAAGACTCGAGGCAGTGGGAAGGCGTCTCGCTTCGTTTGTGTGTTCAGTCGACGGTAGTCTACACACATACGCAAGAAACCGTCTTTCTTTCTAGCCAGAACAATTGGGGCTGCATAGGGGCTGTAGCTCTCTCTGATAATATCCGCTTGAAGGAGATCTCGGATATGTTGTTTTACTTCCTCAAACTGATCAGGTGGTATGCGGCGGAAAGGTTGTGAAACCGGTTCGTCATGTTTTGTGATAATTCGATGGGTAACTGTTGAGGTGTCACCCAAGTCAAACTGTCCTGTGGCAAAAATATCATGATGCTTGTGAAGAAGAGAATTGATCTGTGCAAGCTGTTTGTCAGTACCATCAAACTCTGATAAGTCAACGCAGACTGGACTGCTCTTCAGTTCTGAAGAAGATGTTTCTTCATGCACCGTGATCATGATTTCATTGACAGACACCTGTTTGAATTCGACTTCTAGACAATTCCCACTAGTCACGGAATCGACTGGATTCATGATACCAATTGGTGTGCGTTCGGGTACAATTACACCTTCTGAAGATAGATTAACCATCCTCACTGGGAAATATCTACGAGTTGCATCAACAATGGTAGACTGCACAATGACTCCAAGACAAAGATTGTCAGAATTTCTCAGGGGTTCAACTACTGAGAACCTGGTTCCAGTTCTTTTAGCTGTAGCTTCAACCGTGACCCAAGATTGTGCTGGAATAAAAGTCGAAACACCGGTCACTGTATGTACTAATGATGAAGTTTGTTTTGTGGCGGATTGAATTCCGCTAGTAATATTCACTTCATTTGTGATTGCAGGTGATATAATGTTCATACCTAATACCATAGGAACTTGTCGTTTCTGCTCACAATACTCTTTGTTGTCCGAATTTTTGACAACAATCACTCCCATTTTCGGTAAACTGACCCCTTCAATCTCGACATCAATCTCAAGGTAGCCAATGTAAGGAATGTTCAACCCAGTAGCGCAAGTGAGAGATAACCAGAGACCTTCGGTTACCATCTCCGCTCCCACAGGCTTCAGGAAACTTCTGAAGAATTCCTCGGTCACGGTAGAAACCATCGATCCTGTGTCTACAAGGCACTGCGCTTTAACACTTCCTATCTTGACTTCCATCGTTGGAGATATCCCAACAAAGCGATCGTGAAGATCCGTCTGGTCGATAGTAGTGGTATGTGTTGAACCCATTTTGATCCTGCCCACCTGAGGGTTCTTGTCGATGGGAGGCTCTAGTTTGACACAGCAGATTTTTGAGTCTGTTCAGTCTTTTTGTACCATTCAGCGGTGTGGCGTGCAGCTTCGGCTTTACGGTACTCTGCTAGCTCCGATTGAGTCTCCAAAAGCTGTTTTCTGAAGCAAGTTAAAGTGCGATGTCCTCTCCGTTGGCAATGATCACAGAACGGTCTAAGGCGATTGGATGAAAAAGATGGACCATAGCTCTCAGCTACCTGTGAAGTGTTGGATGGAGATGAAGTTCCCCGTTGTGTACTTTCCGAGACTACCTTCAGAAGTTGGTTGATTTGCGCCTGTTGATCCTTGATGAGTTGTCGTTGCTCTTCGAGTAGACTTCTCATCTGTTTGGTTTCCTCAGCTGAGTTGAATTGTGTCGTACTTCGAGCTTCCTCGACAATAGCTTTGGTCTTTGTATCGGAGTCATTATCCTCTTCGGCCCATTCAGTTGCCTCGTGGCGTAATCTAAGAAATGACAAACTGGGATTATCTCTTAACTGTTTCTTCAAGTGCTTTCGTAAAACCTCATCAAAAACACCCTCAGAAAACTGATCACAGTAACTTGTCTTTAGAGCAATTTAAGTGGGGGCATTTGATTATGACCTTGTTTAAAACCTCCATTAAATGATGCGAGAAATCTCTAAGGGACTGAGACTGTTTCCACTCGAAAAATTGTCTTTGCAACTGAACACCTGTCGCTTTGACTCCAATACATCGTGTAAGATTGAAACTAACTTATCAACTGTATCACGGTCTAACAAGGGGCGTAATTTAACTTCCTCCCTAGCTGCACCTTCCAAGTGCTGGAACATAAAATGAACTTTATCTTCATCAGCAAGAGGTCTCGAGGCAATTGATGCATGAATGTCACAAAGCCAATCTTCTAAGGTAATATCACGTTCCTTGCCTGTGAATGATTTGATCTTTTTCTGAGATGGCATTAACACATAAGCTGGGGAGGTTGTTTCTTTTTGCTTTCCAGAAACTAATTCTATTTTAGAAGTCAACCTGTCTATTTTATCCACCAAAAAGTCTATGTCTTCTTGAGAAGCCATTTTTTTAAATTTTATTTATTTATTTTTTTCTGTCAATCTACATTCAATCAATGAAGTTAACTTAAAATATGAATATACGGCAATTCACAATCATCGTGTACATAATCAAAGTTCCATACATTAATAGCAGTAATCTACATTTCGGAGTTCTTCGGTGTCCAGTCGGTGTCTTGTCCTGTGCCGCTGTTGCTTTCCAGAAGTCACTTCCCAGGCACTCCACGTCGTCATTCGGCACTATAAACGAACCACCTTGATGTTTACCATAACTAGGTTGAACGTTAAGTTCTTTGGTTCATCTTAGGCAATCATGACGTCATCAGCTTTGATGCACACCGGACTGTCTAGCTGATGCGGAGCTTCGCTGAACCAGGTTGGAGACTTCGAGTCTGGTAGCCTTGTAAGGGATTGGGTAGCCTTAAATGTTTTGGGTGGGTTTATGATTTTGAATTTTGAATTTAAATTTTTTTTTCTTTAATTAAAAATTTTCGTTTCCTTTTTGTTTCTTCTCATTTTAAAGTCCCAAACAATCAACCAGATCCTGCCGACTTCGCCATTTTGTAACCAAGCAGAAGAAAGGTGACAACACTCTTTTTCTTTACAGGTCTGGTTAACGTTAAGTTGTTTATTAATTTAGGACTATAAAATAACAAATTAATATCCAACATACAAGTTTTCTACTAAACTGGGGTGAACGTCCACTATACACTCAAATTTTACGATGTGAGTGGAATTTCATGGCAAAAACTTTCAGTGTAAGGATTAACAAGGCTAAACAAGACTATAGCAATACTACAAGGCTAAACAAGACTATAGCAATACTACAAGGCTAAACAAGACTATAGCAATACTACAAGGCTACCAGAAAGGGGCCTGGAAGAAATAGAAATACAAAAATATTAATTATTAAATGCATACCTTCCCATTTGGATAACTTTTAAATTAAAGATTAACTGGGACTTACTTCGTTTGAGTAAATTTAGACCATGTCAATGCAAAATTTACTATTACTCATAGTGCAAATATTCAAGTTAAACTTGGAAATGAAAAATACAAAATCACATGTGGAAATTACACTTCACAGTAAAGATAATTCCCACCTATGGAACTCACCCAGACACTCTTCTGCACCCGAAAGGTTACTGCCTGATGGATGAAAATGAAATTGTACCATACAATTGTCATTTAACGGAAGGAAAACTAATGGTGGCTGAACTTAAGAAACGAAAATAACTAAGAAGAACAGCTCTCTACTGTAGACCCTTCCTCTACAGCGGCAAGTGCAGGAATGGTTCCTTAACATTGCACTATGCAGCTCACTGTAACGCTTGATTGAACATTGGCATCCTAATTGTTTGATGACAATGCTCACAACCATTCCAAGACTTCCAACATAGAAGAGTTCCAAAAGAAGGACACTGGGCATTTTATACATTCCAAAAGGGTTTTAAAAATCACTAAAGGTAAGTATGCAAGCAATGAATTTGCAGAATGCAAAGTCAGCTGGTTACACCGAGTAGTAAAAGTCATTAAAGGTAAGTAAGCAATGAATCTGCAGAATGCAAAGTCAGCTGGTTACAGTATTTTTAACATCGTTCCAGCTGAAGCTTTTACATAGGCCTATTTCTATCTGTATGCTATCTCTTTATTAATACAAAGTCGTATGCATCAACAAACATTTACTAAAAGTTTGTGAAGACACGTTTTAGGCCAAAAAATGTCTCAGGTTTCTTGTCATAGGTCGGCTTCAAAATAGATGCAGTGAAGGTTTTTATTTATTTTTATTAATTTTTTAAGTAATTTTTTGAACCAGACCAAATTTTCAATGCACAAAGTATGCATGGTGGCTAAGAGAGGCCTCACAAATCGGGTAAACGTTCATACCCCTATGTGGAAAAAGTCCTTTAAAACACAATGCGGCGTAATTCTAATCGATCAAGCAATTTTGGCTGAAATTGGACATCGTTCCATAATCGTTTCATTATGGAATGCCATGGTCGAGCGGTTTAGTGCATCGGATTTGTGTTCTGATGGCTGAGTCGTCAGAATGTGGGTTCGAATCCTGGCCACCACCATGGTACTTGTGTCCTTGAGCAAGTCACTTTACCATAATTGCTTCTCTCCACCCAGTGGTAAATGGGTACCTGTGAGGGCAGAGTTGGTTGTTGTGTTTGATTAGCCCTATATGCGCTGTAATGGCAGCAATTGAGCTGTATACTCCCCAGGGAGCTGAGATGGTTTCAGGAATGATTTATGCGCCTGATGAGCAGGGGTAATAACATAATGCGCCTTGAGCACCAGTTTGGTGGATACGTACGCTATATAAGTCTACATTATTATTATTATTATTATTATTACTATTATTAAAAACAAACAAACAAACAAACACAACAAAACAAAACAAATGCCGACAGACGGGTCTGAGGCGACGCGCTCAGAGACCAGAAACCAGAGACTTTTTTGGGCATAATAAAGAATATTACAATAAATTGTAACTAAAGGACTTAATACCATAAATTACTTAACAGTATATCATGACACTGATGACATTCAAAATATGAGATATCGTTTTGGTTTGCGGTAACACCATGTGTTTATCTCAACTATCGCGAAGCTGAGGTACAGGTTCTGAAAAGAACCTTATCGTTCAAGGGAGAACCAATATCGGACAACTCGTTTTTCTCTACTGTCACTAAACCGCTCGTCCACACCCCAAATAAAATTTAAAAAAATAATAATAATACAATTTTTTTTAAATCCGTAAAGATTCCAGTCTCACAGAAGCCCAATTTCCTCTTTTTCAATGTTTTTTTTCGTGAAAATATTGAAAATTTTAAGCATCAAACATTTTCAAACCCATACAAAATATTTCTCAGTTTGGGTGGAGGAATAAGACAAGGCTGTCATTGAAATATTTGTTTTCAGTGCTGCAATTTCGTGAAGTTTGACATACATTTTCATCTCTTAAACAATTAATTTGTGAGTAGAGACTGTTCTTGTACTAAAAGACATGTTGTTTTGTACGAACCTGAGAAGTAATAAGATCATTATTTTTTTACATGGGAAAGAATTATTTTGCGATCGTTTCGTTGTAAGATATTTTGTTTGACCTTTGACATTCTTCACATCGCTTTAACGACCACAAGAGGGCGAACGTTCAACGGGATGTTTGTTCGATTAGGTTGTACTCGGGGCTCACCCATGTGACGTACTTGGGTTACCTCGGGGAAGCTACTTGATCGAACGCACCCAAATTATTAACGTTGAATAAACCAAGTTAAATTTACTAGCTGGTTTACAAAACCAAATATTTCAGCCTCTTCAAACGATTTCAATTCAAATTGTGTACATTATCATGTTTTGGTTATGTTGTCTGAGCTTTTGCGGGTTTAAACTCAATACCATTCAGTATAAACGCCATGGCAAATCGGGGGGAGGGGGGGCGATCCTTTCAGATTAAAGCACCAATTATACACCATATTTACCACAGCATCTCACGTGTGTCTACTTTTGTGCACCTTTTTCAACACCCCCGTTTTTAGATTACATCTCAAGGTATATTTAAATTGAAGGCCAATTTTTATAACTCGTTAATTTCGCTATATGCTTCGCTAGTAGAATCGAAAGGAAATATCATTCGCTTAAATGACTCTATTCTTATGCTGTAATGTGCTCTGCTATTATATACGGGATCATTCAATGTATGCGAAGGGTGTAGGCATGTAATAGCTTTTCAAAATGCACTGGTACAGTGGTAGGTTTATGAAATATTTATGAGACTAAAAATAACGGGAAAAACACAAAAGCTTGATCTTAAATTTGCATGACCTTTGGTAAGTATACCCAGTTACAAAATTAATAAATAATAATCTAAAAACTTACTTGATTTGAAGTTGTCATGGTACCAAACTTTCTGAGAAATTATTCCTTTTGACAAGCCATGTAATTGTATTAGAAAACGTGTGGTTAAGAAAATGTGTGGATAATCCTTAAGACAAAAATAGGGACATTATTGTTTCGCACAGTTAGTAACTTCATAACTTCAATTGTAAATTTTATTTATGTATTTATTTTTTTAAAGGTAGTACATGTACATCAAAGGTTTATATATATACATGTAATGTGGCTCCAGAGACAGGGTCACCTGGAAGCATTGGTGGATTGGGGCACGTGCACCCTTTTGTTTCGCTGTGCATGTAAATTTACCATACTTTTTAGCAGTGTGTTTCAGCTTTGTGCCCCACCTTTTTAGCAGTGTGCCCCACCTTTATAGCAGTGTGCTCCACCTTTATAGCAGTGTGCCCCACCTTTATAGCAGTGTGCCCCACCTTTATAGCAGTGTGCTCCACCTTTTTAGCAGTGTGCCCCACCTTTATAGCAGTGTGCCCCACCTTTTTAGCAGTGTGCCCCACCTTTTTAGCAGTGTGCCCCACCTTTATAGCAGTGTGCCCCACCTTTATAGCAGTGTGCCCTTGTGCCCCACCCTTTTAGCAGTGTGCCCCACCCTTTTAGCAGTGTGCCCCACCTTTTTAGCAGTGTGCCCCACCCTTTTAGCAGTGTGCCCCACCCTTTTAGCAGTGTGCCCCACCCTTTTAGCAGTGTGTCCCACCCTTTTAGCAGTGTGCCCCACCTTTTTAGCAGTGTGCCCCACCTTTTTAGCAGTGTGGCCCACCTTTTTAGCTTTGTGCCTCACCTTTATAGCAGCGTGCCCCACCTTTATAGCAGCGTGGCCCACCTTTATAGCAGCGTGCCCCACCTTTTTAGCAGCGTGGCCCACCTTTATAGCAGTGTGACCCACCTTTTTAGCTTTGTGCCTCACCTTTATAGCAGTGTGCCCACATTTATAGCAGCGTGCGCCACCTTTTTAGCAGCGTGCCCCACCTTTATAGCAATGTGCCCCACCTTTTTAGCTTTGTGCCTCACCTTTATAGCAGTGTGCCCCACCTTTATAGCAGCGTGCCCCACCTTTATAGCAGTGTGCCCCACCTTTATAGCAGTGTGCCCCACCTTTATAGCAGTGTGCCCCACCTTTTTAGCTTTGTGCCCCACCTTTATAGCAGTGTGCCCCACCTTTTTAGCAGTGTGCCCCACCCTTTTAGCAGTGTGCCCCACCCTTTTAGCAGTGTGCCCCACCTTTTTAGCAGTGTGCCCCACCCTTTTAGCAGTGTGCCCCACCCTTTTAGCAGTGTGCCCCACCCTTTTAGCAGTGTGTCCCACCCTTTTAGCAGTGTGCCCCACCTTTTTAGCAGTGTGCCCCACCTTTTTAGCAGTGTGGCCCACCTTTTTAGCTTTGTGCCTCACCTTTATAGCAGCGTGCCCCACCTTTATAGCAGCGTGGCCCACCTTTATAGCAGCGTGCCCCACCTTTTTAGCAGCGTGGCCCACCTTTATAGCAGTGTGACCCACCTTTTTAGCTTTGTGCCTCACCTTTATAGCAGTGTGCCCACATTTATAGCAGCGTGCGCCACCTTTTTAGCAGCGTGCCCCACCTTTATAGCAATGTGCCCCACCTTTTTAGCTTTGTGCCTCACCTTTATAGCAGTGTGCCCCACCTTTATAGCAGCGTGCCCCACCTTTATAGCAGCGTGCCCCACCTTTATAGCAGTGTGCCCCACCTTTTTAGCTTTGTGCCTCACCTTTATAGCAGTGTGCCCCACCTTTATAGCAGCGTGCCCCACCTTTTTAGCAGTGTGCCCCACCTTTATAACAGCGTGCCCCACCTTTATAGCAGCGTGCCCCACCTTTTTAGCAGCGTGGCCCACCTTTTTAGCAGTGTGCCCCACCTTTATAGCAGTGTGCCCCACCCTTTTAGCAGTGTGCCCCTCCCTTTTAGCAGTGTGCCCACCTTTTTAGCAGTGTGACCCACCCTTTTAGCAGTGTGCCCCACCCTTTTAGCAGTGTGCCCCACCTTTTAGCGGTGTGCCCCTCCCTTTTAGCAGTGTGCCCCACCCTTTTAGCAGTGTGCCCCACCCTTTTAGCAGTGTGCCCCTCCCTTTTAGCAGTGTGTCCCGCCTTTTTAACAGCGTGCCCCACCTTTATAACAGTGTGCTCTGGTTTCTGGTCTCCGTGCCCCGCTCCTCAGACTCGCGCGTCGGCATTATTAATTTTCTTTCTTTTTTTCTGAGCGAAACTGCGTCGAGTTGTAACATACTTGTAACATACTGAAGAGAGAATTTCAAATGGTGTCACCGCAATTAGTCCTACTTAACATGCCTTTTAGTACAAGAACAGTCTCTACTCACAAATTAATTGTTTAAGAGATGAATTTGTATGTCAAACTTCACGAAATTGCCGTACTGAAAACAAAAATGGCAGCCATTCAGAATATTCTCAAATTTATGTCACTTACCCAGGTCTGCCTCAAGTGACCTGCTTCGCGAGCAGGGCACTTGAGGCTTACCCAGGTAAGCCCCGGCAATGACGTCAGGCCTACTCGAACGCACCAGAGTCAGACCCGGGTCGACCCAGGGAAGCTGCAAAATTCCGGAGTCGTGAAATAACATTATCAAGGTTCATTTTTTAAAAGTCTCTATTGTACTATCAAAGATTTATTGTTTTTGCCTTGTTTCAATGTATCTTAAGTGTCCTACACCTAGGTGATAATCAGTGTACGATTATTTGTATGTCCTTCTATAGCTTTTGGGACTGGGCAGGCTCACGTCTGCTACGCCGGCAATGAACCGGATTCAAGCGGTAATATGCGATGGGTGTTACCCTACCGTAACCCGTGTGACTGCACTGAAATAAGGCCTGGTGGAGTCAACATGCAGACACCATGGCGACCGTTTCAACCTCGATATCTGAATTCATTGGTGATAACTGATGATATTGATCATCATTCCATCCTTCCATGCTCGCATTTTAATTGTCAGGATTTTGTGTGGCTTTTTGATTTTTGTGTTTAAAAATGTTTCGCCCGTGTTTTAGCGGCTATTTCTGGAAACTTTTGTTTTCATTTGAATATTGATAATTTCATTTTAGAATGGAAAACAAATGCTATATTTGTCAGAAGGTTTGTTTAACAGTAAAACGATGCCAAAAAAATTGATATCGGGACCCACCATAAATTCATTTCTGTACACATTATTGTAAAACCATACTTCTCACAATTACTTTTGGAAATGTGTCATTTTAAAGAATTTGTTTTCCCTTCCTCGAGTAAACTAGCAATGTTCCGATGAGAATAAAATTTGACAGAAATTGTCGTTAAAATAACGAAAAATACGAGCGATACTGTAAAAACCACAATACAATCATGCATGGTATTCGCAAAAACCATGATTGATCACAGTCGTACATGATGATGGTTTAAAACATCTCTTGTATACTCTTTCTATCTGAGGTATTATACTATCATTTTAATAAAATACTTTCCCAACTGACTTGTCGACATTTTCACTATGGATGTATTTACAGATATTTTATTTAAAGATATATCGCTCGTGTTTGGTCCGATTTGACGGTAAGAAATAGATTTAAATGTTGAATGGCTCTTTTTCTGGGCTTAAGGAAGTTATAAGCTTTCATTTAAAGGTATGATGCATCATTGGTTTTTTGAAGAATGCATTCATTCCAATCATCTAGTTTTCAAAATACACATCATAATACTAACCTTTGAAAATTTCATCAAAATCGGTGTTCACGTTTTTGAGAAAACGTTTTTATTAATTATTTTGTGCATGTTCATATTGTGTTATTGTTGCAATCGATATCAGCTCTTGCGTTTTTTGGAGGTCTTCATATACAATTTTCTGGAAGATGACAGCATTTCAGACGGAAATATTTCTTAGGGCGATTGGTACAAGTATCACCTTTGTAAACATTTACCTTTCAGATTGAAACTCATCAAACATTTTTTTATCATTACCAAAGCTATATCATACCTTTGAGACATTGAACGAATATATCCGCCAAGGATTAATACCATGTAAAATTAATAAAATGTAGGCCCAGTGTTATAATCCTCACCTGGCACGAGGACGTGTGCAGTCTTCCCATTCGTCAGCGCGGCTATCATCAGAATCAAGCGTGTTTTAAATATCGCTTTTATCCGAACTTCACAATTTCTTTTTTATTCGTTTAATAACGATATTATCTTACAAAATTTGTTCACTTTTTAATCTATTTCGTGGGTCTCTTGAGCCAAACATGGGCGATATATATCTTTTAAAAAGTGGTTTTAAAGATTAAATCTGTCGAATACTATACACTTTCAAAACTAGTGTTGAATCAACCTTATAAGAATTCGGTCAATGACAACTGTTTGTAATGTTAAATCTAACTCAAAGAAAGTGCTGATTTAACATTTAGTAAAGTTAAATCTAGCTTAATAAATATTAATTCAACATATTTTAAAAGTTAAATCCAACTTTATACAGTGTTGTCACTGACCAAATTCTTGAAATGTTGATTCAACACCTAAATTTGTTTAGAATGTATACGTAGGCCTATTAATTATTGATACTTTCCATGTTTCTTGCAAACTTCAGAAAAGCTCGTCTGTGAGAACGACAAGTTCTCCATCAGTTGTAGAAACAACGCGATCATCGATGTGAAGTGGGCCCTCTACGGTCGAGAAGACGGTTCTACTCTCTGTGTCATCAATGAAGCAGTACTTTGCGGTAATGAAACTCATTCGCTGCAGAAGGTTCAGGAAGCTTGTCAGGACGAGGAGCAATGTGACATCACTGCCGACAATGATTACTTTGGTGATCCTTGTTATCTTGTTGGAAAGTATCTGAAAGTTATCTATGTCTGTGCGACACCAAATTAATGGGTTAAAGTTTTGGACAAAATAATACAATAGATAAATGCATTGAGTAAGAAAGTTTTTACAGCAATTTTATTAATGCCTTATAATATGCTGAAATAGTTTGCAGTAATAGTAGGTTAGTAGGCCTAATATATTTTCATACGTGTCAGCAGATAATTCAACATACCGGTGTTGACCCTGTTACCTGTAGATATACACTACAGCACCAACACTATACCAATTGTAAGGTTACCAGTCCTTTAGGACTTTTTAGGTGTTCGGGTATATGCCCGAAACACCTCTTGTTTTTGTTCGGTTTAAAAAAAAAAATTTTTTTTTACTTCTTCTTCTTCTTCTCCCCCATCTTGTCCGCAAACAAAAACATACTTGCAAACTTCACATGAACTTGAAACTTAGCATGTACTTAGAACTTAACAAGTAGATGAAACTCCAGTTGTAAGTGATCCCGATTTGACCTTACTTCCTGTCCAAACCGGAAGTCAAAGTTTAATATTTAAAAAAATCATATCTCAACAACCACAACAGGTAAATGGACATTTTTTGCACTATTGTATAGATTGTTAATTGTCGAAAAATATTTACAAAAACATGACCCCAATTTGACCTTACTTCCTGTCCAAACCGGAAGTCAAATTTTAACATTAAAAAAAAATTCATATCTCAACAACCACAAGAGGTAAATTCACAATTTTTGTACCATTGTACAGATCGTTAATTGTCAAATAATATTTACAAAAAGGTGACCCCAATTTGACCTTACTTCCTGTCCAAACCGGAAGTCAAAGTTTAATATTTAAAAAAAATTATATCTCAACAACCACAAGAGGTAAATTCACAATTTTTGTACCATTATACAGATTGTTAATTGTCGAAAAATATTTACAAAAAGGTGACCCCAATTTGACCTTACTTCCTGTCCAAACCGGAAGTCAAAGTTTAACATTTAAAAAAATAATATCTCAACAACCACAAGAGGTAAATTCACAATTTTTGTACCATTGTACAGATCGTTAATTGTCGAAAAATATTTACAAAAAGGTGACCCCAATTTGACCTTACTTCCTGTCCAAACCGGAAGTCAAAGTTTAATATTTAAAAAAAATCATATCTCAACAACCACAAGAGGTAAATTCACAATTTTTGTACCATTATACAGATTGTTAATTGTCGAAAAATATTTACACAAAGGTGACCCCAATTTGACCTTACTTCCTGTCCAAACCGGAAGTCAAAGTTTAATATTTTCAAAAAATCATATCTCAACAACCACAAGAGGTAAATTCACAAATTTTGTACCATTATACAGATCGTTAATTGTCAAAAAATATTTATACCCCAATTTGACCTTACTTCCTGTCCAAACCGGAAGTGAAAGTTTAATATTTAAAAAAATCATATCTCAACAACCACAGGAGGTAAATTGACATTTTTGTACCATTGTACAGATTGTTAATTGTCAAAAGTATTTACACAAAGGTGACCCCAATTTGACCTTACTTCCTGTCCAAACCAGAAGTCAAAGTTTAATATTAAAATAATTTCTAAATTCAGTATTGTATTGTATTCAAATAAACTTCTAGCGAGAACTTCAACAGACGTTAACGTTTGACTTCTCCAACACTTCGAATTGATGACGTAACCATTTTAACTTCAACCGAACACCTTGTTTTTGTTGTGACAAAAACTTATATCTAGTTTAGTTTTCTTTTTGTTTGCTATGAAACGATGTCCAGTTGCAGCCAAAATTACTAGATCGATTGGAATTCTGCCATGCTGTTTTTCACATAATGGTATGAACGTTTGCCCGATTTGTGAGGCCTCTCTTAGACACCGTATTTTGTGTATGGGAAATTTGGTCTGGTTCCAGTAACCGCGTTTAGTACCACGTCTTTCTCTGGTTGGCAAAAAAAAAAAAAAATGCACTGATTTTGAAGCCGACCTATGACCAGAAAACGGAGACTTTTCTTTTTGGCCTTATATGTTAATATGTTAATGAATACCCGAATATGAGAATGGCCCAAGTCCACAAGATGTTATTTTGAGAACATTTAAAATATATATATATTATACTTATTTCTTAAGATATGGTCTTTTGGTTTATGGCAACTTATTTATGCATATATGTGAATGTAAAAGGGTATACTGCATGATGATACACATTTAGGTCACAACGCAGGGGGGGTCACTTAGTACGTTGGACTTGGGGCCCTTCTCATAATCACACCATAGAAAAACATCAGTTTGTTGTGCATGTACCACATTTTATTTGTTTCAAATTAAAATAAACAATCTACAGTGGCTTTTTTACTGAAAGGAAACACAAGTACAATAATTTGACACTTAGGCCAAAAAAAAAAATGGTGGTTGTCCTCCACAACTTTTCTGGGGCAGGGGCGGGCGGGCGGATTTGTTTTCCATTCTTTTGTGCATTCATACCTTGTTACATGCACTCAATAGTAATACTTAGAGTGTGGATTTGGGCCTATCTTTCACACACAAGGTAGCCCTATGGTATAGCAATATTTTCCCCGGTGTAACTCATGTTGGCCAAAATATGGACTTGGGCCCTTCTCATATTCAGGTATTCAATTGTGAGGGCTCAACACAGTCTAATTCGGAACTATACTGACCCTAGCCTAAAGATCTGACGTCACGCTTTGGGGCTCGTGAATTATGCCAGATACTGGCCGTGCAGCCACCATGTTTGTTTTCCGGAGATTCAACTTTGACCTTGGTTGAAAGCTCGCGCGAGCCTCGAAGCGTGACGTAGTATCTTCAACACCATGTATCCAAGGAAATCGTATCAAAGGAAATCTTGAATATAAAGACAGAGGGACCAGTCTATAAAGACCCTTCTTGTGAATCAAATCTACTAAGTCTTGTGTCCATACAAAATAAGCAAAATATTTTGATCAAGAAAATAGTGAAGCCCCATGTAGCTAACCTCGTCCCCAGGGTCCATCTCGGTCTAGTCTCATTCTTGACCCTGGTGGGAAAATGCGGATTTCTGCATTGCTGATTGTTTGCTACAAAATAATAAGCAGTATCAGTTTATTCTATTTTTTCGAAATATTTATATTGTTGTATTTATATTGTTGTATTTATATTGTTGTATTCATAATATTCATATATAATAATGTTTTAACACGTCAAATGTTTTTTATGATTTTTTTTCTTTTTAAGAATACTGAAATACGAGGAAATTATTATCTACCTGCAATGCGTGGGGATTTAAATTAATTTGACTTAGTTCCGCCTGTCCCCGGTGCAATATTTTTTTATGCAGTAAAGAATTACCATTTTCTTATATAGCTGTAATTTTAAAAAGCTACTTTTATAATATATTCAGAACAAAGCCTTTCTGTATAATAGTAATTCACGGCTGTGGAGAATTTATTTTTTTAAAGGAAAATAAAGTCAACCTTCTTGCTTCTTCAATATGCAAAATGTTTGGATAATGAAATCGCCCGTTCCAGGGGCGAGAGAGTAGTGGGTACGAGGTATACAGAAACGGCTCGAAAGGTATGGGGGCGAGGCTACAACGCAGCTTCACACTGAACCCAACCTAGTCCCATGGGTTCTAGAGCACTTTTAATAACCAACAATCTTGGATATTTAAATCAGGTGCTCATAGCCGATGTGTTTTGGCGTAAAGTCTGATGGACGGCTATTAAGGAAATATTCTCAAAATCTGGCATTTACCATGTTAGAAAACGCACGAACGTAGCATATTGCATTTTCTTTTTTAATACCATTGAAAATCTTGCAAATGTAGGCCACGTGATCAATATGTAAATAAGGCTTAGGAATGTTACCGACTGCTGGGTAAAATGGTATAGAAATGGCAAAAGTATCATATTAGTTGTATATTAATTTATATTTATTTATTTAACAATTTTGTGTAAGAATTGAACATGTAGCCTACATGCACGTGTTTGTAATTTTGTCTATCTACATTGTTGTTATTCAAATAATGCTTTTATTCGCACATATTTTCTTTCTGAGAGAAACTTAATAAATCAGTATATTAATCAATAACTATGTTTTTATTGCATGGATAATTATATGATAATTTAAGTTTTGGTAGTGCACGTCGCTGTGTTATTCTTATCACAACGCCTTTACAATATCAGATTTAACGGTTTACGAGTTTTCCAAAAATTGCAGTTGTGAAAAAGCTGTTAAGTCGATTCGACAATTTGCAAGCAGACATTTAGTGTGATAGTATTCCAGCAGTCTGACTGATGTTTTACGCACCGATGTGTATCGTGTTGTAGTTGATACAATCATCTTTATGAATTTATTATATTTTCCTGCTTCATTTAGCATGTTATTCTGATCGGAGCTGTGTCTTTCCTTGACACTGTTGTTGCCAAGGTAACCTTGACACATTGATTTCGCCAGCTGGCTTGTTTTTGTTTGTTTTGTTTTTTTACAAAATTAAAGTGGACACATTTGACACTCATTGTGAAATGGTACCGACGGGAAATTCATTTATTACTTTGTTCATTTATTTATTTATTTATTTATTGATTTAGCTACTCATGTATTTATTTGTTTATTCGGTTATTCGGTTGTCGTTTATTCGGTTATTTGTGTATTCGTTTATTAATTTTTTGAAGATGATTGGTGTCTTTAGGCCTATACCAACTTTACACACATCGAGTAAGGTGGTAATAATTCAGTAATTTTTCAATCGGGTAATTACCAAAGGTATACCTTGTCTCTAAATGGATTGTTCATGATAATTTCGGCTATGGAGCGTGCCCCTTTAAGTTGTTTACAAGCGTTTCCTAATGAACCTATTGTCCCTCCAGCCCATGTGTTCTATATAATTATCTCATATTCAAAATCATAAGAAATGTCATCTCTTATTAACCGTCCCTTCAACGCTATACTTTGTGTTTTAAAAACAACGTTTAAAGAGGGGCTCTAAGGTCAAATTTAGTTTTGTGATTTTCCAATAACTAGAGTCCTTATTAAAGTGTGAAAAAATTTCAAAAAAAATTAGTCTCTAACCTCACGTTAAAGTGATGTAAAATGTCATTTTATTTGATAAGTTTCCTGTGTGAAATTGGTTAACATCCAAAGACAACAGTGACGTCACATTTCAAATAAATGGATCTCTACATTTTTGTACGGTGAATTTGCAGTTCATTCCTGAAGCTCCACAATATTTGATCAAATCGGCGTTGAAATTGACTTTTTGACAAACAAAAAATTCCTGTATGGAATGTTACAGACTCATTTACCGTAAGAAAATAGTGACGTCATGTTTCAAATATCGCTCTGAAGGGGTATCAAATAAAATGATATATTACACCACTTTAAACTGAAGTTAGAGACTTGTAATTTTTTTCACACTTTAGTAAGGACTCTATCTATTGGAAAATGAGTGCATCACAAAACTGAATTTGACCTTAGAGTGCCTCTTTAAACTTTGCTTATCGCTGCACCACTGATCACCGTGCAAAAATCATTCCTTGGACACGGGCGAAGCCTGATGTTTGAGCCGGCCGATAGAATAGCGCGATCAACGGTTGACGTCTCCGTTGGTTTAGTATCGTCAAGATGTCTCGCCGCGTGACCGTGTTTACAGTTTTTCTGCTGCTCATCAGGATGGGTAAGTGAAATTCCAACTTCTTTTGCTTTCTTCCGAAATGTTTTTCATCTTTGATTTGTTTGTTGAAAGCTACTGTTCATTTCCCCGAGTTTGCCAAAAATCATCCATGTTTTACATTCCCAAAATAGTTGTTGTTTAGGGAAACCAAGCACTGTACTCCATTTCAACAAACATAAATAATCACAGTTTTATCATCAAACTTACTTGGTTTAAAGTTGATGATGGTATCAAACATCCCTTGAAATATACCTGTCTCAGGTGATATCGTTTAAGTAAAGTAATTTCCAAAATTAATATCTGTCATCCGAAGACAGAAATTCCACTTTACGAACAATCTGAATGCATTTTCACTACTCGTTAATGAAACAATCCTACACTGTTACAGGTTGTTTTTTATAAATAATATTGATTCTTATAAATGGATGCATTTACAGACCTCGGTTGGTTTCTATATCTCTTGATTCTTATAAAGTATGGATGCATTTACAGACATTGATTGGTTTCTGTACATCTCATGATTCTTATAAAGTAATGGGTATGGATGCATTTACAGACTTTGGTTTCTATACATATCTCTTGATTCTTATAAAGTATGGATGCATTTACAGACATTGGTTGGTTTCTATACATATCTCTTGATTCTTATAAAGTATGGATGCATTTACAGACACTGGTTGGTTTCTATACATATCTTGATTATTATAAAGTATGGATGCATTTACAGACATTGGTTGGTTTCTATACATATCTCTTGATTCTTATAAAGTATGGATGCATTTACAGACACTGGTTGGTTTCTATACATATCTTGATTATTATAAAGTATGGATGCATTTACAGACATTGGTTGGTTTCTATACATATCTCTTGATTCTTATAAAGTATGGATGCATTTACAGACATTGGTTGGTTTCTATACATATCTCTTGATTCTTATAAAGTATGGATGCATTTACAGACATCGGTTGGTTTCTGCACATATCTTTTGATTCTTATAAAGTATGGATGCATTTACAGACATTGGTTGGTTTCTATACATATCTCTTGATTCTTATAAAGTATGGATGCATTTACAGACATTGATTGGTTTCTGTACATCTCATGATTCTTATAAAGTAACGGGTATGGATGCATTTACAGACATTGGTTTCTATACATATCTCTTGATTCTTATAAAGTATGGATGCATCAGACATGTTGATACCAAAAGTGCGCTGACTATAACAGACTACATTTTTTTATCTCAGGTCCGTAACTATTCTCATGAAAATAAATGTGATACTAAAATGAATACTTCATGAATTCATGGAGGAATATTTCCTTCCTCCATGCTAAACTTGAAAATTAAAAAAAGAAAATCGCTAAACAGAAATGTGCGGGGACGTCAATGTTTGCAAGTCTGATGTTAGCTTGGAACACACAGACCTTCCGATACCGGATGGATGTGATTTTTGCATGCGTGACTATTTTTCTTCGGTTGTAATTATGGAAAACGACAAGTAGACTTTTGTGCTTTCAAATAGGTAAAAGGTAGATCGTCGTATTTCCTGAAAAGCAGAATTACTTTTTTTTCTTAATTGGCAGCCGAAAAGTGGACATCTACTTTTTACTTTCCTACAACGGGGAAAGTAGATCGAAATTTTGAAACAAATCAAATGTCCTGTATTTCTACAGAAAACAGAAACAACAACATCTCGCCATTCTTACAATTTATATGAGCGCTAAATTATTATTGTGTTATGTTTTTAGCATCTCACAACTAGTATAGCCTTTACGCGTTCTGCCAGGGTATACTGCAGTGTTCAGCTCAGGACTGAATAATGTGCGTTTTAGAAAGTATTTTGTTCTGTAGTATATATAGAATTGACATTATCTTATAATAAGCTGTTTTATAAAATGTACTTTCAACACTACATTGGAATAAAAATCAAGAAATTGCATAGCGACACAAAAAAGAAGTTTAGAAAAAGATAGACCTTAGTAGACCTTAGTGACTTTCATAACTCACAATAATAAAAATCATCAGAAAACTCTTTGAAATTTGCCAAAGGCGCATTTGAATACTCTAAAGATGAAACTGATTGTCCATAAACGAATTAGCGAAAATAACAAACTTAACTACAAAATCCTTTGCGCATCGATGATTGTTAATTTGACTGCATCAATCGCGAAAATATACAATTTCAGGATAAGATAATTGAAGTCATGAATGCCAAAATACGAAATAGAACTAGTTAAAGGCAGCTGTGAATGAACGACTGCTTCGAAATTAATTTGAACGCAGTAATGTAAAAAAGAAACTGTAATGTTCTTTAACGAAAACGAACAAAAGGGTTTTGAAATTAGCCGGGAAAACCTTTAATAAATTCTCCAGTTGAATAGCTTGGTAGCGTTGTTTGGAGAACTCTCGCCAGTTATTATTATTATTATTTTGTATTAATAATTGTTTCAAATTACAAAATATATCAAAAGCAGAGCCTTCATATGGATATCAACTTCAAGAGAATTTAATGGGCTTTCTGATGATGCCAAACATTCATTTTTGATTCATTTCATTCCTATGTTAGGATGTGATAAATTGATAATGTAATAATGCAGTCATGCACATTTTGTGAACTTTGTAAGTCCATTTCACGGAAACATGTGTTGGGGGACATTCCTCATTTCGATGGAGCGGGTCACATGTATACATTTTCAGATAAGGGTTGAGGGGACATAGGCCCTATGTAAATTCAGTGAATGATTTTGCAAAATTGCTATACAAAATTCACAAAGTGCTACACAAATTTTAAGATCTGCTTTTCAAAATTGGCATAATGTTCAAAATGAGCTTAAAATTTAAAAAATTGTTCCCTGACTAACCCCCCACCCCCCAATTTTGAAAATGAACTCTTCATCTAATTTCAATCCTGTATACTATCAATTCATTGTATAGTTTCCCTTGATCTAACCATAGCTCCATCGAGCATTCATCCAGCATGATGAACTGACCGCTGAGCAGAAACAGCTGATCAGCGGAGAGGAACAAGAGAAGAAGATTGGATCCTTTGAGGAAGCCTTCCATGCCATCAAGGATGCAACAGGGGTCAGTGACCTTCAGGTAAGATCTTTATTTTCAATCCCTGCATTCTTTGTCATTAAGTGGATGTATTGTATCTTAATTAAGGTTATCTGACCTTGATGTCACCTGTCTGTTGATTTACTAAGATGGTCAAACTTGGATCTCACTGAATTGAACCCACAAAACCAACTGTATTGTTTTTTAATTGAGACAGGATGGCAAGGATTACACTGGATTATGTTGCAAGTGTCCGTTATATTATATTACTGGTCCTATGCCTAAGCAGCCATGTTTTTATAAAAAACTGTACTTCTAAAACTAAGAGAGGGCGCTGTAGCATGTTAGTGACTGAACTTAAGTGTGCAATATCAACACATCTTCCTTTCTCAAAAAGTTCATTTTAAATGAAGCTTCCTTTTGCTTTGTAGAAATGTTCATGAGTAATATAATTATTAAATGCTAGTGAAGATCCAATCCATAGTTTAGTTGGTCTCTGTTCATTCAGAATAAACACATGCTGTCTATAATACTGTTAGGAAAAAACTTGTCAAAACTTCAACTAATTTTAACTCTAAACTTTAACTAAACAAACAACGTTATGGCCAGTTTCAGTTCATAGTCTATTAGCAGGTGAACATTGGCATCTCACAGATCGAGTCTTGTGGGTGGCTTCACGATACGACCACTTCTTGTTGTCATTGGTGATTCTTTGTTGCCTTTGTTTGAGACTGATAGGCTGGTCTGCTGTGTTTGCTCGTGTCTCCTTGGACTGTAGTCTCGGTGGTTGGGATGTGATCCGCTGATGGTGTTTCAAACGGTATGTGACTGGATTCGTGTTGCTGTTGCTCTACTGGGGCATTTCTCAGCATTCGTCTGTTCCTGTGGAGGGTACCCGTTTCTGTCTGAACCTGGTACGAGCGATTCGTGTGGCTGACACGACTCCACCTTGAGACCAAGTGTTGTTCTCTGTGTTCAGTAGTTTGACTGTGTCGCCTATCTGTAGCGGTGGTAGGTCACGTGGTCCAGACTGGTTTTTTGTGCTGTATTTTTTGTTTGTTCTTCTGTTCCTTCTTTCTTCTTCTGAAGGCTTGAGTGTCAAGACGCTGAAAGTTCAACAAATTATCTGCCATGGGTAGATTTGATCTGATACGCCGGTTGTACAGCAATTCGGCTGGAGAGCGTCCACACTCCAATGGTGTACTACGATAAATCTGTAATGCCTTGTATATATCTTGGCCGCTGTGAGTCGTTTTCAGTATCATGTTTTTGACGATCTTCACTGCACATTCAACAAGTCCGTTGGACTGAGGATAGTGTGGACTGGATGTTGAATGAATGAAGTCCCAATCTGCTGAGAAGTGTTTAAACTCAGCACTTGCAAACTGCGGTCCATTGTCAGTAAATACTTCACAAGGCGTTCCTTGTCGAGAAAACACTGACTTTATATTCTTTATGACAGTGCTGCTGGTTGTGCTATTCAGTGTGCAGATTTCGATGAACTGCGAAAAATAGTCCACGATGACAATGTAGTTCTTACCGTGAACTGTGAAGAGATCTGCTCCAACTTTTTCCCAGGCACGGTTGGGAGATGGGTGTGGCTGAAGATTCTCTGCCATATGTTTCCTCTGATATGTTAGGCATGAGTTGCAGTTCTTCACCATATTTGACACATCTTGGTTGATGTGTGGCCAGTACATTACCTCTCTGGCTCTTCTTTTGCACTTTTCAATGCCGAGGTGCCCTTCATGTATTTTGTTGAGCATGGTTGTGCGCAGTGATGCTGGAATGATGATCTTACTGCCTTTGAACAACATGCCTCCTGCTACAGATAGTTCATCACGTGCATTCCAGTAGTCTCTTATTTTTACTGGACACATGCTTTTGTTGTCGGGCCATCCTTCATGTATGACTTTGGTCAATGTCTGCAGTGTTTCATCGTGTAGTGTTTCCTTGATGATTTCTTCCTTTCTGTTGGAGGATACAGGCATTGATGTCAAGATGATATCGACATATGCTTTGATGTCGTCTTCTCTGTAACTGTCTGTCTCTGCGTGTGGGTCTACAGCTCTGGAGAGTGTGTCCGCTGTATACATGAATTTGCCTGGTGTGTAGGACACTTTCAGGTCATAGCGTTGGATTCTGATAAGCAACCGTTGGACTCGCAGGGGACAGTCACTCATCAGTGACTTTGTAAACAATGGTACGACTGGTTTATGATCGGTTTCTACTTCTACCTGCTGTCCATAGATGTACTGATGAAAACGCTCACACGCATATGTTATAGCTAACAGTTCTTTTTCTATCTGGGCGTATCTTTCTTCGGCCTCAGTCATGGCTCTCGATGCGTACGCCACATACAGGTGCCCACGCATCATCATACAGCTGTAGTAGGACTGCACCAATTCCATTTTTTGATGCGTCAGCTGACAGCTTGCTTGGCTTTGCTGGGTCATAGAATTTTAGGACTGGCTCGGTTGTCAATGTTACTTTTAGCTTTTTCCAGGCCTTTTCCTGTGCCTCTAGCCACATCCACTGGTTTCTCTTATGCAGTAGACTCCGTAGAGGGGCTGACTTAGATGACAGATCTGGGATGAACTTTCCCATGTAGTTGATCATCCCCATGAATCTCTGAACATCGTTGCGATTTTATGGTCTTTCCATGTTGAGGATTGCAGTGACTTTCTTGGGATCTGGCTGGACTCCCTGGTCGCTGATAACATCCCCAATGAAAGTCAGACTGTGTACTCCAAACTCACACTTCTCTCGGTTGAGTTTGAGATTGTTGCTTCGTGCGATCTCTAGTACTTGTCTGAGGCGCTCATCATGCTCTTTTCGAGTTGATCCCCAGACGATGATGTCATCCATCATGGTATTGACTCCCGCAACTTCCATGAATAGGTCATGGATAATTTTGTGGTAGACCTCTGGTGCACTGCTGATGCCAAATGGAAGACGGAGGAAGCGATACCTCCCAAATGGAGTGATGAATGTACATAGCTTGGAACTGGCCTCATCCAACTGTATTTGCCAGAATCCACTTGATGCATCTAACTTGCTGAAGAATTTTGCTCCAGCAAAGTGTGCAGTTATTTCAGCACGAGATGGCAGCTTGTAGTGTGCTCGTCTTATTGCCTTGTTTAGGTCACGTGGATCAAGGCACACTCGTAACTTGCCATTTTTCTTGTCAACAATGCAAAGTGATGACACCCAATCTGTTGGTTCATCTATCTTTGTGATGACTTCTAGTCGCTCCATACGGTCTAACTCATCTTTGAGCTTGTCTTGCAGAGGAAATGGTACCTTTCTACATGCATGTTGTACCGGTGTAACATCTCTATGGATTGCTATGTGATGTCGTCCCGGTAGGCATCCTAACCCGTTGAACACATCTGCAAAATCATCTATATCAGAGTTTTTTAAATTTACATTGAGGATCCTCTTTACTAGGTTTAACTTTTCACAATCTTTCAAACCCATCAGTGGCTGATGATCTCCTGGTGTAACGAGGACTGATATGTAGTATGTCTGACCTTTGTGCTGCACCTTTACAATGCATTGACCTGTGATGGGTATGTCTACCCCTGAGTACCCTGTGGCTTTCACTTTAGCTGGGTGCATCTTTGGTCGAGGCTGCATCTGGCGGACCAGCCTTTCGGGGAGTAAATTAGCTTGCGCCCCTGTATCCAACTTGTAAGTAATTGTTACTCCATTTGTAACATTTGGAAGTGTCCATTCATCATTGGTTGCGGTGCTGTTGATTACATCCACAAAAAATTCCTCTGAGCCTTCAGGGAACTTGTTGATATTATGAACACGTTTCGTGTTTCTTTTGGTGTTCCCTTTTGACATAGAGCTTGGTGTCTTGCAGCACTGAGCAAAATGGTTATCTTTTCCACATTTTAAACAAGTCTTTCCATGGGCAGGGCATGCGGCATACTCGTGTGTTTGCCCGCATCTCCCACACAACTTC
Organism: Zoroaster sp. YZ-2022; assembly: GCA_029582265.1. NCBI lineage: Eukaryota > Metazoa > Echinodermata > Asteroidea > Forcipulatida > Zoroasteridae > Zoroaster > Zoroaster sp. YZ-2022. Next base: position 27,596,887 of record CM055835.1, on the reverse strand, counting down.
TTTGGTAATCGTTGTGGCTTTCCTTGTTTTCTTTTGTGGTCTTTAGCTCTTACAGCATCTACTGGCTTTCCTGGAGATGTAAGCTCTTTAGCTTGCAATTTTGTTGTTTCGGCCGCTCGACATAGTTGCATAACTTTTTCTAGCTTGAGGTTTTCTTCCCTCAGCAGTCGTTCCCTTAGGCGGTCATCCGGAATTCCACAGATAATTCGATCTTTAATAAGTGAATCTTTAAGATCACCAAATTCACATGACTTGCTGCGAGTGCGCAACTCTGTTGCATATTGGTCGATTGTTTCGCCTGGTTGCTGTGACCTAGTGAAAAACCTGTGTCTCTCATAAGTCACATTTCTCTTGGGCATGCAGTATGCTTCAAATTTCTGAAGAACGACACTGAGCTTCATATTATCACCCTCAGCCTCAAAAGTGAACGTATTATATATGTCCAGGGCTGCCTCCGGCTCCCCTATGATATGGGGCAGGGTTGATGTTTGTAATTTGTCATCTTTTTCTGACAAACCTGAGGCCGTGTTGTACAATGTGTACCGCTGTTTGAACCTTTTCCAGTTCTCTGCAAGATTACCACTCAATTCTAATGGTGGAGGTTGCGACAAATAGGGCAATTGTGCCATTTTCCAGCTTCAAAATACAAACTGTAGTCTTAGATCTTTGTCAGGTACTTACCCCTTATGTTAAGCTGATAATTACTTCACAAAAGGACGGGCTTAACCCGTCCCCCGACTATCAAGATCAGTTCTACAGTACAATTACAGTCACAGTTATTATGCCGTATTATCGATAATTTCTGAAGCACATTTACGGTAGATTTTCTACTTTACCTTGAAGAAATATGCAGCAAAATATTCTTGGTTGGAGTGTACTTGAATTCTGACACCATGTATTGTTTTTTAATTGAGACAGGATGGCAAGGATTACACTGGATTATGTTGCAAGTGTCCGTTATATTATATTACTGGTCCTATGCCTAAGCAGCCATGTTTTTATAAAAAACTGTACTTCTACAACCAAGAGAGGGCGCTGTAGCATGTTAGTGACTGAACTTTTAAGTGTGCAATATCAACACACCAACCATCAGAACTCTTCCGACAGGGCGGAGGCCTGTGCCGCACCTACATTTCACAGATCATAGACGACATTAACGCCATCGGCCTTAAACACGATTAGGCTGTTCGTTCTGCCCAAAATCGAGCTGGGTGGCAGAAATGAATTCAAGCATTGGAATAACCTTTGGTCACAACGAGTACGACTGGAGTAGTGTCAACTAGTAGTAATTGAATACATTATTGGAGTAAACAAAGACAAAAATTTACTGAAGTGGGATTTGAACCTGCAACCTGCCGATAACCATACCAGTGCTCTACCAACTGAGCTATCCAGCCCTATGATTGGTGGTGTTATAAATTGTCAATATCTTTGTTATGGGGGCGCTATTCAGAAGTCATGCAATGCATACATGATGATTAGCCAGGGATCAAGCCTCAAATTACAATACTAATGTTTGTGTCTTGATAAATTGAAGAAGAGATTATTACATGTGGTATTACCGGTAAACCTAATCCTCTTGAACCTGTTGATCTTCATTAACTGTTTTCCTTTTATTCAACAGGAGGTGGTGATGCGTTTTGAATCTCAAGAAGAAACAACCAAACACCTTGAAGATCTTAAGGAAAGCGGAGAGAAACAGGTGAACCGTCTCAAGGAGGATAAGGCCAAACTACAGAAAGAGTTTGAAGAGATGAAGTATTCAGGCGAGGCCAGACTCTCCAGGTTTGTCAGCCATTATTTAACGTTAGAATGAAAACACACAATGTGATTGCATGTTCACTATTATCTCAATAACAACACAATGAAATAAACTGGGTCCGATTTCACAGAGCTGCTTAGCAGAGAATTTTGCTAAGCAAATATTTTTGCTTAGCAATATAAAACAGACTACCAGCCAAAATGCATACATTTTGTATGAAAGTTGGACTGGTAACCAATGAAATCCGCTAAGCAAATTTTTCTGGTAAGCAATTCTATGAAATTGGTTCCTGATACTTTCACAGTTTGGTTTCTTGATTCTTATAAAGTATGGATGTATTTACATCATTTTACCAACAGTACATGTATGCTGGCTTTAACCAGTTTGCGTTGGGAATAAAAAAAGTTTTTCTGGGCCCCTGTGCGGGTTTCTTTCCCCCCACACAAACACGTTAATGGAAGCTTCCACAGTGCGTGGCCACGTCTACCGAGCATGTCACTGTACACTCGGCTCGTTGCCACGTCAACCGAGCATGCATACAAATATTCCTGAGTTTCCTCTGGCGTGTATAGACGCTCTCCGATTCGTGGTGCAAAAAAAATTGCGTGTATACACGGCCTCCGACGCGAACTGGTTAAATATACTACTCAAAACAATTTAGGGAACACCAGAATAATTTCAGTTAAAACAAGATCAATTATTTCAGATAAACACAATGTTTCACAGAATTGATGAGAAACAACTGCACAATGAAACAGATGATAAAGGATGCATGTAGTGATTACACATTTCATGACATGACTACTGAAAGAGAGAGGGGGTTGCAAATGAAAATCCTGGTTCATGGAACATTTCAAACCTATTTGATGTTAAAAATCCGGTGTTCCCTAAATTGTTTTGAGTAGTATAATTAACTTTCTTTGAAAATACGCAAATTAAGAATTTGAAATGATGGTTTATTCTCCAAAATTTCATCTCTGTAGCTGTTCTCTTGTACATGTAGTCAACCACATGGAGTATTCTATACCCCATGTCCTTCTGACAAGTTAATAAGATCATGTTTTGCCAATCTCACCTTGTAGTGGCCCGAGAATGTTGGATGACTTCCAAACCCACTTGAAGACAGAGGAGGAACGTCGTACGGTCTCCCAAGACAAACTAGACAAGTCTAGTAAGATCCTGGTCAATGTTAAATCAGGAGTACAACATTTGTCTGACAAACTTCAACACCTTAAAGCTGTAAGTTGGTATCTTTAAATTTGTCTAAATTTGTTGTATTTAAATTGTATCCAAGTTCGCTCTAACACCGTCTCCAGCAAATTATTACTTTTAGCAAGAAATGGAACCTTTATTGTAAGGGAGCGTCTCAAAAGTCGGGCACGTTCTAGGCGCAAAAGAACGTTCCCGTGGGCGCACGCCCGCAATCCATTGGAGCGCCAGAACGTTCTGCTGGACCGCGACAGTGTGCCGAACTACAGGAACATTCCTACACGAGTGAATACGCTCGTTAGCATTTTAAACGTTCCAATGGAACGTTCCAGTGGTCCAACGGACCGTTCCATGTACGCGCGCTGGAACACTCAACCGATCCAATTAGAACATTCCTACCGTTCGGACATTTGAGACGCTCCCTAAACAACAAATAAAACTAGAGGTATTGAGTATGTAGAAAACAAACTCGGGGTGTTCGCTCGAACTGTCGCTCGAACCACCTAAAAACCGAACAATAACAAGAGGTGTTCGGTGTGGGCACCAACCCAAACACCTAAATATGAAGTTCTACACAAATACCCCAGACAAATCAGTCGTTATCCGGTAATTAACAAAAAAGTCACGTGACTGCATGGTTCCATCAAAATATTGGTTCAATCAATCACGTGATTGTTAGGTCGTTGCGTTGTTCACAAGTCGTAGTTATATTTCGCCGGTCTAGACTACGCGCACATTGTCTCTTCAATCGACGTGCAACATGCATACAATAGGTAAAACTTGTAGCTTTGCATGGTGAGGATGATAAGTAAGACTAATTGCGGTGACACCATGTGGAATCTCAATTGAGTAGTAATTAGTTCTGAAAAGAACTGGGGGTACAACTCGACGTTTCGATCAGTATGCTCTGATCGTCCTCAGGAGAATGCCGGACTCTGGAAAATGCTGTTGCTTAAGTAGACTGCTGGAGGATCATCCCATGAATGGATGCTGGAGGATTAGTTCGTTGAGGCGCGCAGGCGGGAAACTGTGAGACTATGAGACTAGGATCCTAGGGGTTGGGGGAGAGGAGTGTGTGCTCACTGAACTGAATCAGTTGTTAACAAGCACAGGGGAAGGAGGGTGGTTGACTTAGGATATAGGGGATCCCTCAGTCTGGGGTGGGTTATGGACTTTGGATATAGAAGATCCTTCAGTCTGTAGTATAGGTCGCCAAATGTCGCTGATGAAGAAACCGATGTCCTGTGGCACAGTGTCGTGTTTGACGATCTCGATGGCCTCTCTGATGCGTCTGGGGTGCCATGCGTCGATGGGTGTGATGAGTTGGGCTGCCTGCGTGGTGTCAGTCTGCATAAGTACTGCTGAAACACGTATACACGTCAAAGGTTTTTGTTTATGATCATTTCTCGCTATTTACTGAAGCCAACTCGCTTGTTTTAATTGATGAACGTTTAAAAAAATAACTAATATGTCTGGCAACAGTGCTGTTGCAGAGAAGCATTGCAAGGAATCTAATGACCTTAAACTTATTTGGTAAAGTTGACTATGGTTTCAAACATCTCTTGAAATATCTTAAATGTCTTACACACACACACACACACCCACACACACACACACACACACACGCACGCACGCACGCACGCACGCACGCACGCACGCACGCACGCACGCACACACACACAGCTTAGCGGCCCGTTCACTCTGTGGACATTCCTTTGTTCTCCTGTACTTAAGGATAGGAATTCTTAAAATCGTTCCCATTTCACACAGAAGAGTGTTTTGAGAGAGGTTTTCGTTCTATTTTTCCCTTTTAATAATATCCTTCGATTTAAGTCAAAGAACCTGCCTAGACAAATGACTAATTTCAGAGATATTCTACTTTTAAAAAGTCAAAAATCCTTCTGTGGACGTGTGTAAGTACACAGAAGGTTTTTTTATCCGGCGTTCTGTGGACATCTTTTGTTCTCAGGTCCACAATGCTCTGCCCACACACACACACGCACGCACGCACGCACGCACGCACGCACGCACGCACGCACGCACGCACGCACGCACGCACGCACGCACGCACGCACGCACGCACGCACGCACAAATTAAATCGGGAGGGTGGCCTTAGCTTTCGATCCAATCCGGACCTTCATCAGAGGCTTTGACAAAGTACAACATAAAAAATCATCCTTTTATAGGGAAAAGGAAAGCAAAGGATCATGGGGCGGTTTCCAAAAAAGGCGGGAAAATAGTGACCAATTAAAGATAAGCATCAGTCTAGAAAAAGCCAATAGGAGTATCAGAAGTGAACAAAGGGGGGATTATTGAGCCACACAATAAGTAGATGTGGCAGCTTATGGTGAAGCTAGGGTAAAGGAGGGATTATTGAGCCACACAATAGGTAGAGGTGGCAGCTTTTAGTAAAGCTGGCATAAACATAGGGCAATACACAAAGGGATACGACAACAAAAGAAGTTTTTTTTTTTAGCCTTACAAATTGAGGAGTTGGTGTGTGGGTCTAAATAGCTAAATTAAAGTCCTATGAGAGACAGTTGGAAAAAATGTAAAAGTATACAAGATAAGATAAAGCAACAGGTTAAAGCAAATACCTGAAGATAGAACAGGTTAGGACGTAGACCTGAAAAGTAACAGGTTAAAACAAATACCTGAAAATAGAACGAAGGTTAAAACAAATACTTGAAAAGAGAACAGGTTAAAACAGATACCCAAAAGGAGTACAGGTTGAAACAAATACCTGAAAAGAGAACAGGTTAAAGCAAATACCTGAAAAAAGAACAGGTTAAAACAAATAGCTGAAAAAACAGGTTAAAGCAAATACCTGAAAAAGGAACAGGTTAAGACAACTACCTGAAAACAGAACAGGTTAGGACAAAATCCTTAAAAAATAAAAGGTTACAACAAATGCCTGGATATAGGTAAAGGTAGCTGGGTTATTTGATACCTGTGTTGATATTGAGGCCATAGGGTTTAAGTGTTTTCAGTTGATGTATCCATGGAGGTATACCTCCATGATGTATCCAGTGTGACTCCCTAAGTTTGCGATGTGTATCATTGCTAGTGCAGGCTTCAATTACAATGAGTTCAACATCATTAATGCTATGATTAGGGCTGTTAAAATGGATAGCCACAGCTAGGGTAGGTTTTTTTAGTTTTCACAGAGGAAACATGGTTGGCAAAGCGGAGACACAATTTGGTCTTTGTCTCCCCTATATATTGTATACCACATCTTTTACATGAGATTACATATATAACATTGGGTGTGTCACACTGGGATTTAGTTCTGATTGTGTAGGTGAGACCAGTACTGTGGCTTTTCACCTTCTGAGCAGGTTTGAGATACAAACAGGTTTTGCATCTCGAGCGGTTACACTTAGAGCACCCCTGTGGTGATTCTTGTAGTTCGTGTTTGCCATTTGAATACGTTTTTGAATTATTTTCTAAATTTTCTCAATTCGCACCTTCACCCAAGGTTTGTTTATGCCACATGGAAGGCGAATTAGTTTGAATCTCGCTCGGTAGCCAACACAGCGTGAGGTCACTGTAATCATGCTGTAATCCAATGCATGTGTGTGCATGAGTGTGTGTGTGTGTGGATTTTGTATACGAGTGTGCAGTGTACATGTAAGGGGTTACAGAGTCATATGCATGATCAGAAGAACATACCATAGGAAATAACAGCGAATCCATCCCGCGACCCCATGAAAGGTTTCGGCTCTTACTGAGAACAGACTATTGAATTTTAATGGTAATGGTATGCTGGTAACGATTATTATCTCATACATATTATGATGATTATAAACTGCCCCGCTTGACCACATCCCCTTCCCGGTCCGCCAATGGATGAGACGCAATTGCAATCGCGTGTTGAATTTGAATTTCAATAACATTCATTTACTGAATTTCAACAACATTCAATTACTAAATTAAAAGTCAAGGCCTTTGAACTTGAAATGACTCATTAAGTGGAAACACCCGCAGTCGGCTTGTAAATAATATATCACGCTGAGAACAGACTACTTTTGTTCAGTTTTTGTTCGGTATTGTTGTGCTTGTAACGGTAATTATCTCAAACAAAATGACAATAAAACTACCGAATATTATATAAATCATTTGTCAACGAGAGATATGAAATCAATAAATTTGAAGTCTTTTTGATGACAGGCCAATTTAGTGTTTCATTATGTTTTTCCGCCTGCTGTCGGCTCGTATTATATGAGAGGTTTCAGCTCTTACTGAGAGAACAGACTATTGAATTTGAAGCGGTTTTTGTTCGGTATTGTTGTGATTATAACGGTTATTATCTCACACAAAATGACAATAACACGACCGAATATTAATATAAATCATTTGTCAACGAGAGATATGAAATCAATAAAATAATTTTTGATGACAGACTAATTAAGGCCTATTAGCTTGAACAGTCCAAACAGTACATGCACCTTTTATAAGCAGGGGTGGATCCAGGGTAGCTGAAATGAAAATGAGACATCGTCCAGCATAAAGGGATGAAACTGCCTAAAGCCCTGCGGTTCATGGTGGTGCTATTTCATTCAGTCCGTTTGTAAACAATTGTTGTTTACTACGTCATGGAAAACTCAAATTCAGCCACTTTGCATAAGTTCTCTATTGATACAGTGCCTGATAACATGGTAAAAAAAATTCAACCTGGGGTGAACCATTGACCCAATATGCAGCTTTCAAAGTAAGGGGTGGGGCCTTGCCAGCAGACAACCCATTGAAACAGTACAGCTGTTATCAATTGACATTACCGCACTAATCCCAGACATTGCCCAGACATTTCGGCAACCTGAGATGTTCATTTTGAGGTCTGGTTGTGGATATTAGAATGGCCAGACAAATAGAATCTCTTGGTTTCTCTGTAGAATGTCAGCAGTGCAAAAAATGTGCAAAAAAAATGGTTTTGGGTAACAATTTTTTTTGAAGGGATTGTGGGCTGGCACCCATATAAAACTTTATATTTGGCTTGACATTGTTTTCTTGGGTCTAGAGGGACATAATACACATATTAAGCTGATTATTTTGACTGTGGCTGAAGGTAGTATTACACGGCAATCATCAATTTAGTGTTATCCAACCTTGTTTTTATTTTGTTTCAGTTTCATGTTGGACAGATGCCACAACACAATACCCGAATCAAGCTGGCAGCCATCTCAAGAGACATGGCTTTTGATGGTATGTATATAATCTTTCATTTCATTAACCCTATGACTGCAAGGGTCAAAATCAGTCGAAATGTTGATATACTTGCAAAGGTATATCTAGTGCACTTAAAAGTCGAACACTGTCAAACCTTCATGTAGTACGTACATTTACAGATCAAAATGAGTCGACCGTTTTTGAGTGGTAAAAGCATTGTCTGGTATTGTTGAGGGTGGTCAAAATGACAGTGAAAACCAGTCAAAAATGCCCCTGTGTGCACATTTGAGTCAACAGTCAAAACAGGCAGTTGACTGGTTTTGACCTCTATAGCTACTTGTCACTAAAGTGCATCTGTGATCTTCTTGGAAAGTGCTTTCAGCACGACCTCAATACTCATTGAAAAACTCATTTTAAATGTTTTCCTTACACCCCGCACTGCTTTAAAATGGTTTCCTTGGCAACCAACCATTGTTGCTAAATTAAACAATGAAAATCAGTCAATTGCTTCCAAGTACAGCCTGAAAAATTGCATATATTGCAATATCCTGAATCGTTAATGATGTCACAAACACTGCTGCATAGAACGTCATCCATTTCAACCTGCACAAAAATGGCTTTATATTATTAAGTTAAAAGCAATCAATGCATTTAAGGAAAAACAAAATAAAACCACCACTGAGGCGATAATTTAGGAAGAAGTAGTATTACATCGATGGAACTAATTTGCATTGGCTGCCAATATCATATCGTATTATTTATAAAATATCGTTTTCAAATCTTTGAATGATTGTGCATCATTATATATATCTGACTTGTTGAAATGTTATGCCCCCTCTCGCAAGTTACGTTCCAGTGCAAAATTTTTGCTGGCTGAACAAAAGTCAAAACATTCTTGGGGTGACAGATCTTTTGAAGTTGTGGCTCCACGCCTTTGGAATGATTTACCTCTGCACATTCGTGAATCTCAATCTGTTAACTCCTTCAAGAAAAACTTAAAAACTCATCTTATGTGTATTGCCTATAAGGACTACTGACATTCATATATGCATTTTTTATCTTTTGTTTAGTATTATATTGCATTTGCTATTGTATTGTTATGCTATTGTATGATTTCTTGTTTACTGTAAAGCGCCTTGAGCACTTCTTGGTGGATATGTGCGCATTATAAATCTTCTGTATTATTATAAATCTTCTGTATTATTATTATTATTATTATTATTATTATTATTATTATTATTATTATTATTATTATTATTATTATTATTATTATTATTATTATTATTATTATTATTATTATTATTATTATTATTATTATTATTATTATTATTATTATTATTATTATTATTATTATTATTATTATTATTATTATTATTATTATTATTATTATTATTATTATTATTGCTTTCCTGAGCAGTGGTGCATGTACAGTGTATCTCCTCGAACCCCCCCTTCCCCTGATCCATTCATTTCATTTTACTGAGTGAATGTCCTCACTACTTTGTTTATTTTTATTATGACACAGATGATGATGAGAGTGGTGATGATGAAGACATCATCACGCGAGGCCAACTCAAGAAACAGGCCCAGAGCCTTGTAGATTCCAAGAATAAGAAACACAAAGTCCGTGCCCGCAAGAAGAAGGGCAAGTAGACATTACGTCCTTCAGAGCTGTAACTATAAAAAGACACCGTTGGTTTGCAGAGCGACAAATGTTGGTAGCAAAACTTCAGAACAGCCTTCAATTCTTCTTCATTGGAATCATCCAAAACATTTATCTTTAAACCTGACAACGGATGTTTGGATTCTGGATAATAAGAGTGGAAAAGTTTTCTTTGCCAAATTTCATTAAAAGATTGTGACTTCCTCATCTGTAACAGAAAAAAGTCTTAACCATTCTTTAAAAAAAGAGTTGAAAATCATTGCTTTTTCTCTAGTTTTGAAACACAGAAACATGTAATAAGAAATACAGTCATAGCTGGAGATATTAGAAAATGCAAACATATTTAATATTCTGGCTAGAACTATTACAACAAAGGAAGAATGAACTATGATTCACCAACACAGAGCCTCTGCAATTTTTAGCAACCATATCTACTGAACCAGCAATTGAGAGTTTGTCCTTTTCAATGTTAAATGTGATGTGTTCGGTCAAAAGCAGACACAACTTACCGGATGTTTAATTTGAGTTTTTGATTTAATGAGTGGTAAAGTGGTAAATTCTTTTTAGAATAAAACATGTACACAAAGGGCTAACATTTTGATACAAACAAAGTTTTGATGTAACATCAGTGAGAGAAAGGGTAATTTGCACAAACTCTTCTTCCAAAAATTTAATATATGTAATAATTTTTTTTCCTGTATTAAATTCATCTAATGCCCTCATCCTTCAATGAATAGAAGGATTGTAAATAATTTACAGTCACCTTGACCTTTTTCCACATTTGTTTAGTTCTGGTTGATTTAGACAGAACATGTCACTAATGTATAATGTATATATTAGACCATGAGTGATGATAGCATGGTGTTAACACACTTATACATTTGAACACTCTTTTATATCAAGGAGTTTCAGAAATAATGAACCAATTCCATAGCACTGATCAGCATAGAAAATGTGAAGAAGTAACATTTGCCTAACAGGTTTTGTTAGTGTCATGTTTTTCAAACATGAAATGCTTATGTGGCTGAGTGTATGTTTAATATTGCTTAGAAAAATTGGTCTGCTGAGCAGAAAAAAATTGTCCCTGGTAATTTCAGCATCCTTCATTAAGTACAGAAATATTTAAGTTGCTGCTAATCATTCCATTGATGTAATACCAGTGTGTATCTGAATCTTATTAGTTAATAGTTATAGGTATTCAAAGTTGTAAATAATGATGTGAGTTTTGGAGATTCGTTATTTATCAATTTTAAATAATTATTTTAAGAGGACGTTTATGGTAGCACAATGTAATGTCTCGAATGAGTTGTAATAGTGTGTTGGTTCTGAGAAGAACAGGTGGTTTGACAACTCAACGTTTCGATTAGTGTACTCTGACTGTCTTCAGGAGATTGTCAAACCACAGGTTCTTCTCAGAACCAATACACAATTACAACTCATTAGAGATATTTCATGGTGATATCGCAAACTTCCTCTTACTGTTTTTCCACCATGCAAAGCTTCAACAATCCCTACTTAATACATTTACTAATTTTATAATCACATGAATAGTTTATTATCAGCACTTCCAACAAGCATCCTTAAAACCATTTTTGGTGATCCTAAATTCGTCCCTAATTTGCCATAGTGACCAATCCCGAATTAAGTTGGCATAGTGACCAATGCGGTATTGGTCACTTTGCCAAATTACAAAAATAGCCAGTTAGAGCATTCGTCATTTGAATGCATGCTCTATCTCCAAAACTGTAAGGCATACATACATGTGGATTAGATACAATGGTAGGTCTCTTCCTGAATGTATTAATGGGCGGGAAAACTTAAAATTGAAAAAAGTCGGATTGGTCACTATGGCAAATTAGGGACGAATTAACAACCTTTGAAAAAGACTCCGCTAGCTAGGGTCGAAACATGAGACCACAAACTACTTTTTTGTAAATAAATAAAGAAGAAACAGGAAGATTTCTTAGCACATTATCATAAGCTTTTACACTACAAGGGTCCATGCAACATATTGGACACTTTTAATCGACGGTGGAAATGTCCACCATTTTTGATGGGCCAAGATAGCTTTTGATCTGAGTGTACATGTACATCAACCAGTATTTTTCACATAAAATAAATTGTAACCCATTCCTTCAAATGCAAGAGGTGGTTATCGAAATTTGTGTCAACTGTGGAAGTATTTTCCAGCATTGTGTATCTTTTGAATCCGTCCTGTATTGATTAAATACTTTATTTAAAAGGGGTTTTAATAAAACTGCATGATACATGCATTTAGTACTTGTACATGTATTTCATAAACATGGCTTTACTTTTGTTATATAGGTTTGTTGGAATTAATTTATTACTTTTTTATTACTTTGTTTAATTTTATACACGTTTTCATTATAAATTATGGATGCATTCATAGCAATTCTAACAATGTTGTATTCCAATCAGTCTGCACAGACCCTCCACAGAACCTGATTCTTTTGGGCATTTCTTAGGCAGCTGTTTGGTTTTAATCATCTTGTGTTTTTGCAAAATGGTAGTTATTGGCCATACGTAAGTTGTATTTTTGTCAGTAATTTTGACCTTGACAATCAGAGCATAATGATCCAAAGTTGTAACCACCAGTTCTTTTCAGAATTAATTACCATTCTCAAAGGAGAATTTTCACATGGTGTCACCGCAAACAGTCTTTACTGTTTTAGGCTTGGAGTAGGCAATTTTGGAAACTGAAACCAAACTGTGGCTGTTTTAGAAATAAGGAAATGCCACCAAATTCGGTTCAACAAAAATCATTAAAAATTACTCCCCCCCCCCACCAAAAAAACCCCCCAAATAGCAGCATTTTTTGCGTCTTCGGCCAGCATAAAATATTTATATCTAACCCTTGAATTGTCATTTTGACAAATTGTCGGGGGGCGGGGGGGTGGGGGTACATGTCAATTTACCATACGTGTTTTGAGTGCACTTTTTTGGCAGTGTGCCACCCTTTTTCGAGACCGTGGTTCCGCCCCTGATTAGACAGTAATCACCTTGTCCTGTTTAATTTGAACCTTGAACCGGGCAGTTCGCGCGAAGCAAAACAAACCGGACGTTTTGGACAGAATGCAAATAAAATGTCCGTTACGACGTTCTAACACTGAAAGTAATAATTTTCAATGAACAAAATCCACAATATTGCAAGTAATTGTTTACACACCACAAAAACATTCGATAAATATACTGATTGAATTCAGGGCCACAGCAAGCAGGGGTGTGGGGTGCGGACACTCCCCGAATAATTTTTCTCAGTCGGCATTTAGAGCCTCAGTCGGCAAATGAAGCATCAAAGGTACTAGAACGAGGGTTGTTCTATATCTAGAATAAAATCAGTCGGCAAACCTAGAGCTACTGTATGCGTTTGCCGACTGCAAATGTGTCGCGTTTCTAAGCACTGAAGATTTGGCGAGTTGTTTGTTATTAGTTGTTTTTACTTGTTGTAATACAGTTGTAATACATTATGTTTTACAGATTGTCCATTTTGATGGGGAAACAAAGTACATTATTTGCCTGGTTTATTGTTGTGTCGGTAAATTTACCCACAACAAATGTTTACTACTGATGCCAGTCGGCAAATTGGCTTCCACACCCCCCCCCCCCCCCCAAAAATAGAAAAAAGAAAATGCCTTCGCTACGCCCCTTAATCAAATGTAGAAACATGGGTTCTTCTTAAATGAGGAAACATGCTAATCAATATGGACTCAATGAGTTCAACACCATCTTGTATGTGTTCAGCATCTGCTTGTACTCTGGTGTTGCTATTTTTGTTCATGTACACTGTACATTTCCATGTTGTTTTGGTCGAATAAAAATAATATTAATAATAATAAAAAAATAAATAATAATATTACCCGTTAGTTCCGGTCCAGTTGAAACCCCAGCACGAACAAGATGCAATTATGATATCAAAAGAAAATGCCATTTATCATTTTAATGGCTCCTGTTTCCACAAACAGTTGGCTTGTAATTGGCTCTAATTGAAAACAGGCAATTGACATTCAGTGCGGTCTTCCATGCTCATGAGCTCGTATCGATCATTCTCACAGAATTGATAGTACAACAATGCAATATAACAATGAATATTACAATAAATTGTAACCATGATGCAAGAGTCACTATAAATTACTTAAGGTAGCGTTTCGTGATTGTAGCGTTCGTGTAGCGCCGTGAGATCATGTACCAAAAACACAGTTTTGAACCAAGACGAGCGTCACCTCAGACCCGCGCGTCGGCATTTTTTATTTTCTTTCTTTCTTTCTTTTTTATTTATTTACTTTATTATTATTTTTTAAAGCTATAAAACGATGTCCAATTGCAGCCAAAATTGCTGGATCGATTGGAATTCTGCCGTGCTGTGTTTTAAACGACTTTTCCCACATAGGGGTATGAACGTTTGCCTGATTTGTGAGGCCTCTCTTAGCCACCATACTTTGTATATGGGAAATTTGGTCCCTGCGTATATACATGCATCACGTATTTCCCTGTTGGCAAAAAAGTTATATACAGTTAACATTTGATTTGATTGGTATTAAAAATAAAAAAAACTTTAAAAAAAAACCTAATTGGTCGAATGCATGCTTATTTAATTATATCAATCTTCCCAAGAAATAAATGTAGGACCTATCTGAGGTGCCCACATTTTAAAGATAATTTCCAGAATTTAGGGAAGAGTAGCCTAGCCTATACTAAGTTTCCTAAATTATTCCACATTATAATAAATACAACAAATCTGAATGAATTTTCACTATTTTCTCGTAAACGAGAAATAAGCTAGAACTTTTACAGACAGTATATTATTAAATCTAGCTTTACCGATATTGCATCTTCCCTTTATCCTTCTAACAAAGATGTAATTTTTTAAGTAAGTTCAGAAAATTACAACGACAACATTCATCTTTTTCTGCTTGCAAGGTAAGTGCAGTAAGTTTGCACAAGCCGTGTGTCTCCTACTCCATAGACTATGCATGACACCCTTTAATTTATCCAATTTATTGGATAACGCTGGTAGGAGGGAGAGAACAATAATTGCCTCGGTTACAGTTGGCTGAGCAAACTGGGCTCTGACAATCCCCATTGTTTGCGTGTGCTTTGCAACCAAGTATAATGATAAGTAAGACTAATTGCGGTGACACCATGTGAAATGCTCAATTGAGTAGTAATTAGTTCTGAAAATAACTGGAGATATAATGATGTGGCACGAGCTGGAATAAGCGACTTACAGTGAAGTTCACTGCGTGCTTGTTACAAGATGTCTCGCTACGTTCCTGCATATCTGCTCCTGATTGTGATAGGCAAGTTAAACCTTTCTCTCTTTATAGGTTGGTGACTCGTCATTGTAGGACAAAATTAAATCAATTCTTTCTCTCTTTTTTTGTAATGGTTTGATTATAGACAAACTTGGTTGATTTTCATTTTAATTTGCATTTGGACGGGGTTGCAGGAAAATGATTTACACTTGTTGCATGCATATTGAAAAAACCAAGTGGCGTTAAGGGGAGGGGGAGGGGCAGCGGCGTAGCCAGGACTTTTTCAGTGGGGGCACAGGGGGCATTGCTTTTCAGTGGGGGGGGGGGGCCCAGGGGCTATGGGTTTTTCCTGTTTCTTTTTATTTTCTGTTTTTTGGGCACTATGAGGGTTTTTCGTGGGGGCACCTGGGGCGCACTGGAAATTTGGGGGGGGGGCACGTGCCCCCAGGCCCCCCGTGGCTACACCGCTGGGGAGGGATGGGTAATGCTAAATTGTCAATTGCAATGACCACCCTTGAAGCTCACCTCATACTAACCTCTCCCCTTATCGAATACAAACAAACAAGTCTGCACTATTGGATTACAGATAAATAAACGAATGCATTTTGAGAAACATGTAAATGTAATACTTGTAGCTTTGCATGGTGAGGATGATAAGTAAGACTAATTGCGGTGACACCATGTGGAATCTCAATTGAGTAGTAATTAGTTCTGAAAAGAACTGGAGGTACAACTCGACGTTTCGATCAGTATGCTCTGATCTTCCTGATCAGATCAGTATGCTCTGATCGTCCAGTATGCTCTGATCGTCCTCATTCTCCTGAGGACGATCAGAGCATACTGATCGAAACGTCGAGTTGAACCTCCAGTTCTTTTCAGAACTAATTACTACTCAATTGAGATTCCACATGGTGTCACCGCAATTAGTCTTACATATGTAAATGTATTTATTATTTAACAAAAAATGGTTATTCCTAAACTATTTGTCCAAACGTAATATAAATTTGTAAATGTAATGGGCACCAAAAAGAAATTCTACAGTTGTTTATAGTAGAATTTTACTATGAAAATGTATAAAAGACATGATTTTATGTCAAGTCCCCCACGAGGCGCTGTGTCTCACTCAACGTCAAATTCAAGATGGAGAACACGAAGGCGAATAATGCCACAGCAGTGGGAGTATTGTCAATTGATTGAGGCAGTTGAAGGGAAACAATTGTTGAGTAATTAAGCTATATTGTTCGTCTCATTGTGCAAGTATTATGTGCTTGCATGTAGTGTCGCGGTCATTATGCGCTGTCAATAGGCTGCATAATTTTGCCCTTCCCGCGAAGAATTGAGACGTAACCTGAACTAAGGAGAAGAACAATATTTAAAAACTCAATATTTGTTTAACCTTCAAATACCTCAAGTAGTTGAGAAAATCCTTACAGTTGTAACTGGGCCAGGTACAAAACAAAACTCCCATAGGCCTATTACCAAACAATGATGTAAGAAAGACAAAATACCCATTGAAAGTAATATTTTAATACAATTTACGTACAATAGAGGTAAACCATTAGTCCTATACATCAGTATGTAAAATTTTACCTAACCAACATTTACCTACAAGTTAAGTAAATAAAATTACCCAATATCGCAGTAATACGTTATGCAACTGTTGGGTAACATTTTACCCAACGCCTGTTTGGTTTTACTTAATTATTAAGTTCACCAGGAACATCTAAAACAGGGTAAGATTTTTACACAACCTGTGTATTTTTTCTCTATGTGTA
Source organism: Zoroaster sp. YZ-2022 (assembly GCA_029582265.1). Classification (NCBI taxonomy): domain Eukaryota; kingdom Metazoa; phylum Echinodermata; class Asteroidea; order Forcipulatida; family Zoroasteridae; genus Zoroaster; species Zoroaster sp. YZ-2022. The sequence continues at coordinate 27,580,038 of CM055835.1, read as the reverse complement.
TTTTTTCTCTGTGTGTATTTTTAACGACTCATCGTGCCAGCTAAAGCTTTTACATAGGCCTATTTCTATCTGTATGCTATCTCTTTATTAATACAAACTCGGGTATATCAACAGACATTTACTAAAAGTTTGTGAAGACACGTTTTAGGCCAAAAAAGTCTCAGGTTTCTTGTCATAGGTCGGCTTCGAAATAGGTGCAGTGACGCTTTTTAATTTAAATTTTTTTTTTTTTTTTTAGTAATCTTTTTTATTTTGCCAACCAGTGAAATATGTGATACATGTACACGTGGTTATTGGAACCAGACCAAATTTTCAATGTACAAAGTATGCATGGTGGCTAAGAGAGGCCTCACAAATCGGGTAAACGTTCATACCCCTATGTGAAAAAGTCCTTTAAAACACAATGCGGCGTAATTATAATCGATCAAGCAATTTTGGCTGAAATTGGACATCGTTCCATAATCGTTTCATTATGGAATGCCATGGTCGAGCGGTTTAGTGCATTGGATTTGTGTTCTGATGGCTGAGTCGTCAGAATGTGGGTTCGAATCCTGGTCACGACCATGGTACTTGTGTCCTTGAGCAAGTCACTTTACCATAATTGCCTCTCTCCACCCAGGGGTAAATGGGTACCTGTGAGGGCAGAGTTGGTTGTTGTGTTTGATTAGCCCTATATGCGCCGAAATGGCAGCAGTTGAGCTGTATACTCCCCAGGGAGCTGAGATGGTTTCAGGAATGATTTATGAGCCTGATGAGCAGGGGTAATAATACAATGCGCCTTGAGCACCAGTTTGGTGGATACGTACGCTATATAAGTCTACATTATTATTATTATTATTATTATTATTATTATTATTATTATTATTATTATTATTATTATTATTATTATTATTATTATTATTATTATTATTATTATTATTATTATTATTATTATTATTATTATTATTATTATTATTATTATTATTATTATTATTTAAAAAAAAAATTGAAACAAACAAACAAACACAACAAAACAAATGCTGACGCACGGGTCTGAGGCGACGCGCTCGGAGACCAGAAACCAGAGACTTTTTTGGGCCTAATAAAATATATTACAATAAATTGTAACTAAAGGATTCAATACTATAAATTACTTTACAGTATATCATGACACTGATGACATTCAAAATATGAGATATCGTTTTGGTTTGCGGTAACACCATGTGTTTATCTCAACTATCGCGAAGCTGAGGTACAGGTTCTGAAAAGAACCTTATCGTTCAAGGGAGAACCAATATCGGGCAACTCGTTTTTCTCTACCGTCACTAAACCGCTCGTCCACACCCCAAATAAAATTTAAAAAAATAATAATAATAACATTTAACAAAATCCGTAAGGATTTCAGTCTCACAGAAGCCCAATTTCCTCTTTTTCAATGTTTTTTTCGTGAAAATATTGAAAATTTTAAGCATCAAAAATTTTCAAACCCATACAAAATATTTCTTAGTTTGGGTGGAGGAATAAGACGCCACAGCATCTCACGTGTGTCATTGAAATATTTGTTTTCAGTGCTGCAATTTCTTGAAGTTTGACTTACATTTTCATCTCTTAAACAATTAATTTGTGAGTAGAGACTGTTCTTGTACTAAAAGACATGTTGTTTTGTACGAACCTGAGAAGTAATAAGATCAATAGTTTTTTTTACCTGGGAAAGAATTATTTTGCGATCGTTTCGTTGTAAATATTTTGTTTGACCTTTGACATTCTTCACATCGCTTTAACGACCACAAGAGGGCGAACGTTCAACGGGATGCTCGTTCGATTGAGTTGTACTCGGGGTTCACCCATGTGACGTACTTGGGTTACCTCGGAGAAGCTACTCGATCGAACGCACCCACATTATTAACGTTGAATAAACCAAGTTAAATTTACTAGCTTGTTTACTAAACCAAATATTTCAGCCTCTTCAAACGATTTCAATTCGAATTCTGAACATTATCATGTTTTGGTTATGTTGTCTGAGCTTTTGCGGGGTTTAAACTCAATACCATTCAGTATAAACGCCATGGCAAATCGGGGGGAGGGGGGGGGGCGACCCTTTAAGATTAAAGTACCAATTATACACCATATTTACCACAGCATCTCACGTGTGTCTACTTTTGTGCACCTTTTTCAACACCCCCGTTTTTAGATACCATCTGAAGGGATACTTAAATTGAAGGCCAATTTTTATAACTCGTTAATTTCGCTATATGCTTCGCTAGCACTTTGCTAAAAGGAAATATCATTCGCTTAATTAATGACTCTATTCTTATGCTGTAATGCGCTCTACGGGATCATACGGGAAGTTTGACATACATTTTCATCTCTTAAACAATTAATTTGTGAGTAGAGACTGTTCTTGTACTAAAAGACATGTTGTTTTGTACGAACCTGAGAAGTAATAAGATCATTAGTTCTTTTCACCTGGGAAAGAATTATTTTGCGATCGTTTCGTTGTAAGATATTTTGTTTGACCTTTGACATTCTTCAAATCGCTTTCACGACCACAAGAGGGCGAACGTTCAACGGGATGCTCGTTCGATTAGGTTGTACTCGGGGCTCACCCATGTGACGTACTTGGGTTACCTCGGGGTTCCCTCAATACCATTCAGTATAAACGCCATGGCAAATCGGAGAGAGGGGGCGACCCTTTAAGATTAAAGCACCCAATTATACACCATATTTACCACAGCATCTCACGTGTCTACTTTTGTGCACCTTTTTCAACACCCCGTTTTTAGATTACATCTCAAGGGATACTTAAATTGAAGGCCAATTTTTATAACTCGTTAATTTCGCTATATGCTTCGCTAGCACTTTGCTAAAAGGAAATATCATTCGCTTAAATGACTCTATTCTTATGCTGTAATGTGCTCTGTTATTATATACGGGATCATTCAATGTATGCGAAGGGTGTAGGCATGTAATAGCTTTTCAAAATGCACTGGTACAGTGGTAGGTTTATGAAATATTTATGAGACTAAAAACAACGGCAAAAACTCAAAACCTTAAATTTGCATGACCTTTGGTAAGTATACCAGTTACAAAATTAATAAATAATAATCTAAACACTTACTTGATTTGAAGTTGTCATGGTACCAAACTTCCTGACAAGCCATGTAATTGTATTAGAAAACGTGTGGTTAAGAAAATATGTGGATAATCCTTAAGGCAAAAATAGGGACATTATTGGATATCGAATATTTTGTTGTTGTTGAAAAGGTAGTGTCACACCCCAAAAAATGTTCAACTTTTGGTTGTGACTTGTACAACATGTAAGCAACCTTTTAGGACCAAGGGTTTTATTACCATGGACCCAGGCTATAGTCTCCTCTCTGTCTGACTTGGTTTGGGTGATTTATGATGCAAGAAGGAGGAATTTGGCCATGTGGTGTTCTAGTGGGCGATATGGGCCATTGTGACTACAGCTTTCGTCCAGTAAGCATCAAAAAGTCATAATCGCTACAATCGTCTGCAAGACACAACATCTATTTTATATTTTTGAACATAGGTGAGTTTGCAAATTCCTTTTCTCTTTTATGAACATCATTTTAGTAATTAATAGGATATTTAATCATATGATATTCTGCTGAATTATTTGCTCATTACTCTCTTTGTATTAAATGATTGTACTTTGTAGCCCTCACGGCTAAAATAAAATATGTGGATCGCATGATTTCCTTCATTTTTTATGATAGCCATTTCTGATATGATTTGAGTAGTTACTGAAGTAATATTTTAATAGCTGATTGATCGTTGAGTCCTAGATTTTAGAATTCACGTGTTAAAAGTTAAGGACAAAGTTTCTTGGTTTCACGTCAGGAATTATCGTATAGCACAATCCAATTAAGATATCACTTTCTATGATACCGTATGTAAGACATGATATTATTTTAGCATAGGATTGGTTATCCCAGTTCCTTAGTTTTGATCCAAATTTATTGTTGTTTTAAATTCTATGATTTTCAGTTTTTATCATTTATCACTTGCCAAATTCACTCTGATTGCAATTCACATAAGCTGTGCATAATAATTGGAAGTTGCAACTGTTTCCATATTTTATTTACAAGGTTTCACACTAGTTGTATTCAGTTCATTTTTTGTTTGTTCATCAGTTAGTTTATAGCAAAGACACTTTCATTTATCGTTTGACCTTGATGAAGTTTAGCTTCAGAAATTCTTTTAGCTTAGCTGTACATAACATCTCGCGGGAACATTAGGAAATTAGTTACTCAATCAATACACATGAGTTCTGTATTTTGTAGAAGGGAATTCTTTCTGTCACAAATTGTTGTTATTATTTCAGCCCATTGTTGGCATGGTTTATTTTTAGTTAGAGAAAGTTCCTTTAATTTGGTTGTGCAGTAATGTACACATTATCCATTGCTGCACTGTTTATATCATAATTATGCCAGGCAGGATAAGTTGTTTACAGAACATGTGGTCAAGCACTTTTTACTGTGTCTGTGACTACACTGAGCTCTAGCACGTAATAGGGACTGTGTGTGTTGACAGTTTTATTGTTTTCCTGGCTGACCACCACTGGAGTTGTTTGCTATTCAATTCCCTGGTGTAAATAGACTTTCACTGGATCATTGAAGATTTTGTTTTGGTGAATATTTAATCAGTTGAAGTTAGGGTCAGATTTTCTAAGTGATTTTATATTTTGTTTATTTAAAGTTGATTATTATTATTATTATTAATGCAGGCTTAGTTGATTAATTAATCATTAGATTGTGACTACAGCTTTCGTCTAGTAAGCATCAAAAAGTCATAATCGCTACAATCGTCTGCAAGACACAACATCACCTATTTTATATTTTTGAACATAGGTTGTTCAACAATTGCCTCCAGCCCCTGATGTGCCGTGGATGGCCTTGATGTTTTGACGTGTTGTTGTGGTGACTTCACCAATTGTTTCTATTTTCATCTAGCCCCTTCATTTATTCTACTAGCCCCATCTTCACTTCTTTTCCCTGATTTCCCTGGATCAAGAACTTTCTTTGCTTTCGTTCGTGTGATTCTCCATTGAACTTTGTACCTGCTCGCGTACGTCGGTCGCGTTGAATCAAGATCGTTCGGAGGATTGCTTAGATCATCATCGGCTAGCCACAGTCATCAACCCGCTAAGTTCCTTTTATTATATTCCATTGTTACATTATATTAAATTTCATTCTCTTTGTAAACTTTGTAATCTTTATAATATTCAATTTGGATCAGTATTGGTTTAATTCTCATTTTCATATGTTCGAAGATTGTTTTGTCATTTTCTTGCTTGAATATTTGACAGAATACATATTGAAATTCCGACTGTCAAATCGACCTCTTTTCGTTATTTATTTTGTTTAATTTTGTCTTACCATTGAACCGGTAATTAATAATAATATCGGGAGTCCCTTTTAAAGGAAATACCCGTGACAAAATTTGGAGGCACCACCCGGATTTTGGTCGAGTTGTATTTGTAACGACCCACAGTCAAAAGATAAGGATTAGCTCAATCTGATCCACATTATTACTTGTTGTACATCTATTATATTTTGTTTAACACTATAATCATGTCAGACACTGAGGGAGAGGCTAGCCAAGTTTCTTTTCAAAGGGCTCTAGACGATCTTCTTAAAAGGCATGGCAAGTCCCTGGACGATCTCCAGTCGTCCAAACCCAAGCTAGCCACACCCGAGGAGTCTGCACCCGTACGTGTTGTTTCTACCTCCTCACACAGAAGGCGACTCCGCCTATTTTCTGGGAAGACTCCAATTCCTGGCGGTGAACTCGACTATGAGAATTGGAAGTGGCCGGCACGTCAACTTGCAGATGACTACAGTTTGTCAGCAGCTGAAAGGTTGAGCCGAATAGTCGAGTCACTGCTCCCACCTGCCAGCAATATTGTGTGGGCCCTCGGGAACAAAGCTACAGCAGAGGAATGCTTGGAGGGACTTGAGCAGGCGTATGGTATCACAGCGGATGGCGACGAACTTTATCTACGATTTAGTGAGTGTTTCCAGAGGGACGGAGAGCTTGCCTCCGACTACCTTCTTCGGCTGCAGGAAAGCCTCACACGTGTCCTCGACGGGGTGGAGTTGACGCCAACCGCGTTGACAATGTGAGGGTACAACAGTTCACCCGAGGCTGTTTATACAATGATACGTTGCTCCTGAGGTTAGACTTGAAGAAACGCCAAGCCCCTCCAGGTTTCGTAGGCTTACTTCGTGAGGTCCGTCAAGAAGTGATTTTATATTTTGTTTATTTAAAGTTGATTATTATTATTATTAATGCAGGCTTAGTTGATTAATTAATCATTAGATTGTGACTACAGCTTTCGTCTAGTAAGCATCAAAAAGTCATAATCGCTACAATCGTCTGCAAGACACAACATCACCTATTTTATATTTTTGAACATAGGTTGTTCAACAGTTGCCTCCAGCCCCTGATGTGCCGTGGATGGCCTTGATGTTTTGGCGTGTTGTTGTGGTGACTTCACCAATTGTTTCTATTTTCATCTAGCCCCTTCATTTATTCTACTAGCCCCATCTTCACTTCTTTTTCCTGATTTCCCTGGATCAAGAACTTTCTTTGCTTTCGTTCGTGTGATTCTCCTTTGAACTTTGTACCTGCTCGCGTACGTCGGTCGCGTTGAATCAAGATCGTTCGGAGGATTGCTTAGATCATCATCGGCTAGCCACAGTCATCAACCCGCTAAGTTCCTTTTATTATTTTCCATTGTTACATTATATTAAATTTCATTATCTTTGTAAACTTTGTAATCTTTGTAATATTCAATTTGGATCAGTATTGGTTTAATTCTCATTTTCATATGTTCGAAGATTGTTTTGTCATTTTTTTGCTTGAATATTTGACAAAATACATATTGAAATTCCGACTGTCAAATCGACCTCTTTTCGTTATTTATTTTGTTTAATTTTGTCTTACCATTGAACCGGTAATTAATAATAATATCGGGAGTCCCTTTTAAAGGAAGCTTCAGCATCAGTAGTGGGGAATGCCTGAGGGCGTCGTGATAACCCATCGGCATCTGCGTTCTTCTTCCCAGACCTGTACTGTATGCTGAAGTCATAATTAGCCAAGGCTGCTAACCAACGCTGCCCAGTGCCTCCAAATTTTGTCACGGGTATTTCCTTTAAAAGAATTTAAAACAACAATAAATTTGGATCAAAACTAAGGAACTGGGATAACCAATCCTATGCTAAAATAATATCATGTCTTACATACGGCATCATAGAAAGTGATATCTTAATTGGATTGTGCTATACGATAATTCCTGACGTGAAACCAAGAAACTTTGTCCTTAACTTTTAACACGTGAATTCTAAAATCTAGGACTCAACGATCAATCAGCTATTAAAATATTACTTCAGTAACTACTCAAATCATCATCAGAAATGGCTATCATAAAAAATGAAGGAAATCATGCGATCCACATATTTTATTTTAGCCGTGAGTGCTACAAATAATAATAATAATAATAATGTGTGGATTTATATAGCGCACGTATCCACCAACTGAGTGGTGCTCAAGGCGCATTATATTATTATCCCTGCTCATAAGGCTCATAAGTCTCATAAATCATTCCTGAAACCATCTCAGCTCCCTGGGGAGTATACAGCTCAATTGCTGCCATTTCTAGCGCATATAGAGCAAACCAACTCTGCCTTCACAGGTACCCATTTAACCCCTGGGTGGAGAGAAGCAATTATGATTAAGTGTCTTGCTCAAGGACACAAGTGTCACGGCCGTGATTCGAACCCACATGATGTTGCTAACACCAGAACTTGAATCCGGTAAGCTAGACCGCTCGGCCACGACACCCCATACAAAGTATAAGATCTACAATCATGTAATACAAAGAGAGTAGTGAGTAAATAATTCAGCAGAATATCATATGATTAAATATCCTATTAATTACTAAAATGATGTTCATAAAAGGGAAAAGGAATTTGCAAACTCACCTATGTTCAAAAATATAAAATAGGTGATGTTGTGTCTTGCAGACGATTGTAGCGATTATGACTTTTTGATGCTTACTGGACGAAAGCTGTAGTCACAATGGCCCAAATCGCCCACTAGAACACCACATGGCCAAATTCCTCCTTCTTGCATCATAAATCACCCAAACCAAGTCAGACAGAGAGGAGACTATAGCCTGGGTCCATGGTAATAAAACCATTGGTCATAAAAGCTTGCTTACATGTGTGGGAATTAGAGTTGTACAAGTCACAACCAAAAGTTGAACATTTTTGGGGGGTGTGACAGTAGTATAAAATGTACATCAAGGGTTTATATATACATGTAATGTGGCTCCAGAGACAGGGTCACCTGGAGGCATTGGTGGATTGGGGCACGTGCACCCTTTTGTTTCGCCGTGCATGTAAATTTACCATACTTTTTAGCAGTGTGTTTTACCTTTATAGCAGTGTGCTCCACCTTTATAGCAGTGAGCCCCACCTTTTTAGCAGTGTGCTCCACCTTTATAGCTTTGTGCCCCACCTTTTTAGCAGTGTGCCCCACCTTTTTAGCAGTGTGCTCCACGTTTTTAGCAGTGTGCCCCACCTTTATAGCAGTGTGCCCCACCTTTTTAGCAGTGTGCCCCACCTTTTTAGCAGTGTGCCCCACCTTTTTAGCAGTGTGCCCCACCTTTTTAGCAGTGTGCCCCACCTTTTTAGCAGTGTGCCCCACCTTTTTAGCAGTGTGTCCCACCTTTTTAGCAGTGTGCTCCACCTTTTTAGCAGTGTGCCCCACCCTTTTAGCAGTGTGCCCCACCTTTGTAGCTTTGTGCCCCACCTTTTTAGCAGTGTGTCCCACCTTTTTAGCAGTGTGCTCCACCTTTTTAGCAGTGTGCCCCACCTTTATAGCAGTGTGCCCCACCTTTTTAGCAGTGTGCCCAACCTTTTTAGCAGTGTGTCCCATCTTTTTAGCAGTGTGCTCCACCTTTTTAGCAGTGTGCCCCACCTTTATAGCAGTGTGCTCCACCATTTTAGCAGTGTGCCCCACCTTTTTAGCAGTGTGCCCCACCTTTTTAGCAGTGTGCCCCACCTTTTTAGCAGTGTGCCCCACCTTTTTAGCAGTGTGCTCCACCTTTTTAGCAGTGTGCCCCACCTTTTTAGCTTTGTGCCCCACCTTTTTAGCAGTGTGCCCCACCTTTTTAGCTTTGTGCTCCACCTTTTTAGCAGTGTGCTCCACCCTTTTAGCAGTGTGCCCCACCCGTTTAGCAGTGTGCCCCACCCTTTTAGCAGTGTGCCCCACCCTTTTAGCAGTGTGCCCCACCCTTTTAGCAGTGTGCACCACCCTTTTAGCAGTGTGCCCCACCCTTTTAGCAGTGTGCCCCACCCTTTTAGCAGTGTGCCCCACCTTTTTAGCTTTGTGCCCCACCTTTATAGCAGTGTGCTCCACCTTTTTAGCAGTGTGCCCCACCTTTATAGCAGTGTGCTCCACCTTTTTAGCAGTGTGTCCCACCTTTATAGCAGTGTGCTCCACCTTTTTAGCAGTGTGTCCCACCTTTTTAGCAGTGTGCTCCACTTTTTTAGCAGTGTGCCCCACCTTTTTAGCAGTGTGCCCCACCTTTTTAGCAGTGTGCTCCACCTTTTTAGCAGTGTGCCCCGCCTTTATAGCAGTGTTCCCCACCTTTTTAGCAGTGTGCCCCACCTTTTTAGCAGTGTGTCCCATCTTTTTAGCAGTGTGCTCCACCTTTTTAGCAGTGTGCCCCACCTTTATAGCAGTGTGCTCCACCTTTTTAGCAGTGTGCCCCACCTTTTTAGCAGTGTGCTCCACCTTTTTAGCAGTGTGCCCCACCTTTATAGCAGTGTGCCCCACCTTTTTAGCTGTGTGCCCCACCTTTTTAGCTTTGTGCCCCACCCTTTTAGCAGTGTGCCCCACCTTTTTAGCAGTGTGCCCGACCTTTATAGCAGTGTGCTCCACCTTTTTAGCAGTGTGTCCCACCTTTATAGCAGTGTGCTCCACCTTTTTAGCAGTGTGTCCCACCTTTTTAGCAGTGTGCTCCACCTTTTTAGCAGTGTGCCCCACCTTTTTAGCAGTGTGCCCCACCTTTTTAGCAGTGTGCCCCACCTTTTTAGCAGTGTGCTCCGCCTTTTTAGCAGTGTGCCCCACCTTTATAGCAGTGTTGCCCACCTTTTTAGCAGTGTGCCCCACCTTTATAGCAGTGTGCCCCACCTTTTTAGCTTTGTGCCCCACCTTTTTAGCAGTGTGGCCCACCTTTTTAGCTTTGTGCCCCACATTTTTAGCAGTGTGCTCCACCTTTTTAGCAGTGTGCTCCACCTTTTTAGCAGTGTGCCCCACCGTTATAGCAGTGTGCCCCGCCTTTTTAGCAGTGTGCCCCGCCTTTTTAGCAGTGTGCCCCGCCTTTTTAGCAGTGTGCCCAGCCTTTTTAGCAGTGTGCTCCACCTTTTTAGCAGTGTGTCCCACCTTTTTAGCAGTGTGCTCCACTTTTTTAGCAGTGTGCCCCGCCTTTATAGCAGTGTGCCCCACCTTTTTAGCAGTGTGCTCCACCTTTTTAGCAGTGTGTCCCATCTTTTTAGCAGTGTGCTCCACCTTTTTAGCAGTGTGCCCCACCTTTATAGCAGTGTGCTCCACCTTTTTAGCAGTGTGCCCCACCTTTTTAGCAGTGTGCTCCACCTTTTTAGCAGTGTGCCCCACCTTTATAGCAGTGTGCCCCACCTTTTTAGCAGTGTGCCCTACCTTTTTAGCTTTGTGCCCCACCTTTTTAGCTGTGTGCCCCACCTTTTTAGCTTTGTGCCCCACCCTTTTAGCAGTGTGCTCCACCTTTTTAGCAGTGTGTCCCACCTTTATAGCAGTGTGCTCCACCTTTTTAGCAGTGTGTCCCACCTTTTTAGCAGTGTGCTCCACTTTTTTAGCAGTGTGCCTCACCTTTTTAGCAGTGTGCCCCACCTTTTTAGCAGTGTGCTCCACCTTTTTAGCAGTGTGCCCCGCCTTTATAGCAGTGTTCCCCACCTTTTTAGCAGTGTGCCCCACATTTTTAGCAGTGTGTCCCATCTTTTTAGCAGTGTGCTCCACCTTTTTAGCAGTGTGCCCCACCTTTATAGCAGTGTGCTCCACCTTTTTAGCAGTGTGCCCCACCTTTTTAGCAGTGTGCTCCACCTTTTTAGCAGTGTCCCCCACCTTTATAGCAGTGTGCCCCACCTTTTTAGCAGTGTGCCCTACCTTTTTAGCTTTGTGCCCCACCTTTTTAGATGTGTGCCCCACCTTTTTAGCTTTGTGCCCCACCCTTTTAGCAGTGTGCCCCACCCTTTTAGCAGTGTGCCTAACCTTTTTAGCTTTGTGCCCCACCTTTATAGCAGTGTGCTCCACCTTTTTAGCAGTGTGCCCGACCTTTATAGCAGTGTGCTCCACCTTTTTAGCAGTGTGTCCCACCTTTATAGCAGTGTGCTCCAACTTTTTAGCAGTGTGTCCCACCTTTTTAGCAGTGTGCTCCACCTTTTTAGCAGTGTGCCCCACCTTTTTAGCAGTGTGCCCCACCTTTTTAGCAGTGTGCCCCACCTTTTTAGCAGTGTGCTCCGCCTTTTTAGCAGTGTGCCCCGCCTTTATAGCAATGTTGCCCACCTTTTTAGCAGTGTGCCCCACCTTTATAGCAGTGTGCCCCACCTTTTTAGCTTTGTGCCCCACCTTTTTAGCAGTGTGCCCCACCTTTTTAGCTTTCTGCCCCACATTTTTAGCAGTGTGCTCCACCTTTTTAGCAGTGTGCTCCACCTTTTTAGCAGTGTGCCCCACCGTTATAGCAGTGTGCCCCGCCTTTTTAGCAGTGTGCCCCGCCTTTTTAGCAGTGTGCCCCGCCTTTTTAGCAGTGTGCCCAGCCTTTTTAGCAGTGTGCTCCGCCTTTTTAGCAGTGTGCTCCGCCTTTTTAGCAGTGTTGCCCCGCCTTTTTAGCAGTGTGCCCAGCCTTTTGAGCAGTGTGCTCCACCTTTTTAGCAGTGTGCCCACCTTTATAGCAGTGTGCTCCGCCTTTTTAGCAGTGTGCCCCACCTTTATAGCAGTGTGCCCCGCCTTTTTAGCAGTGTGCCCCGCCTTTTTAGCAGTGTGCCCCGCCTTTATAGCAGTGTGCTCCGCCTTTTTAGCAGTGTGCCCGCCTTCATAGCAGTGTGCCCCGCCTTTTAGCAGTGTGCCCCGCCTTTTTAGCAGTGCGCCCCGCCTTTTTAGCAGTGTGCCCAGCCTTTATAACAGTGTGTTCCGCCTTTTTAGCAGTGTGCTCCGCCTTTATAGCAGTGTGTTCCGCCTTTATAGCAGTGTGCCCCACCTTTTTAGCAGTAGTGCCCCGCCTTTTTAGCAGTGTGCCCCGCCATTATAGCAGTGTGCTCCGCCTTTATAGCAGTGTGCCCCGCCTTTATAGCAGTGTGCTCCGCCTTTTTAGCAGTGTGCCCCGCCTTTCTAGCAGTGTGCCCCGCCTTTTTAGCAGTGTGCCCAGCCTTTATAGCAGTGTGTTCCGCCTTTTTAGCAGTGTGCTCCGCCTTTATAGCAGTGTGTTCCGCCTTTATAGCAGTGTGCCCCACCTTTTTAGCAGTAGTGCCCCGCCTTTTTAGCAGTGTGCCCTGCCATTATAGCAGTGTGCTCCGCCTTTATAGCAGTGTGCTCCGCCTTTATAGCAGTGTGCTCCACCTTTTTAGCAGTGTGTCCCACCTTTTTAGCAGTGTGCTCCACCTTTTTAGCAGTGTGCCCCACCTTTTTAGCAGTGTGCCCCACCTTTTTAGCAGTGTGCCCCACCTTTTTAGCAGTGTGCTCCGCCTTTTTAGCAGTGTGCCCGGCCTTTATAGCACTGTTCCCCACCTTTTTAGCAGTGTGCCCCACCTTTATAGCAGTGTGCCCCACCTTTTTAGCTTTGTGCCCCACCTTTTTAGCAGTGTGCCCCACCTTTTTAGCTTTGTGCCCCACATTTTTAGCAGTGTGCTCCACCTTTTTAGCAGTGTGCTCCACCTTTTTAGCAGTGTGCCCCACCGTTATAGCAGTGTGCCCCGCCTTTTTAGCAGTGTGCCCCGCCTTTTTAGCAGTGTGCCCCGCCTTTTTAGTAGTGTGCCCAGCCTTTTTAGCAGTGTGCTCCGCCTTTTTAGCAGTGTGCCCGCCTTCATAGCAGTGTGCCCCGCCTTTTAGCAGTGTGCCCCCCTTTTTAGCAGTGTGCCCCGCCTTTTTAGCAGTGTGCCCAGCCTTTATAGCAGTGTGTTCCGCCTTTTTAGCAGTGTGCTCCGCCTTTATAGCAGTGTGTTCCGCCTTTATAGCAGTGTGTTCCGCCTTTATAGCAGTGTGCCCACCTTTTTAGCAGTAGTGCCCCGCCTTTTTAGCAGTGTGCCCCGCCATTATAGCAGTGTGCTCCGCCTTTATAGCAGTGTGCTCCGCCTTTATAGCAGTGTGCTCCGCCTTTTTAGCAGTGTGCCCCGCCTTTCTAGCAGTGTGCCCCGCCTTTTTAGCAGTGTGCCCAGCCTTTATAGCAGTGTGTTCCGCCTTTTTAGCAGTGTGCTCCGCCTTTATAGCAGTGTGTTCCGCCTTTATAGCAGTGTGCCCCACCTTTTTAGCAGTAGTGCCCCGCCTTTTTAGCAGTGTGCCCTGCCATTATAGCAGTGTGCTCCGCCTTTATAGCAGTGTGCTCCGCCTTTATAGCAGTGTGCTCCACCTTTTTAGCAGTGTGTCCCACCTTTTTAGCAGTGTGCTCCACCTTTTTAGCAGTGTGCCCCACCTTTTTAGCAGTGTGCCCCACCTTTTTAGCAGTGTGCCCCACCTTTTTAGCAGTGTGCTCCGCCTTTTTAGCAGTGTGCCCGGCCTTTATAGCACTGTTCCCCACCTTTTTAGCAGTGTGCCCCACCTTTATAGCAGTGTGCCCCACCTTTTTAGCTTTGTGCCCCACCTTTTTAGCAGTGTGCCCCACCTTTTTAGCTTTGTGCCCCACATTTTTAGCAGTGTGCTCCACCTTTTTAGCAGTGTGCTCCACCTTTTTAGCAGTGTGCCCCACCGTTATAGCAGTGTGCCCCGCCTTTTTAGCAGTGTGCCCCGCCTTTTTAGCAGTGTGCCCCGCCTTTTTAGTAGTGTGCCCAGCCTTTTTAGCAGTGTGCTCCGCCTTTTTAGCAGTGTGCCCGCCTTCATAGCAGTGTGCCCCGCCTTTTAGCAGTGTGCCCCCCTTTTTAGCAGTGTGCCCCGCCTTTTTAGCAGTGTGCCCAGCCTTTATAGCAGTGTGTTCCGCCTTTTTAGCAGTGTGCTCCGCCTTTATAGCAGTGTGTTCCGCCTTTATAGCAGTGTGTTCCGCCTTTATAGCAGTGTGCCCACCTTTTTAGCAGTAGTGCCCCGCCTTTTTAGCAGTGTGCCCCGCCATTATAGCAGTGTGCTCCGCCTTTATAGCAGTGTGCTCCGCCTTTATAGCAGTGTGCTCCGCCTTTTTAGCAGTGTGCCCCGCCTTTCTAGCAGTGTGCCCCGCCTTTTTAGCAGTGTGCCCAGCCTTTATAGCAGTGTGTTCCGCCTTTTTAGCAGTGTGCTCCGCCTTTATAGCAGTGTGTTCCGCCTTTATAGCAGTGTGCCCCACCTTTTTAGCAGTAGTGCCCCGCCTTTTTAGCAGTGTGCCCTGCCATTATAGCAGTGTGCTCCGCCTTTATAGCAGTGTGCTCCGCCTTTATAGCAGTGTGCTCCGCCTTTTTAGCAGTGTGCCCCGCCTTTTTAACTTTGTACCCCGCCTTTTTAGCAGTGTGCCCCACTTTTTTTACTGAGCGAAACTGCGTCGAGTTGTAACATCCAGTTCTTTTCAGAAGTAATTACTACTCAATAGAGAATTTCATATGGTGTCACCGCAATTAGTCCTACTTTAATAACATGTCTTTTAGTACAAGAACAGTCTCTACTCACAAATTAATTGTTTAAGAGATGAATTTGTATGTCAAACTTCACGAAATTGCCGTACTGAAAACAAAAATGGCGGCCATTCAGAATATTCTCAAATTTACGTCACTTACCCAGGCCTGCCTCAAGTGACCTGCTTTGCGAGCAGGGCACTTGAGGCTGATCCAGGTAAGCCCCGGCAATGACGTCAGGCCTACTCGAACGCACCAGAGTCAGACCCGGGTCAACCCGGGGAAGCTGCAAAATTCCATTTTTTTTCGAAAATCGTCAAAGTTCATTTTTTTAAAGTCTCTATTGTATTGTCAAAGATGATTGTTTTTGCCTTGTTTCAATGTATCTTAAGTGTCCTACACCTAGGTGATAATCAATGTACGATTATGTTTATGTCCTTCTGTAGTTTTTGGGACTGGGCAGGCTCACGTCTGCTACGCCGGCAATGAACCGGATTCAAGCGGTAAGATGCGATGGGTGTTACCCTACCGTAACCCGTGTAACTGCACTAAAATACGTCTTGGTGGTGTCAACATGCAGAAACCATGGCGACCGTTTGAACCTCGATATCTGAATTCATTGGTGAGAACTGATGATATTGATGAGATCAAGATGCTGCTGAATTGTACATTGGGTAAGATACCCCCTCCCCCCAATCAATCATCATTCCATCCATGCTCGCATTTTAATTGTCATTATTTTGTGTGGCTTTTTGATTTTTGTGGTTAAAAATGTATCGCCCGTGTTTTAGCGGCTATTTCTAGTAACTTTTGTTTTCATTTAAATATTGATAATTTCATTTTAGAATGGGAAAGCAAATGCTACGAAATTAAATATATCACAAAGTATTTGTCAGTATTTGAAAGTTTAACAGTAAAAAGGTGCCAAAAGTAATTGATGTCGGGACCCACCATAAATTCATGTCGGTACACAATACTGTAAAACCATGCTCCTGACGATTTTCTTTCCAGAAATGAGTCATTTTATAGAATTTGTTTTCCCTTCCTCAAGTAAAATAGCGATGTTCCGATGAAAACGAAAATTTAAGGAAATTGCCGGTACACTGTAAAAAAATTGCCTGTAAAATTTACAGTAAGTTACTGGCAACCAGCTGCCAGTGACTTACTGTAAAATTTTACAATAACCCTAACCTTCCCAAATCCTCCAAAATCCTCTTTGCTAAAGTGAAGGATTTTGAAGGATTGAGGTTACATGCTACATGCTCTTTGCTAAAGTGAAGGATTTTGGAGGATTGAGGTTATTAGGCATACTTGCCTTTCCATGGTACATGTACATCCATGTTTGTAGTAGTGATTGCAAGGTCAGTGCTTGGGTCAGTGGACACTGTTTATTGCTCCATGCATGCAGGGAGGGTCCCTGGCCATGTACATGCATCACAGATTAGAAACACATGTGTGCATACATGTCATGTGCTTGCTTTACTACTGAAGGATTTTGGAGGATTCAGGTTATGTGTAAGCAAATGGGCCTAGGGAGTTAGGAAGGATTCAGGTTATGTGTAAGCAAATGGGCCTAGGGAGTTAGGAAGGTTTCAGGTTATGTGTAAGCAAATGGGCCTAGGGAGTTAGGGTTAATAACTAAATAAATTACTGTAAATTTTACAGTAACAAACAATATACTGTATCGCGATACAGTATATTGTTTGTTACTGTAAAATTTACAGTAATTTATTTAGTTATTAATGTACAATTTTACAGTAAGTTACTGGCAGCAGGTTGCCATTAACCTACTGTAATTTTTACAGGCAATTTTTTACAGTGTAAAATAGCGAAAAATACGAGCGATACTGTAAAAACCACTGTATACTCATGGTATTCGCAAAAAACATGATTGATCAGTTTTACATGATGAAACATGATTGATCAGTCTTACATGATGAAACATGATTGATCAGTCTTACATGATGAAACATGATTGATCAGTCTTACATGATGAAACATGATTGATCAGTCTTACATGATGAAACATGATTGATCAGTCTTACATGATGAAACATGATTGATCAGTCTTCCATGATGAAACATGATTGATCAGTCTTACATGATGAAACATGATTGATCAGTCTTACATGATGAAACATGATTGATCAGTCTTACATGATGAAACATGATTGATCAGTCTTACATGATGAAACATGATTGATCAGTCTTACATGATGAAACATGATTGATCAGTCTTACATGATGAAACATGATTGATGAGTCTTACATGATGAAACATGATTGATCAGTCTTACATGATGAAACATGATTGATCAGTCTTACATGATGAAACATGATTGATCAGTCTTACATGATGAAACATGATTGACCAGTCTTACATGATGAAACATGATTGATCAGTCTTACATGATGAAACATAATTGATCAGTCTTACATGATGAAACATGATTGATGAGTCTTACATGATGAAACATGATTGATGAGTCTTACATGATGAAACATGATTGATCAGTCTTACATGATGAAACATGATTGATCAGTCTTACATGATGAAACATGATTGATAAGTCTTACATGATGAAACATGATTGATCAGTCTTCCATGATGAAACATGATTGATCAGTCTTCCATGATGAAACATGATTGATAAGTCTTACACGATGAAACATGATTGATAAGTCTTACACGATGAAACATGATTGATCAGTCTTCCATGATGAAACATGATTGATAAGTCTTCCATGATGAAACATGATTGATAAGTCTTACATGGTGAAACATGATTGATAAGTCTTCCATGATGAAACATGATTGATCAGTCTTCCATGATGAAACATGATTGATAAGTCTTACATGATGAAACATGATTGATAAGTCTTACATGATGAAACATGATTGATCAGTCTTCCATGATGAAACATGATTGATAAGTCTTACATGATGAAACATGATTGATAAGTCTTACATGATGAAACATGATTGATAAGTCTTACATGATGAAACATGATTGATAAGTCTTACATGATGAAACATGATTGATCAGTCTTACATGATGAAACATGGTTGATCAGTCTTACATGATGAAACATGATTGATCAGTCTTACATGATGAAACATGATTGATCAGTCTTACATGATGAAACATGATTGATCAGTCTTACATGATGAAACATGATTGATCAGTCTTACATGATGAAACATGATTGATCAGTCTTACATGATGAAACATGATTGATCAGTCTTACATGATGAAACATGATTGATCAGTCTTACATGATGAAACATGATTGATGAGTCTTACATGATGAAACATGATTGATCAGTCTTACATGATGAAACATGATTGATCAGTCTTACATGATGAAACATGATTGACCAGTCTTACATGATGAAACATGATTGATCAGTCTTACATGATGAAACATGATTGATGAGTCTTACATGATGAAACATGATTGATCAGTCTTACATGATGAAACATGATTGATCAGTCTTACATGATGAAACATGATTGATCAGTCTTACATGATGAAACATGATTGATCAGTCTTACATGATGAAACATGATTGATAAGTCTTACATGATGAAACATGATTGATCAGTCTTCCATGATGAAACATGATTGATCAGTCTTCCATGATGAAACATGATTGATCAGTCTTCCATGATGAAACATGATTGATAAGTCTTACACGATGAAACATGATTGATAAGTCTTACACGATGAAACATGATTGATCAGTCTTCCATGATGAAACATGATTGATAAGTCTTACATGATGAAACATGATTGATAAGTCTTACATGGTGAAACATGATTGATAAGTCTTACATGATGAAACATGATTGATCAGTCTTCCATGATGAAACATGATTGATAAGTCTTACATGATGAAACATGATTGATAAGTCTTACATGATGAAACATGATTGATCAGTCTTCCATGATGAAACATGATTGATAAGTCTTACATGATGAAACATGATTGATAAGTCTTACATGATGAAACATGATTGATAAGTCTTACATGATGAAACATGATTGATAAGTCTTACATGATGAAACATGATTGATAAGTCTTACATGATGAAACATGATTGATCAGTCTTACAGATGAAACATCTTTTAAACTCTTTCTGTCTGAGGTGATATCATTTTAATAAAATACTTTCCCAACTGATTTGTCAACGTTTTCACTGTGGATGTATTTACAGATATTTTACTTAAAGATATATCGCCCGTGTTTGGGCCGATTTGACGGTAAGAAATAGATTTAAATGTTGAATGGCTCTTTTTCTGCGGTTAAGGAAGTTGTAAGCTTTCATTTATAGGTATGATGCATAATTGTTTTTTGGAAGAATGCATTCATTCCAATCATCTAGTTTTCAAAATACACATCATAAAACTAACCTTTGAAAATTTCATCAAAATCGGTGTTCACGTTTTTGAGAAAACGTTTCAATTAATTATTTTGTGCATGTTCATATTGTGTTAATTTTGATTGTTGCAATCGAAATCAGCTGTTGCGTTTTTGGAGGTCTTCATATACAATTTTCTGGAAGATGACAGCATTTCAGACGGAAATATTTCTTAGGGCGATTGGTACAAGTGTCACCTTTGTAAACATTTACCTTTCAGATTGATACGGAGCCCCGAAGGGGACAGGTACAAAAAATCGGGAAGGTAAAAAAAGGGGGAAATGTATTTCGTTCCCTCGAATTAATATTTCGTTCCCTCGAAATAACGTTTCGTTCCCTCAAATTCATTTCGTTCCCTCGAAATATTATTTCGTTCACTCGAAATATTATTTCATTCCCTCGAAATCGTTTCGTTCCCTCGAAATAACATTTCGTTCCCTCGAAATAATTTATTTCATTCCCACGAAATGTTATTTCGAGGGAACGAAATTTTATTTCGAGGGAACGAAATAATATTTCGAGTGAACGAAATAATATTTCGAGGGAACGAAATGAATTCGAGGGAACGAAATGTTATTTCGAGGGAACGAAATACATTTCCCCCTTTTTTTACCTTCCCGATTTTTTTTTACCTGTCCCCTTAGGGGCTCCGTAGATTGAAACTGATCAATTTTTTTTATCATTACCAAAGCTATATCATACCTTTGAGACATTGAACGAAAATATCCACCAAGGATTAATACCATGTAAAATTAATAAAATGCAGGCCCACTGTTTTAATCCTCACCTTGCACGAGGACGTGTGCAGTCTTCCCATTCGTCAGCGCGGCTATCATCAGAATCAAGCGTGTTTTAAATATCGGTTTTATCCGAACTTAATTTCTTTTTCTTCGTTAAATAACGATATTATCTTTCAATATCTGTTTGCTTTTTAATATCTATTTCGTGTTGAGTCAAACATGGGCGATATATCTTTCAAAAAATTGGCTTTAAAGATTAAATTTGTCGAATACTTTGCACTTTCAAAACTAGTGTTGAATCAACCTTATAAGAATTCGGTCAATGACAACTGTTTATAATGTTAAATCTTAGTCAAAGAAAGTGCTGATTTAATGGAGTGTCGTGGCCGAGCGGTCTAGCGCACCGAACTCAAGTTCTGGTGTTGCCAGCAGCAGGGTGTGGGTTCGAGTCCCGGTCGTGACACTTGTGTCCTTGAGCAAGGTACCGGTACTTAACCATAATTGCTTCGTCTTTCGGATGGGACGTAAAGCCGTAGGTCCCGTGTGTTGTGTAATGCACGTAAAAGAACCCAGGATACTTATCGTGAAGGTGTTTGCCCCGGTGTTTCTGGTTTGATTTGGCTGCAAATTGCGCCACCGCGCTCTCGTTGTGGGCGCTTTGATTATTCACATTATAATTCCTTCTTTACAAATCCCACATCTGGTTGTTTATCGTTGTTTCAGCGCCTTGAGTACCTTATAGGTAGATACGTGCGCTATATAAGACTTCGTTATTATTATTATTATTATTATTATTATTATTATTATTATTATTATTATTATTATTATTATTATTATTATTATTATTATTATTATTATTATTATTATTATTATTATTATTATTATTATTATTATTATTATTATTATTATTATTATTATTATTATTATTATTATTATTATTATTATTATTATTATTATTATTATTATTATATTTAGTAAAGTTAAATCTAGCTCAATAAATATTAATTCAACACTTTTTAAAAGTTAAATCCAACTTTATACAGTGTTGTCACTGACCAAATTCTTGAAATGTTGATTCAACACCTAAATTTGTTTAGAATGTATACGTATTAATTATTGATAATTTCCATGTTTCTTGCAAACTTCAGAAAAGCTCGTCTGTGAGAAAGACAATTTCTCCATCAGTTGTAGAAACAACGCGATCATCGATGTGAAGTGGGCCCTCTACGGTCGTGAAGACGGTTCTTCTCTCTGTGTTATTAATAATGCAACACATTGCGGTGATGAAACTCATTCGCTGCAGAAGGTTCGGGAAGCTTGTCAGGGCAAGGAGCAATGTGACATCACTCGTGCCAAGAATGGTTACTTTGGTGATCCTTGTTATCTTGTTGGAAAGTATCTGAAAGTTATCTATGTCTGTGCAACGCCAAATTAATGGGTTAAAGTTTTGGACAAAATAATACAATAGATAAATGTGTTGGGTGAGAAAGTTTTGACGGCAATTTTATTAAGGCCTTATAATACGCCGAAATAGTTTGCAGTAATAGTAGGTTAATATATTTTCATGTGTCAGCAGATAATTCAACATACCAGAGTTGACCCTGCTACCTGTAGATATACACTACAACACTATACAACACTATTCCAGTTACGGTGAGGTTACCAGTCCTTTAGGACATTTTTAGTTTGCTATGAAACGATGTCCAGTTTCAGCCAAAATTACTAGATCGATTGGAATTCTGCCATGCTGTGTTTTTCACATAATGGTATAATGAACGTTTGCCCAATTTGTGAGGCCTCTCTTAGACACCGTATTTTGTGTATGGGAAATTTGGTCTGGTTCCAGTAACCGCGTTTAGTACACGTCTTTCTCTGGTTGGCAAAAAAAAAAAAAAAAACCTGCACTGATTTTGAAGCCGACCTATGACCAGAAACCAGAGACTTTTCTTTTTGGCCCTATATGTTAATGTCAATTCCTTGTGAGGGCTCACACAGTCTAGTTCGGAACTATACTGACCCGAGCCTAAAGATCTGACGTCACGCTCTGGGGCTCGTGAATTACGCCAGATACTGGCTGTGCAGCCACCATGTTTGTTTTCCGGAGATTCAACTTTGACCTTGGTTGGTAGCTAGCGCGAGCCTGGAAGCGTGACGTAATATCTTCAACACCATGTATCCAAGGAAATCATATCAAAGGAAATCTTGAGTATGAAGACAGAGGGACCAGTCTATAAAGACCCTTCTTGTGAATCAAATCTACTAAGTCTTGTGTCCATGCAGCTAACCTCGTCCCCAGGGTCTGTCTCGGTCTCATGCTTGACCCTGGTGGGAAAATGATTTCTGCATTGCTGATTGTTTGCTACAAAATAATAAGCAGTAGGCCTATCAGTTTATTCTATTTTTTTTTCGACATATTTATATTGTTGTATTTATATTGTTATATTTATACTGTTGTATTCATAATATCATTCATAATATTCATATATACTACTCAAAACAATTTAGGGAACACCGGATTTTTAACATCAAATAGGTTTGAAATGTTCCATGAACCGGGATTTTCATTTGCAACCCCCTCTCTCTTTCAGTAGTCATGTCATGAAATGTGGAATCACTACATGCATCCTTTATCATCTGTTTCATTGTGCAGTTGTTTCTCATCAATTCTGTGAAACATTGTGTTTATCTGAAATAAATGATCTTGCTTTAACTGAGATTATTCCGGTGTTCCCTAAATTGTTTTGAGTAGTATATAATAATGTTTTAACACATCAAATGTTTTTTATGATATTTTTCTTTTTAAGAATGCTGAAATACGAGGAAATTATATCTACCTGTCTGCAATGCGTAGGATTTAAATTCATTTGACCTCGTTCCGCCTGTCCCCGGTGCAATATTTGTTATGCAGTAAAGAATTACCATTATCTTATATAGCTATAATTTTAAAAAGCTACTTTTATAATAAATAAATAAATAAATAAATAAATAAATAAATAAATTATTAATTTGTTTTAATTACAAAATTAGTTCAGAAGCAAAGCCTTTCTGTATAATAGTAAGTCACGGCTGTGGAGGATTGTTTTTTTTAAAGGAAAATAACGTCAACATTTTTATTTTTAAAATATAAATGCATATAGGCGGAAAACAAATCGCGTCCCGGCCTTCGTACTGCGGCACACACTCTTGTTTTTAAAAATGTATGAGACTCTATCCTCATCCCCATGGCTACAAGCACATTCTTGCTTCTTCAATATGCAAAATGTTTGGATATTGAAATCGCCCGTTCCAGGGGCGAGAGAGTAGTGGGTACGAGGTATACATAAGCGGCTTGAAAGGTATGGGGGCGAGGCTGAAAGGTATGGGGACGAGGCTGAAAGGTATGGGGACGAGGCTGCAACGCAGCTTCACACTGAACCCAACCTTGTCCCATAGAACCCATATTTAAATCAGGTGCTCATAGCCGATGTGTTTTGGCGTAGCATATAGCATTTTCTTTTTTAATAAAAACCTTTGAAAACCTTTTATCAATATGTAAATAAGGCTTAGGAATGTTACCGACTGCTGGGTAAAATGGTATAGAAATGGCAAAAGTATCATACTAGTTGTATATTAATTTATATTTGTTTATTTATTTAACAATTTTGTGTAAGAAGTGAACATGCACGTGTTTGTTAGTTTGCCTATCTACATTGTTGTTATTCAAATAATGCTTTTATTCGCACATATTTTCTTTCTGAGAGAAACTTAGCAGAATAAATCAGTATATTAATCAATAACTATGAGCCGTTAATGTCTATGTTTTTATTGCATGGGTAATTATATGATAATTTAAGTTTTGGTAGTGCACGTCGCTGTGTTGTTCTTATCACAACGCCTTTACAATATCAGATTTAACGGTTTACGAGTTTTCAAAAAATTGCAATTGTGAAAAAAATGTTAACTTGATTCGACAATATGCAAACAGACATATAATGTGATAGTATTCCAGCAGTCTGAATAATGTTTTACACACCGATGTGTATCGTGTTGTAGTTGATACAATCATCGATATGAATTTATTATATTTTCCTGCTTCAGTTAGCATGTTATTCTGATCGTAGCTGTGTCTTTCCTTGACACTGTTGTTGCCAAGGTAACCCTGACACATTGATTTCGCCAGCTGGCTTGTTTTTTTGGTTTTATTTACAAAATTAAAGTGGACACATTTGACACTCATTGTGAAATGGTACCGACAGGAAATTCATTTAATACTTTGTTCATTTATTTATTAATTTATTTATTCATTTATCTACTCATGTATTTATTTGTTTATTCGGTTATTCGGTTATCGTTTATTCGGTTATTTGTGTATTCGTTTATTCGTTTATTCGTTTATTCATTTTTTGAAGATGATTGGTGTCTTTATACCAACTTTACACACATCGAGTACGGTGGTAATAATTCAGTAATTTTTCAATCGGGTAATTACCAAAGGTATACCTTGTCTCTAAATGGATTGTTCATGATAATTTCGGCTATGGAGCGTGCCCCTTTAAGTTATTTACAAGCGTTTCCTAATGAACCTATTGTCGCTCCAGCCCATGTGTTCTATATAATTATCTCATATTCAAAATCATAAGAAATGTCATCTCTTATTAACCGTCCCTTCAACGCTATACTTTGTGTATCGCTGCACCACTGATCACCGTGCAAAAACCATACCTTGGACACGGGCGAAGCCTGATGTTTGAGCCGGCCGATAGAATACCGCGATCAACGGTTGACGTCTCCGTTGGTTTAGTATCGTCAAGATGTCTCTCCGCGTGACCGTGTTTACAGTTTTTCTGCTGCTCATCAGAATGGGTAAGTGAAATTCCAACTTGTTTTGCTTTCTTCCGAATTGTTTTTCATCTTTGGTTTGTTTGTTGAAAGTTACTGTTCATTTCCCCGAGTTTGCCAAAAATCATCCATGTTTTACATTCCCAAAATAATTGTTGTTTAGGGAAACCAAGCACTGTACTCCATTTCAACAAACATTAATAATCACAGTTTTATCATCAAACTTACTTGGTTTAAAGTTGATGATGGTATCAAACATCCCTTGAAATATACCTGTCTCAGGTGCTATCGTTTAAGTAAAGTCAATTCCAAAATTAATTTATGTCATCCGAAGACATGGAGATGAGAAGGATTGTGTTGAGGAAGAGGGGGTAGATAGAGATAGGGGAGGGTGGGATGTCAAGGAGATGAGAAGGATTGTGTTGAGGAAGAGGGGGTAGATAGAGATAGGGGAGGGTGTGATGTCAAGGAGATGAGAAGGATTGTGTTGAGGAAGAGGGGATTGATAGAGATAGGGGAGGGTGGGATGTCAAGGAGGGTTTTGAGAAAGAATGGATTTGAGCAGGAGGGGTAGATAGAGATAGGAGAGGGTGGGTAAAATGGCGGGGGAAAGGGAATATAGCATGGGAGTCAAACAATATATAGGCATGAAACAAATTATAAAACATATTTGTACCTCTGTCAATTACGAAACTGTTGTTATTTATGCATACAAAATATAGCTACTCTTGGTCTGATGGAAGAGTATGCCATAATGGCTTCTTTAAAATAATATTATAGTTGGCATAGAAACAACATGGCTCTTGTATTAATTATACATAGTATGATGACGCAACCCCTTGGCCAGTTCCTGTATGTGTTAATATGCTATTCAATACATGCATCATTATTTGTGTATGTAAAGTATAACTAGTCATCAAACAAACCGTACTTACAACTTCAATAGAAATGAAATTAACTATTTTTCCTGAATCCTGTAGAAATTCGAGGGTGCGGAACAGTATAAATGTGGTTTTGATGAATGTTTTCCGGTATTAGACAGTTTAAGTTCATTACTGCTGCGACTGGCCTTCAATGATACCGCGTCTATAAATATATAATAAGCTAGCTTTCAGAGAAAAAAGGGGCCCTTTTTATCGCCATCAATGCATGTAAATTTACAATACCTTTTAGTTTTAGTATCCCGCCTTTTTGTCTTGCCAACCTTTTTGCATTCTACCCTCCTCTCCATTTAATAGACTCTGGGTCCTCGCCTGTCATTTATCACTTACATAGCTGATAGTCCGGATCAAGATTGGATCCTCGCCTGTCATTTGTCACTTACATAGCTGATAGTCCGGATCAAGATTGGATCCTAGCCTGTCATTTATCACTTACATAGCTGATAGTCCGGATCAAGATTGGATCCTCGCCTGTCATTTATCACTTACATAGCTGATAGTCCGGATCAAGATTGGATCCCCGCCTGTCATTTATCACTTACATAGCTGATAGTCCGGATCAAGATTGGATCCTCGCCTGTCATTTATCACTTACATAGCTGATAGTCCGGATCAAGATTGGATCCCCGCCTGTCATTTATCACTTACATAGCTGATAGTCCGGATCAAGATTGGATCCTCGCCTGTCATTTATCACTTACATAGCTGATAGTCCGGATCAAGATTGGATCCCCGGCTGTCATTTATCACTTACATAGCTGATAGTCCGGATCAAGATTGGATTCCCGCCTGTCATTTATCACTTACATAGCTGATAGTCCGGATCAAGATTGGATCCTCGCCTGTCATTTATCACTTACATAGCTGATAGTCCGGATCAAGATTGGATCCTCGCCTGTCATTTATCACTTACATAGCTGATAGTCCGGATCAAGATTCAATCGTTTTTCAAAACTAGCATGACCCTTGTGTAACTGGGTCATGTTTTTTTGTTTTGTTTTGTTTAGTTTTTTTTTGTTACTTTGTGGTCTCAATTCATCTTTTAAACTTAATAATGTTATTATAATACTAAATATATGAAGAAAAAAAAACTGTTAACAAAAACCATTATAGCCTACAAACTATAACAAAAATACAGATGTTCACCAATATCACTATGATTTTCTTCAGTATTTAATATACTCCCAACTCTTCAACAGATATTTTCTCATTTGAGACATTTCTCTCTCAAACAAATGCCTTCCAACAAAAAATCACTTAAAAATCGAAATCACTATCACTATGAGTATGTTTACTTTCTTTGAATCAAGATATACATTGAAGGGAAGCTACATAAAAATAATAAATAAGAATAAATAAAAAGTAGCATTTGCTTTTTCTAGGCTTTTTCTTGAATTCTTATAAATAAAACTAAGTAATTGCTCATAAGTAAAAGCTTCTGCTTATAAGCAGAAGCACAAGCTCGTTTCTTGTAAGCAAATGCTTTACAAATTAGCAAATGCTTGAAAACATATAAATAAAACCTATCTTTTACTTGTAACCAGAAGCACTTGCTCGTAGTTTTGCAAGCTCCTCTATACCAGCTTGATCTTTTACTCACGCCTTCATGCTTAACTGTGAGCACCATGTTCATGCATGTAAGAGAAGGTCCTAAGGTGTATAAGAACAGGATTAATCGTATTAAAAAAAAAAGTAATAATAAAAAATTTAAAAATCCGGAAGGATTCCAGTCTCACAGAAGCCCAATTTCCTCTTTTTCAATGTTTTTTTCGTGAAAATATTGAAAGTTTTAAGCATCCAAAATGTTCAAACCCATACAAAATATTTCTCAGTTTGGGTGGATGAAGAAGACAAGGCGGTCATTGAAATAATTGTTTTCAGTGCTGCAATTTCGTGAAGTTCTTGTACTAAAAGACATGTTGTTTTGTACGAACCTGAGAAGTAATAAGATCATTAGTTTGTTTTACCTGGGAAAGAATTATTTTGCGATCGTTTCGTTGTAAATATTTTGTTTGACCTTTGACATTCTTCACATCGCTTTAACGACCACAAGAGGGCGAACGTTCAACGGGATGCTCGTTCGATTAGGTTGTACTCGGGGCTCACCCATGTGACGTACTTGGGTTACCTCGGGGAAGCTACTCGATCGAACGCACCCAAATTATTAACGTTTCATAAACCAAGTTAAATTTACTAGCTGGTTTACAAAACCAAATATTTCAGCCTCTTCAAACGATTTCAATTCAAATTGTGGACATTATCATGTTTTGGTTATGTTTTCTGAGCTTTTGCGGGGTTTAAACTCAATACCATTCAGTATAAACGCCATGGCAAATCGGGGGGAGGGGGGGCGACCCTTTCAGATTAAAGCACCCAATTATGCACCATATTTACCACAGCATCTCACGTGTGTCTACTTTTGTGCACCTTTTTCAACACCCCCGTTTTTAGATACCATCTCAAGGGATACTTAAATTGAAGGCCAATTTTTATAACTCGTTAATTTCGCTATATGCTTCGCTAGTAGAATCGAAAGGAAATATCATTCGCTTAAATGACTCTATTCTTATGCTGTAATGTGCTCTGTTATTATATACGGGATCATTCAATGTATGCGAAGGGTGTAGGCATGTAATCGCTTTTCAAAATGCACTGGTAGGTTTATGAAATATTTATGAGACTAAAAACAACGGCAAAAAAACACAAAAGCTTAAATTTGTATAACCTTTGGTAAGTATACCCAGTTACAAAATTAATAAATAACAATCTAAAAACTTACTTGATTTGAAGTTGTCATGGTACCAAACTTCCTGAGGAATTATTCCTTTTGACAAGCCATGTAATTGTATTAGAAAATGTGTGGTTAAGAAAATGTGTGGATAATCCTTAAGGCAAAAATAGGGACATTATTGGATATCGAATATTCGGTTCATAGGTTTCGCACAGTTAGTAACTTCATAACTTCAATTGTAAATTTTATTTATGTATTAATTTTTTGAAAGGTAGTATATGTACATCAAAGGTTTTTATATATACATGTAATGTGGCTCCAGAGACAGGGTCACCTGGAGGCATTGGTGGATTGGGGCACGTGCACCCTTTTGTTTCGCCGTGCATGTAAATTTACCATACTTTTTAGCAGTGTGTTTCAGCTTTGTGCCCCACCTTTTTAGCAGTGTGCCCCACCTTTATAGCAGTGTGCCCCACCTTTTTAGCAGTGTGCCCCACCTTTATAGCAGTGCGCCCCACCTTTTTAGCAGTGTGGCCCACCTTTATAGCAGTGTGCCCCACCTTTTTAGCTTTGTGCCTCACCTTTAGAGCAGTGTGCCCCACCTTTATAGCAGTGTGCCCCACCTTTTTAGCAGTGTGCCCCACCTTTATAGCAGTGCGCCCCACCTTTTTAGCAGTGTGGCCCACCTTTATAGCAGTGTGCCCCACCTTTTTAGCTTTGTGCCTCACCTTTAGAGCAGTGTGCCCCACCTTTATAGCAGTGTCCCCCACCTTTTTAGCTTTGTGCCCCACTTTTTAGCAGTGTGCCCCACCTTTATAGCAGTGTGCCCCACCTTTTTAGCAGTGTGTCCCACCCTTTTAGCAGTGTGCCCCACCCTTTTAGCAGTGTGCCCCACCCTTTTAGCAGTGTGCCCCTCCCTTTTAGCAGTGTGCCCCACCTTTTTAGCAGTGTGCCCCACCTTTTTAGCAGTGTGCCCCACCCTTTTAGCAGTGTGCCCCACCCTTTTAGCAGTGTGCCCCACCCTTTTAGCAGTGTGCCCCACCCTTTTAGCAGTGTGCCCCACCCTTTTAGCAGTGTGCCCACCCTTTTAGCAGTGTGCCCCTCCCTTTTAGCAGTGTGCCCCACCCTTTTAGCAGTGTGCCCCTCCCTTTTAGCAGTGTGTCCCGCCTTTTTAACAGTGTGCCCCACCTTTATAACAGTGTGCTCTGATTTCTGGTCTCCGTGCCCCGCTCCTCAGACTCGCGCGTCGGCATTATTAATTTTCTTTCTTTTTTTCTGAGCGAAACTGCGTCGAGTTGTAACATACTTGTAACATACTGAAGAGAAAATTTCAAATGGTGTCACCGCAATTAGTCCTACTTAACATGCCTTTTAGTACAAGAACAGTCTCTGCTCACAAATTAATTGTTTAAGAGATGAATTTATATGTCAAACTTCACGAAATTGCCGTACTGAAAACAAAAATGGCGGCCATTCAGAATATTCTCAAATTTATGTCACTTACCCAGGTCTGCCTCAAGTGACCTGCTTCGCGAGCA
This sequence comes from Zoroaster sp. YZ-2022, assembly GCA_029582265.1. NCBI lineage: Eukaryota > Metazoa > Echinodermata > Asteroidea > Forcipulatida > Zoroasteridae > Zoroaster > Zoroaster sp. YZ-2022. The sequence continues at coordinate 27,550,015 of CM055835.1, read as the reverse complement.
GGGCACTTGAGGCTGACCCAGGTAAGTCCCGGCAATGACGTCAGGCCTACTCGAACGCACCAGAGTCAGACCCGGGTGGACCCAGGGAAGCTGCAAAATTCCGGAGTCGCGAAATAAAATTATCAAGGTTCATTTTTTTAAAGTCTCTATTGTACTGTCAAAGATTATTGTTTTTGCCTTGTTTCAATGTATCTTAAGTGTCCTACACCTAGGTGATAATCAATGTACGATTATTTGTATGTCCTTCTATAGCTTTTGGTACTGGGCAGGCTCACGTCTGCTACGCCGGCAATGAACCGGATTCAAGCGGTATGATGCGATGGGTGTTACCCTACCGTAGCCCGTGTGACTGCACTGAAATAAGGCCTGGTGGAGTCAACATGCAGACACCATGGCGACCGTTTCAACCTCGATATCTGAATTCATCGGTGAGAACTGATGATATTGATGAGATCAAGATGCTGCTGAATTGTACATTGGGTAAGATACCCCCTCCCCCCTATCAATCATCATTCCATCCTTCCATGCTCGCATTTTAATTGTCAGGATTTTGTGTGGCTTTTTCATTTTTGTGTTTAAAAATGTTTCGCCCGTGTTTTAGCGGCTATTTCTGGAAACTTTTGTTTTCATTTGAATATTGATAATTTCATTTTAGAATGGAAAACAAATACTATATTTGTCAGAAGGTTTGTTTAACAGTAAAACGATGCCAAACAAAATTGATATCGGGACCCACCATAAATTCATTTCTGTACACATTATTGTAAAACCATACTTCTCACAATTACTTTTGGAAATGTGTCATTTTAAAGAATTTGTTTTCCCTTCCTCGAGTAAACTAGCAATGTTCCGATGAGAACAAAAATTTACGGAAATTGCCGTTAAAATAACGAAAAATACGAGCGATACTGTAAAAACCACAATACAATCAAGCATGGTATTCGCAAAAACCATGATTGATCACAGTCGTACATGATGATGGTTTAAAACATCTCTTGTATACTCTCTCTATCTGAGGTATATACTATCATTTTAATAAAATACTTTCCCAACTGACTTGTCGACGTTTTCACTATGGATGTATTTACAGATATTTTACATAAAGATATATCGCTCGTGTTTGGGCCGATTTGACGGTAAGAAATAGATTTAAATGTTGAATGGCTCTTTTTCTGGGGTTAAGGAAGTTGTAAGCTTTCATTTATAGGTACGATGCATCATTGGTTTTTTGAAGAATGCATTAATTCCAATCATCTAGTTTTCAAAATACACATCATAATACTAACCTTTGAAAATTTCATCAAAATCGGTGTTCACGTTTTTGAGAAAACGTTTTTATTAATTATTTTGTGCATGTTCATATTGTGTTATTGTTGCAATCGAAATCAGCTGTTGCGTTTTTTGGAGGTCTTCATATACAATTTTCTCGAAGATGACAGCATTTCAGACGGAAATATTTCTTACGGCGATTGGTACAAGTATCACCTTTGTAAACATTTAGCTTTCAGATTGAAACTCATCAAACATTTTTTTTATCATTACCAAAGCTATATCATACCTTTGAGACATTGAACGAATATATCCGCCAAGGATTAATACCATGTAAAATTAATAAAATGTAGGCCCAATGTTGTAATCCTCACCTTGCACGAGGACGTGTGCAGTCTTCCCATTCGTCAGCGTGGCTATCATCAGAATCAAGCGTGTTTTAAATATCGCTTTTATCCGAACTTCATAATTTCTTTTTCTTCGTTTAATAACGATATTATTATCTTTCAATATTTGTTCACTTTTTAATCTATTTCGTGGGTCTCTTGAGTCAAACATGGGCGATATATCTTTTAAAAAGCGACTTTAAAGATTAAATTTGTCGAATACTATACACTTTCAAAACTAGTGTTGAATCAACCTTATAAGAATTCGGTCAATCTCAAAGAAAGTGCTGATGATTTAACATTTAGTAAAGTTAAATCTAGCTCAATAAATATTAATTCAACACTTTTTAAAAGTTAAATCCAACTTTATACAGTGTTGTCACTTACCAAATTCTTGAAATGTTGATTCAACACATAAATTTGTTTAGAATGTATACGTATTAATTCTTGATAATTTCCATGTTTCTTGCAAACTTCAGAAAAGCTCGTCTGTGAGAACGACAATTTCTCCATCAGTTGTAGAAACAAGAAGACCATCGATGTGAAGTGGGCCCGCTACGGTCGTGAAGACGACCCGGCGATATGTTTTTATATTAAGGCTGAACCTTGCGCGGGTGATGAAACTCATTCGCTGCAGAAGGTTCAGGAAGCTTGTCAGGGCGAGGAGCAATGTGTCTTCACTGTCAACAATGATTACTTTGGTGAACCTTGTTATGGTGTTGGAAAGTATCTGAACGTTACCTATGTCTGTGCGACACCAAATTAATGGGTTAAAGTTTTGGACAAAATAATACAATAGATAAATGTGTTGGGTGAGAAAGTTTTGACGGCAATTTTATTAAGGCCTTATAATATGCCGAAATAGTTTGCAGTAATAGTAGGTTAATATATTTTCATACGTGTCAGCAGATAATTCAACATGCCGGTGTTGACCCTGCTACCTGTAGATATACACTACAGCACTATACAACACTATACCAATTGTAAGGTTACCAGTCCTTTAGGACATTTTTAGTTTTCTTTTTGTTTGCTATGAAACGATGTCCAGTTGCAGCCAACATTACTAGATCGATTGGAATTCTGCCATGCTGGTATGAACGTTTGCCCGATTTGTGAGGCCTCTCTTAGACACCGTATTTTGTGTATGAGAAATTTGGTCTGGTTCCAGTAGCCGCGTTTAGTACCACGTCTTTCTCTGGTTGGCAAAAAAACAAAGAACAAAAAAACTGCACTGATTTTGAAGCCAACCTATGACCAGAAACCGGAGATTTTTCTTTTTGGCCTTATATGTTAATGTACAATTCCTTGTGAGGGCTCACACAGTCTAGTTCAGAACTATACTGACCCTAGCATAAAAATCTGACGTCACGCTTTGGGGCTCGTGAATTACGCCAGATACTGGCCGTGCAGCCACCATGTTTGTTTTCCGGAGATTCAACTTTGACCTTGGTTGGTAGCTAGCGCGAGCCTCGAAGCGTGACGTAATATCTTCAACACCATGTATCCAAGGAAATCGTATCAAAGGAAATCTTGAGTATAAAGACAGAGGGACCAGTCTATAAAGACCCTTCTTGTGAATCAAATCTACTAAGTCTTGTGTCCATACAAAATAAGCAAAATATTTTGATCAAGAAAAAGTGAAGCCCCATGCAGCTAACCTCGTCCCCAGGGTCCATCTCGGTCTAGTCTCATGCTTGACCCTGGTGGGAAAATGATTTCTGCATTGCTGATTGTTTGCTACAAAGTAATAAGCAGTATCAGTTTATTCTATTTTTTCGAAATATTTATATTGTTGTATTTATATTGTTGTATTCATAATATCATTCATAATATTCATATATATTAATGTTTTAACATGTTAAATGTTTTTTATGATTTTTTCTTTTAAGAATGCTGAAATACGAGGAAATTATCTACCTGCAATGCGTAGGATTTAAATTAATTTGACCTAGTTCCGCCTTATCTTATATAGCTATAATTTTAAAAAGCTACTTTTATAAAAACAAAAATAATAATAATAAATAAATAAATATATTATTAATTTGTTTTAATTACAAAATTGATTCAGAAGCAAAGCCTTTCTGTATAATAGTAATTCCCGGCTGTGGAGAATTTATTTTTTTAAAGGAAAATAAAGTCAACATTTTTTAAATAAAATATAAATGCATCTAGGTGGAAAACAAATCGCGTCCCAGCCTTCGTACTGCGGCACACACTCTTGTTTTCAAAAATGTATGAGACTCTATCCTTATCCCCATGGCTGTAAGCACCTTCTTGCTTCTTCAATATGCAAAATGTTTGGATATTGAAATCGCCAGAGTAGCGGGCTTGAAAGGTATGGGGACGAGGCTGCAACACAGCTTCACACTGAACCCAACCTCGTCCCATGGGTTCTAGAACACTTTCAATAACCAACAATCTTGGATATTTAAATCAGGTGCTCATAGCCGATGTGTTCTGACGTAAAGTCTGATGGACGGCTATTAAGGAAATATTCTCAAAATGTTGCATTTACCATGTTAGAAAACGAACGAACGTAGCATATAGCATTTTCTTTTTTAATACCATTGAAAACCTTGCAAAAGTAGGCCACGTGATCAATATGTAAATAAGGCTTAGGAATGTTACCGACTGCTGGGTAAAATGGTATAGAAATGGCAAAAGTATCATATTAGTTGTATATTAATTTATATTTGTTTATTTATTTAACAATTTTGTGTAAGAAGTGAACATATACATGCACGTGTTTGTAATTTTGCCTATCTACATTGTTGTTATTCAAATAATGCTTTTATTCGCACATATTTTCTTTCTGAGAGAAACTTTGCAGAATAAATCAGTATATTAATCAATAACTTTGTTTTTATTGCATGGATAATTATATGATAATTTAAGTTTTGGTAGTGCACGTCGCTGTGTTGTTCTTATCACAACGCCTTTACAATATCAGATTTAACGGTTTACGAGTTTTCAAAACATTGCAGTTGTGAAAAAGCTGTTAACTCGATTCGACAATTTGCAAGCAGACATAATAGTGTGATAGTATTCCAGCAGTCTGAATAATGTTTTACATACCGATATGTATCGTGTTGCAGTTGATACAATCATCGATATGAATTTATTATATTTTCCTGCTTCATTTAGCATGTTATTCTGATCGTAGTTGTGTCTTTCCTTGACACTGTTGTTGCCAAGGTAACCCTGACACATTGATTTCGCCAGCTGGCTTGTTTTTTATTTTTTATTTTATTTTTTTTACAAAATTAAAGTGGACACTTTTGACACTCATTGTGAAATGGTACCGACAGGAAATTCATTTATTACTTTGTTCATTTATTTATTAATTTATTTATTCATTTATCTACTCATGTATTTATTTGTTTATTCGGTTATTCGGTTATCGTTTATTCGGTTATTTGTGTATTCGTTTATTCGTTTATTAATTTTTTGAAAATGATTGGTGTCTTTATACCAACTTTACACACATCGAGTGTAAGGTGGTAATAATTCAGTAATTTTTTGCAATCGGGTAATTACCAAAGGTATACCTTGTCTCTAAATGGATTGTTCATGATAATTTCGGCTATGGAGCGTGCCCCTTTAAGTTGTTTACAAGCGTTTCCTAATGAGCCTATTGTCGCTCCAGCCAATGTGTTCTATATAATTATCTGATATTCAAAATCATAAGAAATGTCATCTTATTAACCCTGCGGTCCCTTCAACGCTACTTTGTGTTTTAAAAACAACGCTTAAAAACGTTCCCCTTTGCTTATCGTTGCACCGCTGATCACCGTGCAAAAACCATTCCTTGGACACGGGCGAAGCCTGATGTTTGAACCGGTTAGCCGGCCGATAGAATAGCGCGGTCAACGGTTGACGTCTCCGTTGGTTTAGTATCGTCAAGATGTCTCGCCGCGTGACCGTGTTTACAGTTTTTCTGCTGTTCATCAGGATGGGTAAGTGAAATTCCAACTTGTTTTGCTTTCTTCCGAATTGTTTTTCATCTTTGATTTGTTTGTTGAAAGTTACTGTTCATTTCCCCGAGTTTGCCAAAAATCATCCATGTTTTACATTCCCAAAATAGTTGTTGTTTAGGGAAACCAATTAGTACTGTACTCCATTTCAACAAACATAAATAATCACAGTTTTATCATCAAACGTACTTGGTTTAAAGTTGATGATGGTATCAAACATCCCTTGAAATATACCTGTCTCAGGTGCTATCGTTTAAGTAAAGTAAATTCCAAAATTAATTTATGTCATCCGAAAACAGAAATTTCACTTTACGAACAACATGAATGCATTTTCACTACTCGTTAATGAAACAATCCTAAACTGTTACAGTGTTTTTTATACATAATATTGATTCTTATAAAGTATGGATGCATTTACAGACATTGGTTGGTTTCTGTACTTGAAATATACCTGTCTCAGGTGCTATCGTTTAAGTAAAGTAATTTCCAAAATTAATATCTGTCATCCGAAGACAGAAATTCCACTTTATGAACAATCTGAATGCATTTTCACTATTTTCTCGTTAATGAAACAATCCTAAACTGTTACAGGTTGTTTTTTTATACATAATATTGATTCTTATAAAGTATGGATGCATTTACAGACCTCGGTTTGGTTTCTATATCTCTTGATTCTTATAAAGTATGGATACATTTACAGACATTGGTTGGTTTCTGTACATATCTCTTGATTCTTATAAAGTATGGATGCATTTACAGACATTGGTTGGTTTCTGCACTGTTAAAAATATCCGTATTTTTACGGGATTTTTTTAACGGAACTCATCCGTAAAAATTATCTACGGAAAAAGAACCGTAATAATACGGTGAAAGTTTAATTTCCGTTTTTCAACAATAACTTTTAGTTGCAGGTACAAAAAAGGAACTTGTAAAATAAATGTAACGTTTGCTCACATTAAACAAAAATATAATTTAAAGTATTTTATTTTCCAGCCTGTGTTTCTGTTATAAAATGTTAATATATGAAGCATGGACTGATGCATGTTCGTTATCGCTTACTCATAAAAACGGCTTTGGTCCGTAAAACTTTATCACTTAAAGAAATTATAAATATTTAAAGCATATCTTTAAGTGTTTATACACAAAATTTACTGTTTAGTATTTAAAAATTATATTCTACGCTTTTTTATTTATATTTATTTAAAAAAACTTAATTTTGCAAAGTTAAACAAGAAAATTTAAGTACACTAGATAACTATATTCCGTACGTGGTTGAGAATTTTGACTATTGCACTCTGGGACATAAGTCTAGATTTCGACGCGTTTGTATTTTTCAATTGTAAATGATTCGTTACTCTCACCCGAGTACAGACCATTATCAGCAGCAGCGTAGCTAACTATACAGGGCGACTCAAAAAAAAGGTAATCCACAAATAATGGGTTAATATGACCAGGTTATGAGGTTTATGATTATAAACATGATTGCATCATGAGGTAGGGGCTATTAGCTTTCCATTGATACCATCCTTGCATTCATGCGATCACACATCACTGAGCACCATTGTCTTGAAAATGGAACATCAAATTCCAAAATGTGCAGGTTGGTGAATAATGGGCCCAATGGGCAAAAATCCAGAGGAATTGGGCTCATATCCAAACAGAGACAAGATACGTAGGTTACAGGACACACATTTAAATGATTGAAAGAAAACATATCTTATTCATGATAATAATTTTATTTGATAAGATCATTAACCCTTTAGGCACCAACACCTTCCACATGTCCACCTCCTCTCTCCACACAAAGTCCACAGCAACGATGCATGTCTTGCACAGCTCTTCTCACCATAGCTGGGTCAGTGCGCAGAATGTTGACTTTTATTTGATCTTATCAAATAAAATCATTATCATGAATAAGAAATGTTTTCTTTCAATCATTTAAATGTGTGTCCTGTAACCTACGTATCTTGTCTCTGTTTGGATATGAGCCCAATTCCTCTGGATTTTTGCCCATTGGGCCCATTATTCACCAACCTGCACATTTTGGAATTTGATGTTCCATGTTCAAGACAATGGTGCTCAGTGATGTGTGATCGCATGAATGCAAGGATGGTATCAATGGAAAGCTAATAGACCCTACCTCATGATGCAATCATGTTTATAATCATAAACCTCATAACCTGGTCATATTAACACATTATTTGTGGATTACCTTTTTTTTGAGTCGCCCTGTATAGCTAGCATGCAGCGCTAGCGCAGCCGACACCGAACCCCTCCCATAGGCTGCTGATGAGGGAACGGCGCGAAAAAGTTTTTGGTCAGACATAGCGGATAGATCTTGGTGTGGTTGACAAAAATATAGCTGGGTATTGGGACCCGACCAACGAGGAGGAGATCAAGAACTAAGGCTAAGCTAAGAAGGTGAGTGTAATTAATTGATTAACAGTTAATAACTGAAGAATACAATCTGAACATGATCTAAACGTTACCACCGCTTCATGTGCTTGTCTAACTTAGTTGCGATAATCGTAGTTGCGATAATCGTAACCCTCCACGTAGACCAATTGCACCGTCATTATCACAAAAAGACACAAAAGTGGTTTTTCATATGTCCTAGGCCTAGTGGTAATAATAGGCCTAGCCTAAAACTAATTCAATCCTATTAAAAAAAATGTTTATTTGAACACTTTCACCGCGTACAGCCTACAGGGATTGATTTGAGTTGACTGAACGGCTAAACGATGCCTTTGAGAAGAAGGGGTCAAGGCTCCTCATGTACCTAAAAACAAAAAATGCACCTCTTAAATTAGTGGATGAAGTCAACAAGATCAAACACCAAGGGTGTGCCTGCTGTAGGCCTACTTGCAGCATATTTTAAGGAGGACTTGTCAGCTCTGTTATGTTATATAATAGTAGGCCCTATGTAGAATGTACAAATACCTTTAACATGCAAATCATCATCTAGGCCTACTACCAACATTGCTTAAGATACATCTGCGTCCCCCACATGTAGGTTGACGCCGGGTTTCATGTGGATAATATGTCCTGACTCTCTGTCGCTAAAACTATAACTAGAGTTGGTCTTGATTACACATCACAAATCATGTAGCCTACAGTGTACCGTATCTGTTTATGTATACACTTCACCCTAACTCCCTAAGCATTGTTACTGAACAATAAAAATCCTTCAAAATCCTCCAACTGCTTTTGTTGTCTAGGGAGTTAGGGTTAATGAATCAATTATAATCATGGGTTTGGTACAAATTTAGTAGGATAAGCAACCAATATACATTTGCTGTTTGCAACATCAAGTTCACATACCAATTAGTCTTAATACAGGATTTTATCACAGTTCCCTTATATTGTCCGTAATGTAGCTAACCTGATCTTCATATACATACAAACATGTAGGACACAGCAACCAAAGAAGACATCGAGAAGGATGATGAAATGCCCGTCTCCCCTTGCATTACTGTTACAGGTTAGTTTCATAATTATGTGATAATAAAACACAAAGTGTTATGAATCCTTTTTTTGTGTCGCCCAGGGGGACACTTACCAGTCCTAAATTCTGTATGACTGTATGTCCGTATGTTAAAGTTTTAGGTTAAGTTTTTGAGGAAAAGTACTCTCATTACCCAAGTATTCGCCTAAATTCCATTAAACTTGGACACAAGGGTCATTAAGTATCAAAGATAATGTGATTGTTGGATGTTTTTTTAATTTTTTATTTATTTAAAGAGTCACATTCACGGCTGTGTTGATTGGAAATCGTGAAGTTCAGGGGACGTATTTTAGTTAGCCCCGTCCAGATTGTATAGCGCCTGCGGCGCTACACAATCTTTGGTCCAAATCTTGCTGCCACTTACGCCACGAGCTCTTTGTCACGTGGTTTGCTTGACCTCGCGTTTTTAAGATTTTCGCTGGGAGGGCGCTCGGAGAAAAATCATTTTTACTGAGTTTTAGTGCGAGGTTAGGGACTCGTAATATGTTTTTTCTATTTCCTGAGGACTCCATATATTGGAAAAATATAAAAACTTAATATTTCAGAGCACTTTAGAGGGGCTCTTTAAAAATGCACAGAATTTGGCTTTTTTCCACAGAAATTGTTATACTAACTTTTTTTTTTACTACTTTGTGTTGCCGCATTGGACATGACTAACCCCTCTCATGTGTGTTTGTACTGTGACCTCAATGTTGAGAAAATTTGCTTCTTTAACTGGAAACAAACAGCTTCTATAAGAATCATAAACATACATAGTGACCGCAGAAAAGGGCGACACATGTGATCCGTGGATCGCCTTGTTATATCAAGTAATAAACCACTAGGGAACTGACTGGGTAAATTTTTAATTCAATTTTGGGTGAACAAAGAAAAATTGGCTTCTGACTGACACCCCGAACAAAGATATTGACAAAATAGTTAAAACTGAAAGTAATATTTTGTAATTTTTATCCCTGTACTGTAGGAGATTTGTATTCAGAACAACAAGGTTTTTTTTGTTTGCATTGAGCGAAAAGTCGTCACAAGCCCCAAATCATTTGAGAAAGCCTTGTCATTTTTATTTGGGTGCCACTATGTCTTCAATATGGAGTACAACAGTGCTGTGGCAGCTACTCTGGACTTCATCCAAAGGTATGTACATGTGCATGTATGTGTAGTTCAACTCAAAATATTTCTCCCATGGATTCATGCCTATGCATGGTGAACCATCTGTTTTTATATCATGAAACTTTATAAAATAAAATTGACTTTAGATTTAGTTGCATAAACATGCACAATTTATTGCCACATTTTTTTACACTTTGAATTCAATGAAATTTCCTTCATGTGAATTCAATGAGATTTCATTGATGTGGTTCAATGAGATTTCCTTCATGTGAATTCAATGAGATTTCCTTCATGTGAATTCAATGAGATTTCCTTCATGTGAATTCAATGAGATTTCCTTCATGTGAATTCAATGAGATTTCCTTCATGTGAATTCAATGAGATTTCATTCATGTGGTTCAATGAGATTTCATTCATGTGAATTCAATGAGATTTCCTTCATGTGAATTCAATGAGATTTCCTTCATGTGAATTCAATGAGATTTCATTCATGTGAATTCAACGAGATTTCATTCATGTGGTTCAATGAGATTTCATTCATGTGAATTCAATGAGATTTCCTTCATGTGAATTCAATGAGATTTCCTTCATGTGAATTCAATGAGATTTCCTTCATGTGAATTCAATGAGATTTCCTTCATGTGAATTCAATGAGATTTCATTCATGTGAATTCAATGAGATTTCCTTCATGTGAATTCAATGAGATTTCCTTCATGTGAATTCAATGAGATTTCATTCATGTGAATTCAATGAGATTTCATTCATGTGGTTCAATGAGATTTCCTTCATGTGAATTCAATGAGATTTCCTTCATGTGAATTCAATGAGATTTCCTTCATGTGAATTCAATGAGATTTCCTTCATGTGAATTCAATGAAATTTCCTTCATGTGAATTCAATGAGATTTCATTCATGTGAATTCAATGAGATTTCATTCATGTGAATTCAATGAGATTTCATTCATGTGGTTCAATGAAAATAAGACATTTCACCATATACAAAGTTTTGTTTGTAATACACTGTAAGACAGATCAATGAGCGCTCCATTAGAAAACTGGACAGTGGCATCATTCGTCTGGCCAGCTGTGACCCGATTGCAACACAGTGGCTATCGGACATGGACCTTGACATTTGATTCGGTGTTGCATACGAGAGAGACAGATCAAACCTTTTCGCCTAGGTCTCAGTCTCAGACCTAAATGTGTTGTATGAAGATTGTTAATGCTTGTTAAGGCACTTTCATGTGTAATGCTTATCACTCCTACAGATTCTTTGTGGGAATAAATCCAAGTGAAGGAACAAAAACAGCAAGAAAGAAGAGTTCAACACCTGTAAGTCTGAAAGTCATTGGACTTGCCAATGCAATGGCTTTGTTTGAAAGTGACTGGGGTTTGTTACAAGAACCATAAAGTGGAAGTTTTGAAGAAAGAGTCTGAACTTCATTGGTACCGCACATACTTTTATGTGGCAGCACAAGCATCCTTGTACCACCAGTGTAGTCAAATGTATTATGTCATGAGCAAGACCAATTTTGTGGACATTCTCGGAGAACATTCTATTAAAGTGTTAAATTGTTAATGCCAAACCTTTACTTGGCAAACTTAAAAGGCAGTAAAGCACACATCCTTAGACAATTTTCTTGGAAACGCATGTATAGTTTACAAAAAGGAATTTTCAAGTGTAAATGTGTAAATGGTACAAATGAAAATATAATAATTGTAAAAAACAGCATTCAGGCATGCAACTTTTCAGCTGATCAGCAATTTTTTTGGGGGGGTTCTTTTTTTGAGTGCCATAGAAAATTGAAAAACACTGAAATTTTTTTTTTTTGAAGTTTGCTCTATATTTGTCAAGAACAAAGTTGCATGTCTGAGCATTGCATATTATGCTTACAAAACTTTTTGACTAGGCAGGTTTTTAATACATCTTTGAATGAAGAATGTTCAATCAATTACTGCATGTGTAATAGGGTGTATAAAGCATGTGAGTTCCAGCTCATTAAAATGTGTTGTTCACCAGAAGAGATGAAAATGTGGCTTCATGTTTGTAAACATTACATTACAATAATATAAACTTTAGAAAAGGATACCTTTTTCTTAATTCAGACTCGGAAATATTAAAAATTTACCCAGACTATTGGCAATTTTGGTAACATAAAATATGTTTGGTAAAAATTGATTGCTCAGCAAATTGTTACATTGAAATGTTGATGTTATTTGTTGTTAGTTTGTTATTTGAGGCTTTGTACAGTGTACCTGTACATGTTTGTTGTTAATTCGTTTGGGTAATCCAAGTAAAAACCAGTCCTGAAATTTCATGTCTGTATCATCAGCTTTAGTTTCATAGAAACAGTATGAAATATGTCTTTAGTTATACATTGAGATAAAACTTGTACAATTTGTTAATGTGTTCAGTATGTCAGTTTCAGAACTTGTTATTATAAAAAAGAAGATACAGCATTGTTATATGATGGAAAACCACTGCACAATACTTCTCGTATGGTGACTTCTAAAATCAAGATCACATAACCATGGGCTAATTTGCGAGTTACAGGTTTAAATTACATGCATATCTGATACAATGGGTCGTATGGATAAAAACTAGTAAATGCTAGGAAGTTTAAGCAAACAGTTAAAGCATTTACTTTGGAGTAAAATCATTAAGGAAAAGCAAATGCTTGAATTCGTATGAATAAAAATTAGGTTTTACTGTTCAGCATTTACTAATTGAAATCGTAGTAAATGCTTCACACTTGTGGTTGAATGCATAGCCGAATAGTTTATAACAATAGGGACTCCATTGCGTGTACGAACAGAGCAAAAGAAAAAAAAAGGGGGGGGCTATAACTTGTATATTCGGCCTATAATTTGGCCTGGAATTAAATGTAATTTTGTATGGTGGAATTATTTGTTTAGACTGAAGAGATTTACCATTCTTTCAGGTGCCATACGTGTTGGCTTAGGTAACGCCTCTACACCAGATTTGCCCGGTCCATCCACATCCAAGACTCTTATGACGTCTCCGCCTCATAGTCACATGACAAAGAAGGAAACTGATGTGATTCCTTCAACGCCCGTGAAAAAGAGAAAAACATCATCTCTTCCAGAAACAGAGGAAACTGAGGGACTCTCGACAGCTGAGCTACAGAGACTGGTTTTATTGGAGCAGCTGAAACTGATACGAATGCAGCAACAGCAGATAGGCCTATCGGAGTCAGACAGTGATCATTGAACATTTCTTGTAATATATTTCGAAGAAAACCTGTCGCTTATTATTTAAAAAAAAGAAGAGATATTCTGAGAGAATTTATTGTATACATTCTTTATTTTAATCGCCAACGTATTGATTTTAATAAATGCCAAGACATTTACAAAATATTACATTTAGAAAGAAGGTATAATGTAGGCCCACAGTTTAAAAAAAAGAAAAGACAAAAGAAGGTGAACAGAATACTCCATTTAATTCACGTTTTATGGGTCAATTACTTGTTTTTCTTTTAATTTGCGAAACAGAAAAGATGTTCTTGATTGTTTAAATGTGACTGAAAATAAATATTATTTATTAGCTGTACTTTAACACTTGACCAAAATAATTGTTTTCTTCTCAGCTTAAATGCTTGTCTGAAAATCATAATAAAACAAACTTATAACATGTTATAATAATGTTATTTCGGAATTTGGGAAATGGATATAAACTTTGTAGTTTTGCTTGGGACTTGTAGTGACCTTCTTTGATTTTGCTATAACATAATCAACTAAAAGAAATACGTAAAATAGTAATTGTCTAATTATTTTTCGAAGCGTTCTCATAGAGCATTTCTGAGATGGCTCTCCTCTTCCGTTGACCCTTGCTTCTTGTGCGATTTTCATCATCATCTTCATGACCATCGATGTCATCTTCTGGATATTCCATTACTGGGAAGTCAAATTCATCATCCAGATATTTGGCAACATTGTGAAGCATGAAGCAAGCGACAATTATAGCTGGAGCTTTCTCCAGAGAAAGTTGCACTTTGTACTGCATGATGGGAAATCTTTGCTTCAGCTGTCCGAAGCACCTTTCGATGATTGCTCGTTCTCTTACGTGAATCCGGTTGTAATATGCCTCCTGGGGGTTGGATGCAGGGGTGTAGGGAGTCATAAGCCAGGGAGCAATACCGTAGCCTTTATCGGCTAAGAGAACTGCATCACTTCCAGATTGATTCAAGTGCGCAGCCACATGAGAGTTCCTCCAAATCCTACTGTCATGAACAGAGCCAGGCCAGGTTGTATCTACGCTTGTGAACATCTCATTTGCATTGCATGTTGCTTGCACATTTATAGTTGCCTGTCCTTTCCTGTTGATGTACTCATCCCCTTCAGGTGCAGGCGGCTTGTTGATTTGCACGTGCGTACAGTCAACTGCTTCAATGACAAATGGAATCTGAAATGGCCCCCTTGCCTGCCACATTTCCTGTGCAGATTGTATGTCAGCTGCAGTTTTGGGGAACTTGATCCACAGCTCTGCGTTTCTCATCATTTGTTTGAGAACAACCGTAATCGTAGTGGACACGGTGCTCTGATGAATCCCAGCATCTTCTCCGACGCCAACTTGAAAACATGGGTCACCAACATACCTTAGTAGAACCTCAAGTTGCTGCTTTGCAGTCAGTGCTCCCCTCTTCGTTCCCCCAGAATGTTCCAAGAAATGGTCAGCAATCCATGTTACATTTGGTTCCTCAAACCGGTACAGCTGCTTGTATTTTGACTTCTGACACTCCCTTCTCTGAGCATAAACCTTTTCCTGCCGAACGACATTCATAAACACTGCCATTTTGTAAACTAGTATTTGGTTCATCCTTTTCAGGGTTGCCTCGACCCAGCCTTGAAAACTGACTACCCGGTAGTAAATACTCCAAATCTGAAGCATTTACTCCGTTTTATTCATACCAAACGAAGCAAATGCTAATAGTCTAGCAAAAGCTACAAAAGTAAAAGTAAATACTTTCAGTGTTTAGCAAATGCTTTCCAGTAAAAGCATTTGCTTCATTTTTATTCATACAGATGCGAGTAAATGCTTAAAAATTGGTAGTAAAAGCAAATGCTAGTTTTTATACATACGACCCAATGACTTGATTAATCACAAGTGACCGCTTAAATTTTAATACATGTGACTAGAGACAGGCTGCTATGTCACATGGTTTGGGGTAAACTTTATGTAAGATACGGCCAACACCCATACCAATTCTAAATGATTATATATGGCTCAGTGGTACCAGGCTTTGCCCATTAGTCTGGGGGAACTTGAGTGTTCACTTGTGAATAATCAAGTCATTGGGCCGGATAAATAAAAGTTAGCAATTGCTTATCTAGTAAAAGCTCAAGCAATAGCAATTGCTTAACAAGTAAAAGCTCAAGGTTAAGCAATTGCTTAAAAATGTATAAATAACCTTCTTCTTTGACTAGCACCTGTTGCTTGGGTGGGTTAGCAATTGCTTATGGGTATAACAATGATGGGAGGTCAGTTCCGATTAGCCTAGTGGTTGTATATGAGGCATGTGTTAGCAACATGGATGCTGCCGAAGAATTGGGGAGTGGTACAAATAGCGAGCAATCTTTGAACGAAATGTTCGTTAGTATAATCAAAGAGTACCCTGTTCTAATCGAGAAAAGTCAGTTGCCGGGGGTAAAAGACATGAAGGCAAATGCACTTAAAAAAGCACAAATGTCAATTGCTACCAAAACAGGTAAAGCCATGGATGAGAAGCAAATCTTGAAAAAGATAGCAAACATGAAAAGTCAAGTGAAGAAGAAAACAGATGGAATGCAAACAGGAAATAGGAAGATTGTTTTGGTTCCATGGGAACAAAATCTGTACAACATCTTCAAAGGGGATGAAAACCCGACTATTACGAAGATGCCATGCGCCATTTCTGCTGGTTTCAAACCAAGTACTTCGACTGCTGCTAGCCACTCCAAATTTTCAAAATTGAACCGAAATAATTTCCGGTATCTGGTAGGATTGACTTCATCACGATTTATTTTTTCATTGTACACCTTTTCATGTTCCCTTACATGCATAAACTCGGCCATGATGGAAGGAGTAATGCAACATGCAAGTGTTAGCAAATGCGTAAGCTCCTCATTGAGGATCTTGTAAAAATATTAGCAAGTGCTACAAGTCATTAGTAAAAGGTCTGGTTTATTTATATGCTTCCAAGCAAGTGCTAATCTCTCTAGTAATTGCTTAAAAATCATAGCAATTGCTTTTGCTAACTACTGGAAGCAATTACTTGCAAGTAATTGCTCACTTTTATTAATGAAGATTTAAGAAAATGACTAGTAAAAGCAATTGCTACTTTTTATTTATCCGGCCCATTGTACCAGACATTCATAATCTAACTTGCAAATGGCTCATTGAAAACAGATTTTGCCTTTTGTAATTTAAAATAAAAGCTCAAGTGCCTGCTCTTTTAAAATTTTGAAAATGTTTGAAATTTATGCAGTTCAATGAATTTAATAAATTTAGATGCAATTTTAATTGCAGAATGTTTAATGATATTATAACCTATGCTCATTACAGTTGTTTCTTGCAGATGTATATTTTGTTCATAAATTAAAGGGAGTTTGGACAGTGTTGATGTTCTACATGGATAAATGGTATTGACCTCCTTGGCATCTTTTAAAGAGCTTTTTGAAATCCTTTTTGTTATAGTTTCCAATCCAATTGATACACAATGTCATTAAAATACATATTTTTCTGTAATTTGTCAATAATTCTGTTTTTGGATTTGGCAACAAAATTACATAAAACTAACAGAGCCTTTAAAAAGTTTATTTTTAATCTGTAACTTTACAATTTGTTTGGTTTAAATTATTCCATTAAAATACATACATTGTCCTGTATTTTGCCCAATATTCCGTTAAAAGAAATTAATTAAAAAGGCATAAAATTACGGAATCCTGGAGAAATTCTGGCAGCTCTATTACCGGATATTTTTTTATTATTCCGTAAATTTACAGATATTTAAAACATTATCTCTCCGTTATTTTACAGAATTCTCCCTGTAAATTTTTTTTTATTCCGTAAATTTACAGATATTAAAAAATTATTTTTCCGTTAGTTTACAGAATTTTCCCTGTAAAAAGAAATTACGGAATCAGAAAAAAAAGTCCGGTAATAGAGCTGCCAGAATTTTTTCCGTAAAAAAATGGATTTTTTTAAAAATGTACATATCTCTTGATTCTTATAAAGTATGGATGCATTTATAGACATTGGTTGGTTTCTGTACATCTCTTGATTCTTATAAAGTATGGATGCATTTACAGACATCGGTTGGTTTCTGTACATATCTCTTGATTCTTATAAAGTATGGATGCATTTATAGACATTGGTTGGTTTCTGTACATCTCTTGATTCTTATCAAGTATGGATGCATTTACAGACATTGGTTGGTTTCTATACATATCTCTTGATTCTTATAAAGTATGGATGCATTTACAGACATTGGTTGGTTTCTATACATATCTCTTGATTCTTATAAAGTATGGATGCATTTACAGACATTGGTTGGTTTCTGTACATATCTCTTGATTCTTATAAAGTATGGATGCATTTACAGACATTGGTTGGTTTCTATACATATCTCTTGATTCTTATAAAGTATGGATGCATTTACAGACATTGGTTGGTTTCTGTACACATCTCTTGATTCTTATAAAGTATGGATGCATTTACAGACATTGGTTGGTTTCTGTACACATCTCTTGATTCTTATAAAGTATGGATGCATTTACAGACATTGGTTGGTTTCTGTACATATCTCTTGATTCTTATAAAGTATGGATGCATCAGACAATCTGAATGCATTTTCACTATTTTCTCGTTTATGAAACAATCCTAAACTGTTACAGGTTGTTTTTTTATACATAATATTGATTCTTATAAAGTATGGATGCATTTACAGACCTCGGTTGGTTTCTATATCTCTTGATAGGGGTGTTGTGAAGGAGGGGTGTTGTGAAGGGTTGGGGTGAGGAGGAGGGGTGATAGAGATAGAGGGTGGGATGTCAAGGAGATGAGAAGGATTGTGTTGAGGAAGAGGGGGTAGATAGAGATAGGGGAGGGTGGGATGTCAAGGAGGGTGTGATGTCAAGGAGGGTGTTGAGAAAGAACGGATTTGAGGAGGAGGGGTAGATAGAGATAGGAGAGGGTGGGTAAAATGGCGGGGGAAAGGGAAGATAGCATGGGAGTCAAACAGTATATAGGCATGAAACAAATTATAAAACATATTTGTACCTCTGTCAATTACGAAACTGTTGTTATTTATGCATACAAAATTTAGCTACTCTTGGTCTGATGGAAGAGTATGCCATAATGGCTTCTTTAAAATAATATTATAGTTGGCATAGAAACAACATGGCTCTTGTAATTTGTATTAATTATACATAGTATGATGACGCAACCCCTTGGCCAGTTCCTGTTTAACATGCTATTCAATACATGCATCATTATTTGTGTATATAAAGTAAAATTAGTCATCAAACAAACCGCACTTACAACTCCAATAGAAATGAAATTAATTATTTTTCCTGAATCCTGTAGAAATTCGAGGGTGCGAAACAGTATAAATGTGGTTTTGATGAATGTTTTCCGGTATTAGACAATTTATATTCATTACTGCTGCGACTGGCCTTCAATGATACCGCGTCTATAAATATTTAATAAGCTTGCTTTCAGAGAAACTTGCCAATAAATCATCATGATTGCTCAGTGGCAGATTGGGGAAAAAAGGGGCCCTTTTTATCGCCATCAATGCATGCAAATTTACAATACATTTTAGTTTTAGTATCCCGCATTTTTGTCTTGCCAACCTTTTTGCATTCTACCCTCCCCTCCATTTAATAGGTTCTGGATCCTCGCCTGTCATTTATCACTTACATAGCTGATGTCGCACCATAGTCCGGATCAAGGTTCAATCGTTTTTCAAAACTAGCATGACCCTTGTGTAACTGGGTCATGTTTTTTTGTTTTGTGGTCTCAATTCATCTTTTAAACTTAATAATATTATTATAATAATAAATATATGAAAAAAAAACTGTTAACAAAAACCATTATAGCCTACAAACTATAACAAAAATACAGATGTTCACCAATATCACTATGATTTTCTTCAGTATTTAATATACTCCCAACTCTTCAACAGATATTTTCTCATTTGAGACATTTCTCTCTCAAACAAATGCCTTCCAACAAAAAATCCAGTCACTTAAAAATCGAAATCACTATCACTATGAGTATGTTAACTTTCTTTGAATCAAGATATACATTAAAGGGAAGGTACAACATTGGTAATGTTGGCAAAACTGCTTCTGTGAGTATGCTTACTCTCTTTGAATCAAGATATACATTAAAGGGAAGGCACAACATTGGTAATGTTGGCAAAACTGCTTCTGTGAGTACAAAGTTTCAGCTCAATGCGAAGTCTAGTCATGGGAAACTGTAAATAAAACATTACTTTACAGAAAACACTTAGGCCTTTTTGTAATGGTGAATATTTGGACATACCAAATAATTGGTAAATACCTTTTAGTTGTGCAACGATTACTTGGTTACTCGGTTAACCGAATTTATATACGGTTCGGTTATCCGAAAATTGATGCTACCTTTTTGGTAATAACCCGATACCCCATGCACTACAAAATCCGTCAACATCTCTTGAATCAATCCACAAAATGTACCAGAAATAATGAATAACATAAATTTAATATCTATTCCTTACCTTTATTTTCCTACCATCTTCGATTTTGTTTTATTCGGTTCGATTAACCGATTAACCGTATATTTTATGTTCGCGGTTACTGAGTTACAATATTAACCGTAAACTCGCAGCACTAGTACCTTTACCAACTTCTTATCAAATAAACTTTCGAATAATTATTCGGTAATTTTGTAATTAAGTAATTGCAAATGGTGTTATATTCCACTTAACCATGGTAATATCGTGTAAAACTGTTTAAGTTTTCACAGATTACACACTAGACCTAAGCCAGGGCATTAAGTTAAGCTCTAATAAAGTTACACATTCTCGAAAACCTCACACGCAGCATGTGAACATCTTACGAAAGGTTTGTATGTTCCTCAGACGTTATAAGCAGGTGAAGATCCAGTGTCTCGAATTAAAAGGAGGACACACAAGATATATACCACCAGTAGTATGTATGCCGCAAACCTACCTGCTTTGTGGAGGGATTGAGGAGGGAATTGAGGAGGGATTGAGGAGGACTGAGGAGGACCTCCTCAATTCCCTCCTCAATCCCTCCACAAAGCAGGTAGATTTGCGCCATACTCAAATCGGATGCTGCGCGCGCGCGGGCACGTCTGGGCGCGCGCGTGACTCCCTCCACACAAAATCCCTCCACACAAAACTGCACACAAGTTCCTCCCCTTGCCTCCTTCATCTATCTAATATATACATTTACTATACCTCATACATATTAATGATCGAGAGCCGAATTCTCACTGGTCCATTCACCGTCACGTGCCAGATGCTATTTTTGCTGTTTACCTCGCGTCCGCGAGTATTCACACCTGGGGTAAATACGCATGCGCAGTAGTGCGTAGTAGACTGTCGCATCGGGGAACAGTCCCGGCGGGGAAATAGTCCCAACGATCTGTTCCCTGCATCCGGGAACATGCCAGCGGGGAACAGTAGTACGCACGCGCGAACATCGCCTTAGCTAGCTAGCTACGTACATACACATGAAAAGATGGCGGCACACGTAAATGTAAATTCGCGTTTTATTTCACAGTGGTTATATTGCCTTTCCCCTTGCTTCTTATTGTAATGGCAACTGAATATGTATGAGGTATAGTAAAACAGATATAACATGGTTTATTTCGGGTGGACAGTCGATATTAGCTCCCCTCGGTATTGGAAGTTGAGAAACTAGTTCCCTCGGCTTCGCCTCGGGAACTAGTTTCTCAACTTCCAATACCGAGGGGAGCTAATATCGACTGTCCACCCTCAAACCATGTTATATCTGTATAATATATATATATAGCGCAAGCGCATGCCAAACTGGAGCGTATAAGACATTTGTGTGGTGGAGGGAGTAGTGCGCAAGCGCAGCATGCATATTGATGATTGTTCCTTAAGGGAAGTAGAAAGGGGAGGGACAACAACGTACGAAGACAGACAAAAGAACGACTGTACATGAAGCTATTCAAGTATGATTTGTTAAATTTAATTTTAACAGCAATCTTTGACATCAATATATTAACAGATGGTTTTTATATTGGTTTTAAATTGGAAAACATTTGATAAACTGAAAACATTAAGTATTATTATTATTGTTATTTTAAATTCTAACAAATTCGGGGCCTTTAGAACATTGAGTCTTTACTCATTGAGTCTTTACTCTTTGAGTCTCTACTCTTTGAGTCTCTACTCTTTGAGTCTCTACTCTTTGAGTCTCTACTCTTTGAGTCTCTACTCTTTGAGTCTCTACTCTTTGAGTCTCTACTCTTTGAGTCTCTACTCTTTGAGTCTCTACTCTTTGAGTCTCTACTCTTTGAGTCTCTACTCTTTGAGTCTCTACTCTTTGAGTCTTTACTCTTTGAGTCTTTACTCTTTGAGTCTTTACTCTTTGAGTCTTTACTCTTTGAGTCTTTACTCTTTGAGTCTTACTCATTTCGCTACTCATTTACTCATTTCGCTACTCATTTACTCATTTCGCTACTCATTTACTCATTTCGCTACTCATTTACTCATTTCGCTACTCATTTGCTCATTTCGCTGCTCATTTACTCATTTCGCTACTCATTTACTCATTTCGCTACTCATTTGCTCATTTCGCTACTCATTTACTCATTTCGCTACTCATTTGCTCATTTCGCTACTCATTTACTCATTTCGCTACTCATTTGCTCATTTCGCTACTCATTTGCTCATTTCGCTGCTCATTTACTCATTTCGCTACTCATTTACTCATTTCGCTGCTCATTTACTCATTTGAGTCTTTACTCATTGAATCTTTACTCATTGAGTCTTTACTCATTCAGTCTTTACTCATTGAGTCTCTTCATTGCGCTGCTCATTTGCTCATTTCGCTACTCATTTGCTCATTTCGCTACTCATTTACTCATTTCGCTACTCATTTGCTCATTTCGCTACTCATTTACTTATTTCGCTACTCATTTGCTCATTTCGCTGCTCATTTACTCATTTCGCTACTCATTTACTCATTTCGCTGCTCATTTACTCATTTGAGTCTTTACTCAGTGAATCTTTACTCATTGAGTCTTTACTCATTCAGTCTTTACTCATTGAGTCTCTTTACTCATTGAATCTTTACTCATTGAATCTTTACCATCCTCGTTCATTTAGTTGAAGTAGTAGTCCGTAAAATTTGGTATGGTGTTTAGGCATTACTCTGTTCAGAGCTTTGTTTACTTCCATGCCTTTATTTACTTTTTTCTTCGAGATCTTCCGCAATATCCTGATGAGTCCCATTATCTTTTTCAGATGTAGGTAACTTGACAAAAAATCCTTGTATTTGTTGAAAAAGATTCGCTTGACTGCCCAAAGAGTTTTCCTATTGGCTTTTTCTTTGGCTTGATCTTCACTCATACCCCCGTTGACGTACTTTTCATATTTTTCACACCACATCTCTTCAGTAGCCACTTTAGCCTCTTCCAACCAGTCTCGAAAAGTGGCATTGTCTTCCAGTTCAGAACTAGACTCATCCTCTTCCGATGATTCGTCATATTCCACCTCCGTATCGGATTCTGAATCATCTTCCTCGAAATCTTCGTCTTCATCCTGCGTAGATTCAGTTTCACAAGTTTCTATTTCCGAATCTTCAAATCTACGCTTTTTAACATCCGGTTTAGAATTATCGATGTCTGAATTGTCAGATTGGATAGCTTTAATTTCAGAATCATCGTCAACTTCATCCATTTTAGATTTCTCTTCATTATGTACATGTTCTGCATGCCTCCGTAGGTTATATCTCCGTCCAAAGCTTTTGCCGCACTGGTGACAAGCATGGGGTTTGACAGCAGAAATAACATTCATGTTGACTCTCTGATGCTTAATCTCCGATTGACAAGAAACGGAAGAAACAGTTTATATATAGGCCTATAACTACTCATTTCGGAATGAGTAAAGACTGAATGAGTAAAGACTCAATGAGTAAAGATTCAATGAGTAAAGACTCAAATGAGTAAATGAGCAGCGAAATGAGTAAATGAGTAGCGAAATGAGTAAATGAGCAGCGAAATGAGCAAATGAGTAGCGAAATGAGTAAATGAGTAGCGAAATGAGCAAATGAGTAGCGAAATGAGTAAATGAGTAGCGAAATGAGCAAATGAGTAGCGAAATGAGCAAATGAGTAGCGAAATGAGTAAATGAGTAGCGAAATGAGTAAATGAGCAGCACAATGAAGAGACTCAATGAGTAAAGACTGAATGAGTAAAGACTCAATGAGTAAAGATTCAATGAGTAAAGACTCAAATGAGTAAATGAGCAGCGAAATGAGTAAATGAGTAGCGAAATGAGTAAATGAGCAGCGAAATGAGCAAATGAGTAGCGAAATGAGCAAATGAGTAGCGAAATGAGTAAATGAGTAGCGAAATGAGCAAATGAGTAGCGAAATGAGTAAATGAGTAGCGAAATGAGTAGCGAAATGAGCAAATGAGTAGCGAAATGAGCAAATGAGTAGCGAAATGAGTAAATGAGTAGCGAAATGAGCAAATGAGTAGCGAAATGAGTAAATGAGTAGCGAAATGAGCAAATGAGTAGCGAAATGAGTAAATGAGTGGAAATGAGTAAATGAGTGGCGAAATGAGTAAGACTCAAAGAGTAAAGACTCAAAGAGTAAAGACTCAAATAGTAAAGACTCAAGAGTAAAGACTCAAGAGTAAAGACTCAAGAGTAAAGACTCAGAGTAAAGACTCAAGAGTAGAGACTCAAAGAGTAGAGACTCAAGAGTAGAGACTCAAAGAGTAGAGACTCAAGAGTAGAGACTCAAAGAGTGAGACTCAAAGTGAGACTCAAGAGTAGAGACTCAAAGAGTAGAGACTCAAGAGTAGAGACTCAAAGAGTAAAGACTCAAGGAGTAAAGACTCAAGAGTAAAGACTCAAAGAGTAAAGACTCAATGAGTAAAGACTCAATGTTCTAAAGGCCCCGAATTTGTTAGAAATTAAAATAACAATAATAATAATACTTAATGTTTTCAGTTTATCAAATGTTTTCCAATTTAAAACCAATATAAAAACCATCTGTTAATATATTGATGTCAAAGATTGCTGTTAAAATTAAATTTAACAAATCATACTTGAATAGCTTCATGTACAGTCGTTCTTTTGTCTGTCTTCGTACGTTGTTGTCCCTCCCCTTTCTACTTCCCTTAAGGAAAAATCATCAATATGCATGCTGCGCTTGCGCACTACTCCCTCCACCACACAAATGTCTTATACGCTCCAGTTTGGCATGCGCTTGCGCTATATATATATGTATATATTAGATAGATGAAGGAGGCAAGGGCAGGAACTTGTGTGCAGTTTTGTGTGGAGGGATTTTGTGTGGAGGGAGTCACGCGCGCGCCCAGACGTGCCCGCGCGCGCGCAGCATCCGATTTGAGTATGGCGCAAATCTACCTGCTTTGTGGAGGGATTGAGGAGGGAATTGAGGAGGTCCTCCTCAGTCCTCCTCAATCCCTCCTCAATTCCCTCCTCAATCCCTCCACAAAGCAGGTAGGTTTGCGGCATACATACTACTACCACCTTTGCTTCCCAGATCGTTTGTGTCATAATAGGTACATGTCATGAGCAAATTTCATATATATTCTTTAAAAAATAATCTTCATTTTCGTGAATTTTTTACCCGAAACATTGTCTGACACCTTTCAACAGGGCATGGAATCTGTTTCCAAGATTAAGATGAACACAGTGACTGATCAAAACTATACTTTGGTGAAATTCTTGCGTCGGGAGATAAACAATTGATTTAATTTTGCCCTACACCGACGTGTGTATAGCACTGTATACTCAGTGCTTTCCGAGTGTCTGTGAAAAACTACACAGGCGACTCGGGCGGATTCGAACCACGACCTCCTGCTTACTAGTGCAGACGTCTTAACCTCTCGACCACCGAGCTTGCCCGATGACGATTGGCCGGCTAGAATCCTATATAGCAGCGGGTTCCGCGATATATATAGATTGGTGAAATTCTTGCGTCGGGAGATAAACAATTGATTTAATTTTGCCCTACACCGACGTGTATAGCACTGTATACTCAGTGCTTTCCGAGTGTCTGTGAAAAAACTACACAGGCGACTCGGGCGGGATTCGAACCCACAACCTCCTGCTTATACTAGTGCAGACGTCTTAACCTCTCGACCACCGACTCATTTATGCAACAGCAACGGTAATATCACCTTATCACGTGGGTATTACTTTCAATCACTGAGTTAATCTAAAACTGGCACTCCGATTCCATGCCCTGATGATCGTGACGATATTGCCCCTTTAAACTTCTGACCCTTTCAATCTCTGAACCATCTTTGGCTGGTTTCACTGTAGGCTAAACAAATAGAATCCGACTGGCCAAAGTGATGGACCCAGGGGTTAACCCTTTCGATCCCACGGGCTCTAAAAAGAGCCTTTGTTGTGATACGCTTCCTTCCCGTGGGCTCTAAAAGGTGCCGGGAATCGGCATGCCCTTGACGACCACGGCGACTTAAATCACCATCTGAAAATGCTTGAGTGGTTTTGGGGGTTGGCGCCCTCTATTGACAGGAATGAAGTGTATAAAAGTTTATGAAAAGAAAAGTGCGTCACTTTGCGGTTCCCGGTGCTAGCGTCCACTCGCTTCCACAACGGTCAGTTTAATTTAGTTGCAATCATAATGGAAACGGACATAAATGATGGCATTTTGGCTGAGATTTTGGCAGACAGTGGCTCAGAATCAGATGACGAAGTAACGGATGACGACAGCACTATAGAAGAACAAATTCCAGCGGAATTCGTTGAACTTGAAGAGGTAGGCCAAAATCACAGTAAAATGAATAACTAATAACAGTTAACGTTACTCTTCCTGGCCCAATGCAAATTAACGTAATTCACTTATTTTCCTAGGCTATAGCGTAAATAGCGTTACAACTGTTGGAGTTGAGTAATGTAAATTTAGAAAATGGATCCCTTTAATAGGATTGACCAAATCCCACCCCCCTGGACTGGGTCAAAAAAGTCAAGTGAAAATGTACAATTATTAGTAGTTTGTTGGGAATGTTGGGGTAATATTTGTATTCATTGAAACAGCAAGTTGATGTATAGATATAGCATAGAAATTTTAACATTCACCCATAGCCGGTCGTGCTGTTTAGCGTTAACAGGCTGAAAATGCACTCTTAGTCTCAAGCTTCCATATAAGTCATATAACACAAGAAGTTGTGGGAATTCACTTTCACAATCCCACATTAAAACAACAATTTATCGGCAACGAGTTTTGGAGAGTGGATGGAAGTATATTTCTTTTCTCAGCACAATATTCATTTTGCGCATGACCCCTGTGGCCTGTGTGCACATGCAGCAAAGTAGCATTGAGATATTGTATTTACAAATGTATGACCGAGATTAATCCTCCTTTGCCTTGTTTTTCTGTTGCAGCCGACCTACCAAGGTGATAGCCGACCGAGATCAAGGAGGACGACAGGAAAGTTAGATTTCCGATCTGGTTGGGAACGACAGAGACCATTACGAGTGTGGGACTGTGCAGTTCACTGGAAATTCTGGCCCCACCGGCGACTTTGCCACACTGTCGGCAGTAGAGATCTTCAAGCTGTATTTTTGTCAACTTGTGTGGAATATGCTCGTCGACGAGACTAATCGCTATGCGCAGCAAACAATAGAATCAATTCCTGATGAACAATTCTCCTGGCACCCAACCAACATTCCAGAAATGATGGCATTTGTGGCACTTCTCATTGCTATGGGCATAAACAAATCCTCTCAATACAAGATGTACTGGTCGACATCTGAAATTCTTCACATCCCATTCTATCCGTCGATCATGTCCCGTAATCGGTTCAGTTCAATTCTTCGGTTCCTCCACATCTCAAATAACCAAATTCCTCGTAGAGCCTTGGGCTAAACAGGACAAACTTTCAAAGTTCGGCCCTTGATAGAAGTCCTCGTCCAGAAGTTTCTCAACCTGTATAACCCTGCGCAGAATCTGTCTCCAGACGAGAGTATGTTGAAATTCAAGGGACGCTTGAGTTTTGTTCAGTACATGCCTAACAAACCTATCAAACGGGGTATTAAAGCCTTCTCCCTGAACGAGTCCAAAACAGGATACACGTGTGCTTGGAAACTGTACACAGGAGCCAACGACACCCAAACTGTTTGTGATGCAGACGTAGATTTCAATTCATCAGACTGCCATCCACCAAACCCAACAGTTGCAGGAAAAGTCGTCATTGATCTGGTCCATGGACTTGAGAATAAGGGACACGTAATATATTGTGATAATTACTATACTAGCCCAGCCCTTGTAGCTAAACTTGCTAAACTAGGATTCGGATGTTGTGGAACTGTTCGTTACACTACACAGGGAATACCCAGGCCAAAAACCCCCAAAAAACCATAAAATGAAGAAAGGAGATGACCCATTTTTTTTGGTGAAAGGTGGGCAATTGTGTATCGTTTGGCAATACAAAAAATCTGTAACACTTTTAACTAATGTAGGCAACACTGATTTGTCCAAAAAGCAAATTCGGTGTAATAAAAGCACAAGTGGATTTTGTGATGTTATGAAGCCCAATTGTATTGAAGATTACAACAAAAACATGGGTGGAACTGATCTTGCCAACCAATGTTTTCAGTACTACAATCATACACACAGAAGCTTGAAATGGTGGAAAAGAGTTTTTCCATATGCTGAATATCTGTATTGTCAATAGCAGAGTAATATTCACCAGCATAGCAGGAACACAAAATGTCAATCTTGATTTTCGTATAGGGATTGTACAGGGCTTGCTGTTGGGTTGGGAACGTAACGCAACAAGTCAATTGAGATACCATATTCCTATTGAGTTGACAGGGCAACAGCACTATCCTGGCAAAACCCCCAATGGAAAGAAACGCGACTGCATTGTTTGCAGTAACCGAAAATTAGGCAGGCGAAAACAAACAAAGATGATCTGTAAACAATGTACTCAACCTATGTGCATAGTTCCTTGCTTTGAGAAATACCACATCACTTGATTGTAAATCTATACTATTTGCCTTCAACCCCCCCCCCCGTTCAATGTTGGGAAAGGTCAGACAAGCCGCAGATTACAGTCCAAACCAACATTGAATTGGAGAAATGAGGTTGTTAGCATGGATTGTGATGTATGTACACTGAATGGTTCATTTCAAGTAGAAAACAAACAAAAATCCCAAAAATCTCATCCAAGTTAATATTTTTCACATGGAAAAGAAATCTTATACATGTACCGTATTTGCATGAAATATCACCCATTTGTATTACTTTTCTTAAGTGTAAATACTGATCTAAATATTTCATTGTTTTGCTTTTACACTTAAAAATCTGCACAATATTTTCCTCCCTTTGTATACTCATTTGTACCATCAGTTTAACATACAAATATATTTGAGCCATTTGGTATGTACAGTACACATGTAAAAAAAGTGTCTATTACTGCAGAGTGAGGGCGCACTTCAATGAAATTGTGAAAAACCCACTGGTGCTCAAGTGACATTGGGCTCCTAATTACTGTGGTAAAGAAGGGTACTTTCTTACATAACTGGCTGGTAATGAAAGGGTTAAGGAGGTCACGGAGTGCCTTCTCTTTCAGCGATGCACCCTTTTTACTACTTTGAATCCACTTCTGAATGAATATTATTTTAACGATTAATCTACAGCTGTCAGAATGCAGGCTCACATCTGATACGCCAGCAATGAACCGGATTCAAGCGGTAAGATGCGATGGGTGTTACCCTACCGTAACCCGTGTAACTGCACTAAAATACGTCTTGGTGGAGTCAACATGCAGAAACCATGGCGACCGTTTGAACCTCGATATCTTAATTCATTGGTGATAACTGATGATATTGATGAGATCAAGATGCTGCTGAATTGCTCACTGCGTAAGTCCAACTTAATATGATTATTATCCCTATTCATCTCTTAAATTTAAGTGTTGATTCTCACGTTTTATAAGATTCTTTGTGTGTTTTCTGTCACAGATTTACCTCGAATTTTCCAAATCAGAATTTATTTATTTGTTTAACGGTTTTTTTTCTTCAAACGCAGTGCAAAAACACGTCTGTGAGTACGAAACGTTCTTCATCGATTGTAGAAACAACAAGACCATCGATGTGAAGTGGGCCCTCTACGGTCGTGAAGACGGTTCTTCTCTCTGTGTCATCAATGAAGCAGTACCTTGCGGTAATGAAGCTCAGTCGCTGCAGAAGGTTCAGGCAGATTGTCAGGGGCAAGGAGCGATGTACATTCACTGCTACCAATAGTCACTTTGGTGGTGATCCTTGTAAAAAAGTTGGGAAGTATCTGAAAGTTATTTATATTTGCCGATAAATTAACGCATCAAAGTGATGATTTTGATGGACAAGAATTTATTTTTAATATACAGTGATAAAACGTATTTATAAATTAAATTTACTTATGTTGCGTTTACTTTAGAAATTGGCGTAGCTATTTGTTAATGGGTTCACTGAAGCCAAAAAGGTATCCGGTTTCTGGTCATCGGTCGGCTTCAAAATCGGTGTGATGACGTGCTTCTTCGGCCTGTGTGTATACGCGGGGACTAAATTTCCCATATACAAAGTATGGTGGCTAACAGAGGCCTCACAGAGCGGGCAAACGTTCATACCTCTATGTGAAAAAGTCGTTTAAAACACAGCACAGCAGAATTCTAATC
Organism: Zoroaster sp. YZ-2022; assembly: GCA_029582265.1. Lineage (NCBI taxonomy): Eukaryota > Metazoa > Echinodermata > Asteroidea > Forcipulatida > Zoroasteridae > Zoroaster > Zoroaster sp. YZ-2022. The sequence continues at coordinate 27,519,847 of CM055835.1, read as the reverse complement.
GATCCAGTAATTTTGGCTGGAATTGGACATCATTTCATAGCAAAAAAACAACAAAAATAATAAAACTAAAAATACCAACGGGCGGGTCTGGAAACTTTTGTTTTGGGCCTGATGGAACTATAATGTTTAGAGAGTGAAATGGCGCTGAAATGGAAGCTGTGTATTCATAACAAAAAAAAACGGTTATGCATTCAATTGTCCCCCCCCCCCCCGAGCACCCAGGCCCGTCTCTTGATTTGGGGATTGGTAAAATGGAAATGTTCATTCCCCGGCATATGGGGTACAGTTGAAGTGACAATATCCTCACACCATCCGCAACATCCATATGTGGGGATGTCAGTTATATCACTCTCCCGTGCGTGAGCAACGGCGCACCCAAGGGGGGGGGCTTGGGGGGCTTGAGCGCCCCCCCCCCCCCAAGAGGGTCCCCGAAAAGAAGGGACAAAAAGAAGAAGGAAAAAAAGGAGAGAGAGAGGGGGGAGGAGAAAAGTTGCAAATGTTTTTTTTCCAGCCCTTTTCATCTTATGCCACTGGAATTTTTTTCTTCTTTCTGCCAAAATTATTTTATTATGATGTCTCATGAAATCTCACTATAATTGTTTAAATTTGCAACAATAACATAAACATTTGAAACCAACGTGCCAATTTGTCCGGGCTAAAATATATTTTACGTGGTTCCCATTTTCAAATTTAAGTGTTTTCCTTTTCAAGGGAATGCCGGACAAGTGTAAGGATAAAGTAATGCATTTTTGTTTACCCACAATTTATTTTTAGATGATGTATAATGAATATGCATGAACATGTAACTCTGGTGCAACGACCAGATCCAATCTTATTTTATCATGTGTTGTTTCCTTTTCTCCATTTTTCTTTAACTCGGCTGTGTGCAGGGCATTAAAAAGGCCTGCAATCCTACCCTTTCCAAATTACACATCACATACATGCCCAGGTTAGGGTTTTAGTTTTAGTTTAGTAATCTGATATAAATAATTATTATGTGACACCGTTTTAGCAAAAAAGAAGAAGAAAAAGATTACCGGTAGGATCTGAATTTGCCGCCCACTTGTTCATGGAATTTGCCGCCCATTGATGGAAAGTAGGTAGCACCGCCCCGGAATGATCTCTTCAACAACGTCCGCTATATAATTATTTAAAGCAAAAAATCTTGCCGACGATATACACTCAAGTTCATGTTTATTAAGAGGGAGTATTACTGAAAGATTGCAATCCAGACTCCAGAGATTGGCTTCATCGGTAAGTATAATCAATTGGAAGTCCAGTAGGCTGTTTTTGCAGCACTGTACACAGATTACACCAACATACCACAACATTCTGGGGAAACCATGCGGGCACCAGCCTAACCCAGATGAGTGGCAATAAGTCTAACATATATACTTGGGCCCTATTTCTTGTTTTGAGCCTATATTGACAATCTGACGAACATCCATTATAAATAAGTTTAGAACTAAATATATATGCCCCCTATACTGAATACAAAAAAATAAACACCATGTTAAAGATACAAATTAAGGGCTAGTATTAAAAAAAAAAAAAAAAAATTAAAATGTGCAATTTTTATTTTGATTTGTACTTTCTCAGAAATTAAGAATGAGCACCAGTGGGCCCCCACCCAAGAAACTGAAGCAAGCCAAATTAAGCTTTGCCCCAGTAAGCAAAGAGAGTAGCTCTAAAGACACCCCTGATGACTTCGGCATCCTTAAGTCCGTTCCACAGCGTGGAAGCAGTGAAAGCTCAGACGACTGCAATAAACAAATTGATTCTGCCACAGCTGTCATAATAGAAGGGTCTAACTGTACAGGTTTCACAAATAAGTACGACATTGGAAACTACAGTAAAGCGCACGGGAGGAAATTGCTAGACGATGAAACAAAGTTGGCCCTCATTACAGACTGCTGGGTACCTGATTCCTCCATCAACAACCCACAGAGTGCAAATTCTAGGAGACGATTACAACAAAGCTGGCTAAAACGATACAACAGGTTGGCAAACAGCGATGCAGCAGAAGGGTGTTTTCTGCAAACCATGTCTCATCTTTGCCCTGAATCTGCCGGAGCACACGGCAATCAAATATTAAAAACCTTAGTAAGCACTCCTTTAACAAATACAAAGACGCAATTGAAGTCTTCAACAAGCACAACAGTGCAAAGTATCATGCTGATGCTGTCAACTCATGTCAGATGTTTCTCAAGGTTGTGACCAACAAGGTACCAAGCATTGACAATCAACTTGACAACACAAGACAACAACAAATAATAACCAATAGACAGCGTATTAGACCTATGATTGAAACTGTGCTCTTTTTGGGAAGGCAGGAAATTTCATTTCGTGGTCACCGAGACAGCGGCAGTATCGCCAACATCGCCAACACATCCACGGAAAATGATGGAAACTTCAGGTCAGCCCTTCGTTTCCGCATCAACGCTGGAGACAATTATCTGAAGAGGCACATAGAAACTGCAGGAGGAAACGCCATGTACACAAGTTGGAACACACAAAATGAGATCATCAACACCGTTGGAGATATTATCTCTGAAAAGATAGTTGATGAAGTGAAGGATGCGAAATACTTCAGTGTATTGGTGGATGAGACAACAGACTGTTCCACAAAAGAACAAATGAGCCTATCAGTGAGATATGTGCATGATGGCAAAGTATGTGAGAAGTTTTTGACTTTTGTAACAGTGAATGATCTCACAGGACACGGACTTGCGAAAAGCATACTTGACATACTCCATGAGAAAACTCTAGATCCCATGAATATGCGTGGTCAAGGTTATGATGGGGCTTCGGCTATGAGCGGGCAATTTAATGGAGTCAAGCATGCATAAGAGAGAAGAACCCACTCGCAGTGTACACACATTGTGCAAGTCATGTATTAAATCTGGTTGTCTCTCATGGAAGTAACTTACCTACAATACTAAACACGATCAGCACCATTCAGGAGATTTGTTCGTTTTTTTGAAACGTCTGAAAAAACTATGCACCACAAGATGGGTTGAGAGGCACGAGGCTGTTAACGTCTTCTATGAACTCTACGTCCCTATAGAGGAGGCCCTTGAGTATGTGTCACATAATGGTGACAGATCATCGTCGCAAAGAGCGTCCACATTGCTTACTGCTCTCAGATCTTCAGTATTTATCGTGGCCACAACCATACTAAACCGGCTCAGCGGAGTCCTCCTACCCTTATCCCGGAAATTGCAGTCACCTACATGTGACCTCGTTGGATGCGTTAGACTTGTGCGTGATGTGCAGCAGATCATCAAGCAAATGAGGGAAAACAGTGAAGAAGAGTTTGGACGGTTGTTTAGTGACGCAACGAAGTTGGCTGATGAAGTAGACGGCGTCATACGCAAACCACGGACAGCATCTCGTCAAACAGCTAGAGAAAATCATCCATCTCAATCAGCTGAAGAATACTTCAGGGTATCAATGTTTGGCATCTACATTGATCAATTGCTAAGTGAACTCAGCACAAGGTTTTCAGTCCACTTTGAAAGATGCGCCAAACTACAGTACATATTGCCTGCATACTGCAATGATACCAACTTCAATCAACTCCAGGACATTGTGCAAATGTACGCACAAGACATCGAATCTGAAGGCATAGTGAGAGGCGAGTTTGATATGTGGTGTGCGAGGTGGAAAAATGCTGTCGGTAATGTACCATCTACACCTACAGAGACTCTGACTTCAGTACCAGGATTGGCGGACCTGTACCCGAATATACACACACTTATCACGATATTTGCAGTCATCCCTGCTACCTCAGCTACTGCAGAACGCACCTTCAGTACCCTTCGTCGCCTTAAATCCTACTTGAGGTCAACCATGAGCAACCAGCGTCTGACAGGCCTTGCTTTGATGGCTATACATAGAGCAATAGATGTGGACATCGATGACGTCATAAATCGGATGGCACTAAAGCGTCGTAGATTGGACTTTTCACTTTAATGTTATTGCCTCACTAGATTTATTAAGTAAAGTTGTACATTTGTCACAAATAAATGATTTTTTTAGGTATCATAAATGAAAGGATTAGGAGCCAGTTTTTGAACGTCCTTATTATTATACCCTATGCCTCTACCTAACCAGTTTTTGAACACCCTTACATCCTATGCCTCTACTAGGACTATAGAGGTTAAAAATTGCTGCCCCCTATTATACTAATGGCACCGTGGTCACGTGGTTAGACTGCAGGACTTGCAATCACAAGGTTGTGAGTTCGGAATCCCAGGCTGACCGCTGATTTCACAATGCCTATATTAAGTATTGTCGTCTAGTTACTGAATCACAATTGATTGATTTGTGCAGTTTATAATTATAGACGATACACTAATGTTTGTGTGTGAGTGAGATTGGCTTTTGCCAGCTTGGCGTTTATGCCCCTCCATGGGAGGTTACCGAGTTCCTTATGGGAAGATCCATCCATACATATTATACATACATACAACCCAAAATTACATACATACATATACATACTAGGCCTAGTTGTTTTGTGAGAGTAAAATTTTCTTTGTGCCCCCCCCCCCCCCAAAACAAAATCCTGGGTGCGCCGTTGTGCGTGAGCATGATCAAAGCCCCGACCCTTGACTTAAAGGGGGACTGACATGGATTTAAATCAAACAGTTAAATATGTGATCGTTTTATTCTATTATATCAGTAAAAGATCAATAAAATTTATGTGTTGTGTTTTACCATTGTAAAAATGCCCCCCACTTTTACGCCCTGCACGGAGGAGCTGTTCGTGACGTCATGTCGGGAAGAGAAATTCGGCTCAAAACTCGGCTCAAAATGATCGCTGCACAAAACTATGTGAGCCGATGGACCTGACCACTTTACTCTTGTCAGTCGAACTTTGCTCGTCCAAATACGGCGATTTTGGGGTCACTTGGGAACAGATGAAGGCTAACACCGTCTTTGGTGGTGTTGTTGCATCCTGCAGAAACACATCTTCCCGGCATTTTATTAGTTTCGGAAACAAAAATCACGGAAGAAATTAAATCGACGCTACGTGTGTGAAACGTTTGTATGTACATGTAATCATGTACACATCGGATCTTCCCGACACAACGTCACATATCTTATGCAAATGAAGCTTCCACCATGGGGCGGGGTTGCCTCCCCCAAACACTTCAAACATTGTTTTAAAATACTTGTACTCAGAAATCAATGATTAAATAGACACAGGTGGGTCTCAAAAACAATATTTTGTTACAAAACGCCTTAAGTACACACACAATAAAGGATGTCAGTCCCCCTTTAAAGAGTTACCATTCAACATTGTCCATGATGTCAACACACGGGCGGACCCAATTAACGCGCCTCCGTGATATTGGGCCCAAATTGCACGTAGATCCAGGCATACTGATTTTATTGATTTTTGTGTAGAAAGAAATAGTGACAAAGCTCTACAAGTATGGATTTGTTTTATGGACAAAATGAGATTTTATTTCAATCAAAAGGCAGAGAGCGGCTTGACCTATATGTGTTTTTGATTTAGCCAAACGATTCAATTAATTCGAGTTAGACTATTCATGGTCACACACAGTTTCGTTTCCATGTGGGGAACACTTTGTATATATATATATATAGATTAAATTAATACATTTACCACCAGCCGTTAGTTGTGTTATTCTTTCGTATATACTGCTTGCATAATTTCATGGGTGAATTTATCCTCGCCTTTTGCAACTAGATAATAAATAATAATAATAACAAAGTCTTGTATAAAGCCAAAATCCATTAAAAAAACATTAAGCTCAAGGCATCTATAACCTTTCAGAATTTAAAATACACCATTATTAATGCAAATCCACTTGTTTTAGTCTGTAATTTCTCTGATTAGTTGGTATTTTATCAAGTTGGGTTAAAGGTACAAATTATGTTTAAACAATGATTTCTGCCGCTTCACTCTTCTACGGTCGTGAAGACGACCCGCAGATTTGTTTTAAAACTAAGGCAGTACCTTGTGGTGATGAAGGTCAGTCGCTGCAGAAGGGTCAGGCAGATTGTCAGGGCAAGGAGCGATGTGCCTTCACTGTCACCAATAGACACCTTGGTGGTGATCCTTGTCAAGGTATTGGAAAGTATCTGAAAGTTATCTATATTTGCCGAGAAATTAACGCATCAAAGTGATGGTTTTGATGGACAAGAATTTATTTTTTAATATACAGTGATAAAACGTATTTATATATTAAATTTACTTATGTTGCATTTAATTTAGAAATTGGCGTAGCTATTTGTTATTTTTTAATGGGTTCACTGGGGCAAAAAAGTCTCCGTTTTGTGGTCATCGGTCGGCTTCAAAATCGGCGTGGTGACGTGTTTTTTTTTGCCAACAGGGAAATACGTGATGCGTGTCTACACGGAGACTAAATTTCCCATTAAAGTATGGTGGCTAAGAGAGGCCTCACAAATCGGGCAAACGTTCATACTCCTATGTGAAAAGTATTTAAAACAGCACAGCAGAATTTCAATCGATCCAGCAATTTTGGCTGTAATTGGACATCGTTTCATAGCAAAAATAAATTAATAAATAAATAATAAAAATGCCAACGCGCGGGTCTGAGGCGGCGCGGGCGGAGACCAGAAATCGGAAAGTTTTGTTTTGGGCCTGATGGATAATGTTTAGAGAGTGAATGGCGCTGAAATGGAAGCTGTGTTTTCATAAAAAAGAACTTATTAAAAAAATTAACGGTTATGCATTCAATTGACCCCCCCCCTCCACCTCCACCTGGGCACCCAGGCCCGTCTCTTGATTTGGGGATTGGTAAAATGGAAATGTTCATTCCCCGGCATATGGGGCACAGTTGAAGTGACAATATCCTCACACCATCCGCAACATCCATATGTTTGGTGGATACATGCGCTATATAAGTCCACATTATTATTATTATTATTAGGTGTTCGAGAGCGCAGCGCGAACACCTATTGTTTTTGTACTGTTTTTTAAGGTGTTCGACCGCGCAGCGCGAACACCTATTGTTTTTGTACTGTTTTTTTATTTTTAGGTGTTCGAGAGCGCAGCGCGAACACCTATTGTTTTTGTACTGTTTTTTTTTTTTTTACTTCTCCTTCTTCTCAGTGGCGATCTGTCCGGTAACAAAGGCATCCTTGCTAAGCATATACAGCCTTCAAACTTAACACATAAACAGAACATATCAAGCAGACGAAACCGTTTTCTGTGACGTCATGATTACGTCATCAGGTGTCGAATTACGCTAAATCAAAGTTTAATATTTCGAAAAATCATATCTCATGAACCACAAAAGATATTTTCACAATCTTTGCATCATCTGAAAGATCTTGAATTATGTAATATTTCGTTTTTAGACGTGACCCCAATCTGACCTTTCCTTCCGGTCAAAACCGGAAGTTGAAAATTTCAAAATTTCAAAAAATCATATCTCATGAACCATATAAGATATTTTCACAATCTTTTTATTATCTTAAAGATCTTGAACTATGTCACATTTCGTTTTCAGACGTGACCCCAATGTGACCTTTCCTTCCAGTGGAAATCGGAAGTTAAAGTGGCTAATATGCTGAATTACTATTCCCTGTATGTACGAATAGACATCGCGTGTGCACAGAATACGTACACACAGCAAACGGAGTTTAATATTGGCCTACAACGTAAAGGCCTTGTCACACGGGGCAATTTTCGGGCAATTTTCAGGCAATAAAAGTTGCTGGCAATGAGATTGCTCGGAGATTGCCCTGTGTGGCATTTCATGCAATCCAGTGGCAATGAGTAGACTAGCTGGCTTTCTACTTTGAGGCAATCTGTCGAGGCAATCTCCAATCACATTGCGTATCAGTGATCACGTGACATTTTATCACAAGCAAAACATTTTCAGCGGCGGCCATTTAATTCTCGTTTACATGAAAAAATACTGAGGAATTTTGCCGTTCTTATTAACTCCAAAGCAAAATACAAGAAAATAAAATGGGTTACCGAGAAAGAGGAAAATATAATTGCATTATTAAGAGGTAAGTAGACATTATTTAGAGGTTTATTGGCCTAGAATGTGCGTTTGTAAAGTAGGCCTATCGTAAACATAATTATTGCATGCACAATCCAATGGAGGTTCGTGACGGACGAAACTGTTGTAGCCTACTGCATCTATTTCATGATTTCGTAAAAACTATACTGAGTCTACTCTTTCGCTGTTTTTGCAGTGTACCTACATGATTTTAAGTTTGCATTTTAACTAAGGATAATGACTGAGCATGGATAGATTATTGTCCAGAAAAAAGTTTAAAAACTGCCATGCAGTCAAAGTCAAAAGAGCATCGTAACTCGCCTACATATAATGTACAGTACATATACATGTATGCAAATCCATGTAAATATATACATGTTCGTGTGTTGTTGTCTCTTCTGCAATTCTGCATGTTCTTCGTGTCAGCGAAATATATCCCTAACTCAACCTAAAGAGATGCTTTTACTTGATTAGTCTGCTAGTTGTAGCCACAAAATTGTCATAGGGGCAACTGTTTTTCTGAGCTAGGTTACATTTGTTGTTTTGTTATTATTAAGCATAACAAGTCTGTCCCTCTATGCTTTAAAGAAAGGTCAGGTCTTATAACATAAAAAAAAGATGAAGAGCCTGCATAAAAAAAGAAAACTAATAAATGAAGAAAAAGCTGCAGAGGGATGAGTTAATATGAGTTTTAATTGGAAAATAAACATGCAGGTGTGTTGGTGGACAACATGTGTACACCAATTATAGAGGGCATTCTCTTACTGGAGTAATACATGTTGGCCTTTCCCCATTCAGAATTAATTTTTTCACAGAATCATTTGAACATTTATTTATATTTTGTATTTTAGCTCTCCAGTATGCCGAGTAATTGGAATTAGATGCAATGGCTGGCATCAGTGAGAATCAGTTCAACAGCCTAGAAAGCATCTAAAACACAAGCCCCAAGGTAACCAATAAATCTGTGGTACAATTATTGTAAATGTGTGTGTGTGTGTGTGTGGATGATTGCATTCCTCCTGACTGCCCTATGATCCACTCACATGACCCCACCAACCTACATTGAAGATTGTGATTTTTATTTTCAAAAAGCAATTCTTTTAAAACTTTATCCACAATGTTGTATTCTTTCCCAGTGAAAACAGGTCAACTCGTATGCGTGCCAACTCGTACTATTACCAACTCATACTCATTTTGGTCAACTCGACCCGTAAAAATATTTATTACTGAATATTTACTGGCATGTGTACGGGTTGACATCCGGTTAATTTAGCTACACTATAGTGTCTATAGTTCCTCATAATACTAGTAGTGCTTATGTCTTGTGTGGTGATGGATGCATTGCAGTTTACTTGATACTAGCACTTAATTTTCTCACTAAAGTAGTCCAGAAACAAATATCAGCACATTTATTGAGATAATGAAACAGTCACATCATGGAGGAAGGAAGACGTCACATGTAACTTTCTATTCCATTGTAAAACCTAACTTAAAGGCATTGTTCTGAAGGGATCATTTTTCTAAAGTTGCATAAGTTTTCTGAAGTTACATCAATCCATCATCCTGATAATAACATATGAGGGCATTCTAAGTTATGTGTGTTTTGTTAGCATGACCCATTATTCTTCGTCCCTCTTTGAAAACATTTAATATTGTTTTACATGATTAGTTTATATTTCAGATCATCGGTATCCATTTGTGCCACTGCTACAAAGGTGCGTCAGAGTCTGTGTAACTTTGTGATCCAATGGCCAGCATTTGAAGTTTATCCATTCATCAAAGGAGTTAATGTATGATTCAAATTATTTTATATGGACTTATCCTATCTGTGGCAGTCTTTACCCTCAAGAGAATTGATTTTTAGGACCTCAAGACATATCTAGGTCTTTCTAGGAATTTCTTTAACATGTTAGAACAAAATTAGTACTGAGGAATTCTTATTATATTTTTGACTGGACCCAAACATCCTCACAAAATGTAGTTATTAAGCAATATCTGTTGGTGATCTAGTAAAATGTATATTGCCGACAGTGAATCCCTGGCAGTTGGGCCATATAAACATAGTAAACATAACCCCAATCTTCATTGCATGGGTGTGTCAGCCTTGGAATACCTTTTGCCAGATCACCCAATTAAAGCACTAGTATAAGGGGCCCCTTATACTTGTATTGCTGTTTGCCCCTCCCTTCCCTAGTTCTTGGATTCTATAGTGCTGCAATGATAGACCAAAGAATTTTAGAAAACAAATGTGTTGGTTCATCACCAGTGGCAGTACATGCCATCACTAAGAACTTGAGGGGAGGGGAAGGCATTTTATTCCAAAATTACCGATTCCAATGACAACCCCTGAATGTCACCCATTCTGAACTCACTAAATCGTACATACAGAGTGTACATTTATTTTAAATGCAGATTGTTTCTGTTTTCTTGTCAACAAAGGATCATGGTTGGGTTCATTTACACTGAAGTCATTTCACTTGTTGCATGTAAGACCATGTACACTCATTTCTAGATTGTTACAAGTAGGTTAAACAGGCCCACAAAGTGGTTTCAATTGATTGTGGGGAGGAAATGTGGAACCACAAAGTCAAGTCATGAAACCCAACAGACAGTTAAAATAAATATGTATTTCATTGTTTTATTAGCAATTTACAAGCACCCATACAACTCTTTGATTATTTCAGTGTCTAACAATTTATGTACAAAATGGCATCTGATCTTTATGTTGTAAATCTGTAGTATGGACAGACATTTTGCCAATCATGTGTACAACCTTGAAAATGTAAAAATCAATGTAGAATTTGTTTTGAAATTTTTTAAATTATTTTGTAATTATTTGCAGATTAGGTGAAAACAAAGACAATTTATAAGCATGTCACAATAAGGAGATGCTTGATTACAGTGTCACTATCATTGTCAATTTATCATTACACTTTTTTTTTTAAACTTGACCTGAAAGTGAAGTATATTATAAATAAAGATCACTCTCAGTATAAAAACATGCAGTCCATCAATTAAATAAATTTTTATACAAGACTTAATACCAATGTTGGCTTCATTTAAATCTAGAATTGAAAGGTTTTTTCATAAAAAAATCAAAAGGGCAAGCAATTATCAAATTTGATCTAGTGGATATAATTACATTTAATTTTGTTTGAATTGGGAATTATTTACTTTTTGTGGGGGGCAGGGGAAGATGGAAAGCACGGATGCAAGCTTTCTTCCAACTTTATCATGTAGTAGTTATAAGCTTGTTTTCTAATGAAAGGCTAAATAGCTGATATCCATGTCAGGGTCTACGAGGTGTAGTCCTGGGGTTGGTGTGTGGTAAAACGACACCGGGGTGAAGAATTACTCCTTCGATCGGACGGGAACACTCCAAAAAATGATGAAACCTCAAGATGATCAGTTGATTATTTTATTTGACAATAAAATAAAACCCCATAAAAATCCCCTACAATAAAAGTACAGAGAGACAACAATACATAAGTACAATAAACTGAATAATATATATCACTTCTCTTGTTGTAGAAATATAACAAACATAAATACTTTTTCTGGACTTACCAGACACCACTGGGAATAAGGCAATGAGAGTCCACCCTTGCTCTATACTACTAGTACTAGTACTACGGTAGCTGTAACAAATACAGACATATATACATTGTACAGTACGGCGAATCACATACCAGTAAAAGTAGCCTACATGTATGTTGGTTTTTATACCAATAAAATAATGGATTTACACCATGGTATGTAAAACAAAAGTTAACTCACCAGATTCCACAAACTATGCATAAACAATTAATTCACTTTTTCCCACCAACTGTTAACATCATCCCAACAGAAAACAGCGGCTTCAAGATCGAGTACTTAATCGCTCTTCTCATAGGTTTATCTGTGCAGAACTACTTCAATGGCTACCGTTCAATGCACCACACATTGGTTTTACGTAGGACAACACTGCAACGCCACAGCCCTACAAATGGATATTATTACGCGCCCAATGAAAACATCTGTGCACAATCCAGCGAGTTAGAATACTCGATGATAACATAATTAAAAATAATATAAATAATAATGAATCTCCTGTCACTATTACTATTAAAAGTTAAATGAAAAATCACTAAACTGAATCTGAGTTGCACTACATTAATACAGTATGGATACAAAGTAAAACTGCGCAAGGTGGTTCTCTGCATTAAAGGGGCTATGCACCTATTAAAGGTTAAATTGCCAGATCCCGACACCTTCCCTGTTTTAAAACCACGCGACCCGAGTGGTCTTACGTGAAAATAATTGCTACATAGTCTGACTTACGGAATGATTTACGTAATCCAACAATTGTTTTATAATGCACCTTTAACAACATTATACTTTACAAAAGGTTCATCAAAACAATACAACTACACATATTCATGCGATACACTTACGTAATAGCTGAACTACAATACTCTACAGTGGGAATCACTTGTCTCTATAAAAATAGAGCAACCATATTACCTTTGGTAGTTTGTATAAAACTCTGAATATAGCTTTAAAACTGGATATACATGGTACTTCACATATAACGTAGTAGTGAACTTCAAGCAATTGAAATTCCAATGCATGAAAAAAACATACAAAATGCAATTTAATGCAAAATAAAACGAAGGCCCGAATTAAGACTCAACTACGGATTTCACTCTTCGTATAAAACAAGTATCCATCAATCACTAAATCCAAATCGCATAGTAACTGTATGACAGGAATACCACTGAACTTAACTGAGCTGAATAATCCACCAGCTACACAAATCCAGTTAGGACATAGCAAAATCAGTATATCATAAGTAACAGTCACAGTCTCTTAGGGTAAATAAAGCTTTGGAATTGAGAATTGCATAACATACCTCCAGATTAATGTTTCCATGACAACTGCATGAACGCGAAACTGTCAGACATATGTATATTAAAATACTTGAAAATATGAGCAACAGTAACTGGCATTTACCAAATTGAAAAAAAACGAAATACTGACATCTTTTCACCTAGCAGTACTATGGCAAGGAACCATACGGTAACAGTTAAACTGGAATATGCAAAACTCCATAATCCATAAATATACCAAAATGTAATAGTACTCTTCATGCTCTAAGACTCAACTCAGAAAATCAGTGGGACGAAGTAGAAGCCCTAAAACTTCCATTAGCTCAAAACCCATTAAAATATAACTCTAATTATAAAGTACAAAATATGGATATGATAATCCATGCTATGTAAAAGAACATAGTATAGCGGCAGCTTAGATAACACATCAGTTGTGAATGTACATGTAGTTAGAGACCCAACCTAATCACTCTGCACCATTGCACCATAGTGAAGAATAAGCCAACGAAGTTGGTAGGTATATTTTACCATCCCTTCCGCTGACAAATGGCAGCCATCTACCATATGCCGGGGATGGTTGATCCTTCTCTGAGGACAGACACACACACCATTTCTTCCAATAAGCGCCCTATTCAAGGAACGATTGAACCGCCGCACACGATGGTTGAAGTTTTGAAGGCTAACTTGGTTTGGCCGGTTCAGTCTCGATCGCTGAATAACTGACAAAAAGACTATACGCCTTGGCCGAATCCCGCGCTCTTGAAGGGCGTCTAAAAATCTTAAAGTATTAGATACTACTGCACTGGGAGTTGAGTGAGTATTCGATAGGTCGTTAGTACCCATATCAACGCAAAGTAAATGAATTGTTGGTTGCGCCTGTAGTCGCTGAAAGTAATGATCCGGGTTATTGAAAATTCTGTCATATGATAATCCCGGGTGCCCCTCGACATATACATGATAGTCTTGGGCAACGCCCAGTAACTCTGCGACAGGCATGCGACGCCTACGCGCCTCAGCTAAAAATCTTGCAGGGAAAGAATGGCCATATATATAAATTGACTTCTTTTCCGCCATCTGCAAAGCAATATTAAATTACTGCCAAAAGAAACGGTTAAACATACATAAAAATAATGGCAAAATAGAATAAACAAAATGCCAACTGACGCAGGTCATTTAAGGAAATATAACAAAACTCAAAAGTAAACTCTGAGTACTCCAAATTACACGTAGGCCTAGAGGACGTAAAAGACCATGTCCTGTTTAAAGTTATCTTTCTTTACAACAGGCAATCCTAGTCAAATCGACGAAGTATTTTGGAAATACTGGTTATCAACAAAGAAACCACTTTGCCGAACAGGCAATCGCTCAATTGACAGCGATATCCGTATAAAATGATCTGGTACTAAGTTATGGCACTGTGCCAACCACCCCTCTTCTTTGCTATTTGCTTCGATCTGCGGAGGGAAGGTAGTCCTAGAGGACTGTCGTCTGAGCCTGGGGAAGTTCTAGTTGGTCCAATTAGCGCCTTAGCGTCCTTGGCCGGCGGTAATGTCTTCTTTGCCTCCTTCTGTTTGACACCCTGTGGAAGAAAGAGATTTTGTGGGATCAGCACAAGCTCGTCATCATCAGACGAGGAAATAATGTCGGATGAGTCATCCCTATGCGAGGACTCTGTATCGGACGGAGAATCTGCGCCTGGGAGGAGCTCTGGAGGGTCACCCTGTTCACTAAAACTGTATCTAGGATCAAGAATGAGTAGTGTCCGATTCAGCCACCTTTCACTACCTCCAGATACAGGCCTTACCGCATATAAATCCTTATCTATATTACATTTGACGACCACATAGGATTGATGATGAAATATGTCGCTTAATTTGTGCCTCGCAGTAAAAGCACATCTCTTTACCAATACTCGACTACCCACAGCGAACGGTTCACCCCTACACCTCCTGTCATGCCGTTCTTTATTGTACCTAGCAGCTTTCTCAAGGCGATCTCTGACAATTCTGGACATCCGTTCTAACAATTTAGCTTGCTGTTGTACAAAGCCCTCTGAATATTCCTGACTAGCGTTCCCAATCAGATGATCCAAATTCACAGTAGGTTGCCGCCCAAATAGAAGAGCATAAGGACTAACTCCTGTTACACTATGAGGCGTCGAGTTATATACATATACCAGGTGAGGCAATGCCTCTGGCCATTTTTTCCTATCCCTAGCATCAATGGATTTAATTAGGAAACACAACGTCTTATTGAACCGCTCTGTCTGGGCGTTACCCTGAGGGTGATATGGGCTCGTTCTAGTTTTCTTTATACCATACAGTTGGCATATCTCCTTCACGAGTTTAACCTCAAAGTTCCGCCCTTGATCAGAGTGGATCCGCATAGGTATGCCATAATATGAAAACCAATGGTCCCTTAGTACCCTGGCTACGACCGGTGCGGTTTGATTCCTACATGGAATAGCAGCAGCATATTTTGTAAATGCGTCCGTCATAACAAGGACATCCTCGTACCCACCCCGACCTCGATCTAATTTGAGGAAGTCAATAGCTAAACACTCCATTGGTTTAAAGGACAGAAGATGTCTCATGGGCGGTCTGACGGTGGGAGTTGGAGTCTTTGAAACTGTGCACCTGAAACAACGGCGCACATATTCACGCACACGAGATGACATCCCCGGCCAAAAACAACGTGACCGCAGCAAAGCTAAGGTTCGGTTTGTACCTTGATGTCCCCAGTTATCGTGTGCAGCTTCTAACATGAGCGTCTGCAGCTTAGCAGGTGTCAAAACCTGATATATAGCACCATGGACTTTGTCCTCTATTTGTCTGTATAGCACACCCTTTCGGTCAACAATTCTGGACCATTCTCTAACCCAACCACCAATACCGGAAACCGTATTCATGTCTGCCATTCCAGGCTGCCATTTGGACTCCAAACGCTTCCAAACTTCTTCTAATTGTGAGTCCTCCCGCTGCATAGCTCCTAACTCAGCACGCGAAAACGATGGTAAGACTGATGAAGACAGAGGGGCATCATCAACCTCGGCAAAGGACTCCTCTGGGATGTGTGCCTCTTCGGCAGCCCTCACTTCACGTGGAATTTCAGTACAACTGGTAGTGATTTCAAGTACCTCAGCAACCTCAACAGGACGCCGACTGAGTGCATCTGCGCACTTGTTTGTTCTTCCCGATCGGAACCTTATCTCCATATTGAATGATGATAATTGCGCTACCCAACGCTGTTCTGTTGCTCCTAATTTGGCATTATGAATATGGGCAAGGGATTATTATCGGTATAGACAATGAACCGGGCACCAAGCAAATAATCCCGAAATTTTTCGGACACCGCCCATTTGAGAGCCAATAGTTCAAGCTTAAAGCTTGACAAGTCAGAATAATTATTCTCGGCCCCTCATGGTCACGACTAGCATACGCGATGGGATGTGGGTCCCATGATCATCAGCTTGCAGAAGGCAGGCACCGAGCCCCTTCAACGAGCATCTACCTCAAGAATGAAGTCTTTACTGAAATCTGGATAGGCCAAAACAGGAGCCGTACACAGCAGACTTTTCAGCTTACAAAATGCCTCATCAGCATTATCAGACCATGCAAACCCAGAAGACATGTTCCTGTTTTTCTCTGCCTTGGCTGTTAGTGTGTGCAGTGTCCCTGCAATTGATGCGAACCCTGGAATAAAACGCCTATAGTACGAAGAAAGTCCTAGGAACGACCTCAACTCATCTATACTTTTCGGTATCGGCCAGTCCTCCACCTTCCGTACCTTGTCCGGGTCAACCGACACGCCACTGTCATTCACAACATGCCCAAGGTGTTTCACTTCTCGCTGAAAAAAACGACATTTCTCACCCTTCAACTTCAACCCATGTTTAATAAGTCGTTCGAAAACAATACCTAACCTCTGCACATGCTCTTGGAGAGTACTAGAATATACAAGGATATCGTCAAGGTAGAGTATCAATTTGGACATGTTCATGTCATAAAAATCATCTCAACTGTTCTCTGAAATGTGCTGGGGCTGTTGCAAAGTCCCTGTGGCATCCGATCAAAGGAGAAAAGTCCCCAAGGAACACGGAATGCCGTCTTATCTACTGAGTCAGGATGCATGATCAACTGAAAATATCCATGGGCCATGTCCAATGAGGAAAAGAACCGTGATCCCCCTAATGCCTCTAAGGTTTCCTCGATTCGAGTAGTGGGAATGCATCCTTTTGTGTAAGTGCATTAAGCTTTCTATAATCAATGCATAGCCTAATAGAACCATCTTTTTTCCGTACAAGGACAGTGGGGCTAGCATATGGACTACTAGATCTGTGAATTATCCCTTCTCCAATAATCCTTGCAACAACGTTTGTACTTCAGACATACAATGCGGTGGGATTCGTCTATATGGCAATCGAACTGGTTGGTCACTTGTTAAATGAATTTCATGGGAATCAATGTACACTTTCCAAGGTCCAGTGGTCCCATGAAAAAACTGACTCATGCTTTTGATCAATTCAGCTACCAAGACAGCGTCCTCCGGGTCAAGCTCCTTTAGGCCTATCCCAGGAGGAAGTGTGTACTCAACCCCATCAGGAAAGACAAACAATTCCCGCGGTTTACTGGTTGTACCATTACAAGTCGGTACTGTACCTGTGTCCTCATCTACTGTGTCACCTTCGTTATTAACAACGAAACCAACTGACACTTGTAACCCATCCTGTGAGTCACATGGTTGGAGGTAAACTTCCTCCACTTCTGTAGCTGTAATAGCAGTTGCAATACTATAAGACTTTGGGATCACAACAGGGGAATTCCCAAAATTACACACTAAAATGTGGAATGATGAATCCTGAACTATCTGTACCCCTTCTAATACCTGAATATTTTTGTCCAAACAAGTTTCCTCATTAGAAGTACATGACTTCATTAAGTGGTTCCGAATTAAGGCACATTTGTCATGCTGCCAGGGTTCATTTGAAGCACAGGATGCACTAACATATCTAGCCGAAAAAGGAGGAATGGTCTCTTCCTGGACCAAACAAACATCACCAACAACCCCAAGTGTTGGTGTACTCGGCCTACGTAAACACTCATCCTGCTTATCCTGAAACTTAAACCACTGTAGAGCAACATTCCACTCATCTCTACATGGCCCTACTGGTACCACACCCAAAGAGGCAATAACTCGCAAAACGTTACATCCAAGGAGTATAGGATACTGTGTTCGCCTCCCAGAGGATGTCTCTGAAGACGAATCTGACCGCACCAAAAAACTGGCTTTCACGAGTAAGCCAAAGATTTCAATTGGAATCTCTAAATATCCTACTACAGGTATATCCAAATCATTAGCACCAACTAGCCTAATGAATGTTCCACTGTCCCCAAACTGTCTACCTTGTCGGCCAAGTGTTCTTGATAGAATTCACAGCTTATCAAAGAGGTTTCCGCACCAGTATCCAAAATACAATTGATGTTCACTCCTCCAATTACAATGTCGGCAGTGGGACTTTGTGCAATTAACTTATCTCGCAATTGCTTTTCTCTAATAGTAAGATCAACACTTACACACTCCGTCCCTGTCTAACTGCTGTACAATCCTCATCTAACTCAACTAACTTTGCAAATTTTTGTTCAGGCACAGTGTTTCCCTCCACCATTGTGCCTACTGTGGCAGAGGGGACGCGTTTTCCTGGGCATTTACTTTTGTCCCAGTCTGCTTGGGGCGACCATGCTTCTGCCAACAATTCTTCTCAGTGTGGCCCATTTTCTTACAGAAGTCACATGTGATTCCTGACCTACTGCCCCTTGTGGCTATTGCCTTGTCTAGCTTATCCGTCAACACTTTTGTTAACTCTGCCAAATGACCACTAGTCGTTGTTTGTTCTTTAGACAATGCATCTAACTTTTCTACCATCAACTTATTTGTAGTCAACAAATCAGACAAAACATCCGTCACATTGGCAGATACAGCCCGCTCACGATGTATCTCGGGTTCATCATCACAAGCCATTGCTCTTCTACATTTATTTTTAAGTGAGGATTTTCCCTCTCCATCTGGAAACAATTCCAGTATATGTTCCCTGAATTTATAGAAAGACAAGTCAGGTTTTTCAATACGCATTCTGCGCAATTCTCTGCGCACTGCTGGGTCCAGGGAACCTTGCATGAGTCGTTCTTTAAGTGCTTTGTCTCGCATTACTCTGAGCGCTGCTCTTTCTGGCGCATCGGCAGTTTTTTCCATACTGTCATGGATCAGCATAATAGCCCGACTGAACTCGGTCAATGTCTCACCTTCACGTTGTGAACGCGCATGAAACTCACTAGTTAACGCTGCAACATTTGCAGGCGGGCCAAACATGCGGGCCAAACATACGGCCAAGCAGGGCGATTAATTTTGGTAGCGTGTCAATCTCATCAGGAGGACAACATGAAACTTCATCTTTAGCTACTCCACCTAAGTGATCAATGGCTGTACCAACCTGTTCCTGCTCTGACAATTCAAGCTGCCTACAATAAAAATCAAGCTCTTCTAGCCATTCATTAAGTGTGCACTCGCCCGACCTCACCGGTGTTCCTTTAAATTTGGAAAGTTTGAGCTTTGGGGTTCGTGCGAATTTCAATCCCTGAAAGGTAGCTAGTGTTTCTGCTAAAGTCTCAGTTGACTTAGCAATGACCTCTGCAAGAGCTTCAGGCACGGCCATGATACAACCCAAGCAGAACAACTAGCAGAGTGATATAGGTGAGTCAACTAGCGGTTAAAGATTACAGGAACAATAGAAGTTTTACAAAATTATAATCTTACTACGTCCTTCAAAATTGGGAGACTTATAAAATACCAAGGCACAAGCATACCACCATCAACAAAATTCCATGCACAAAATTACACGGAAACGACGTGAGCAAAAAGTCACAATCAAATTAAATAATACACGCTACGAAGTGGTAGAATCGAAACGTTCATTTGACCATGTTACATGTTAAAAAAATAGAGAGCAAGGTAATACCATGACACGATATAAAAATAAATCTGATGTGCCAACATTCATTGCATTTTCCCAAAAATATAAGAATTTAAAACTTGTTGTGGTGCTGGGGTTTCTATGAAATCAAAAATAATTTAAATCAACAGCGAAGATTCCCAATCCTGTCTACGACGCCAAAATCTGTCAGGGTCTACGAGGTGTAGTCCTGGGGTTGGTGTGTGGTAAAACGACACCGGGGTGAAGAATTACTCCTTCGATCGGACAGGAACACTCCAAAAATGATGAAACCTCAAGATGATCAGTTGATTATTTTATTTGACAATAAATAAAACCCATAAAATCCCTACAATAAAAGTACAGAGAGACAACAATACATAAGTACAATAAACTGAATAATATATATCACTTCTCTTGTTGTAGAAATATAACAAACATAAATACTTTTCTGGACTTACCAGACACCACTGGGAATAGGCAATGAGAGTCCACCCTTGCTCTATACTACTAGTACTAGTACTACGGTAGCTGTAACAAATACGGACATATATACATTGTACAGTACGGCGAATCACATACCAGTAAAGTAGCCTACATGTATGTTGGTTTTATACCAATAAAATAATGGATTTACACCATGGTATGTAAAACAAAGTTAACTCACCAGATTCCACAAACTATGCATAAACAATTAATTCACTTTTTCCCACCAACTGTTAACATCATCCCAACAGAAAACAGCGGCTTCAAGATCGAGTACTTAATCGCTCTTCTCATAGGTTTATCTGTGCAGAACTACTTCCAATGGCTACCGTTCAATGCACACACATTGGTTTTACGTAGGACAACACTGCAACGCCACAGCCCTACAAATGGATATTATTACGCGCCAATGAAAACATCATGCACAATCCAGCGAGTTAGAATACTCGATGATAACATAATTAAAAATAATATAAATAATAATGAATCTCCTGTCACTATTGCTATTAAAGTTAAATGAAAAATCACTAAACTGAATCTGAGTTGTACTACATTAATACAGTGTGTGGATACAAAGTAAAACTGCGCAAGGTGGTTCTCTGCATTAAAGGGGCTATGCACCTATTAAAGGTTAAATTGCCAGATCCCGACATCCATACAAGCAACCCCCAGCCAATTTTAATCCAGTTACTATACATGTAGTCCCCTTCTACGCTAAATAAACTTTGTGACTTTATGCCCATAATAATGCTGAATAGGTTGATCTGGCTGCCTACAGCCTGGCAAACTATTTTCATATGAGTGATTTTTAATGTTGATTTATCATCGAGCATGGTTTTTGAAAAGTATGTGTTGGGCTAGTGTCAATATTTAAAATAAAAAACAGTGTTCCAAGTCACACTTGTTAATTTCTAATTTATTGCTTAAATCTCACAACTTTTTCAAGTTCAACAGCCAATATCTCAAGAACTAAATGACATATTAGAAAACAAAAAACACAATTGAATTCCTTATATTAATAGCTTGTAATTCTTGTGAAATGACTTATCATAAATGCTTTGCCAATGGTCCAATTAGTGGCACACGAAGTAACGATTTTACAAATTTTAAAAGGTCATATCTCATAGCTTTAATTTGATGTATAAGTTGACAATTTTTTTCTTCATAATCATGAGGAGGTCATATATGACCTTCAAACCACCTAATCTGACCTTTACTTCCTGTCCAAACAGTAAGTTCAAATTCAACACATTCTACCGCAAAATTGATATGTCTTTTGAATATGAAATTGATAGTTATTATAAAAGATGACAAACCCTTGCACAATATAATATTGACATCATCGTTGAAAATTTGATTGAACCGGAAGTGGACTCGAACACCGTGTGTTTGTTCTAACAAACACTTAAGCTCTAGTTAGGTGTTCGAGAGCAGCGAACCTCTATTGTTTTGTACTGTTTTTTTTTACTTCTCCTCTTCTCAGTGGCGATCTGTCCGGTAACAAAGGCATCCTTGCTAGCGCATATACAGCCTTCAAACTTAACACATAAACAGAACATATCAAGCAGACGAAACCGTTTTCTGTGACGTCATGATTACGTCATCAGGTGTCGAATTACGCTAAATCAAAGTTTAATATTTCGAAAAATCATATCTCATGAACCACAAAAGATAATTTCACAATCTTTGCATCATCTGAAAGACCTTGAATTATGTAATTTTTCGTTTTTAGACGTAACCCCAATCTGACCTTTCCTTCCGGTCAAAACCGGAAGTTGAAAATTCAAAATTTAAAAATCATATCTCATGAACCATAGAAGATATTTTCACAATCTTTTTATTATCCTAAAGATCTTGAACTATGTCACATTTCGTTTTCAGACGTGACCCAATCTGACCTTTCCTTCCGGTCGAAACCGGAAGGTAAAGTGAAAATCAATACGCTGAATTACTATTCTCTGTATGTACGAATAGACATATCGCGCGTGCACAGAATACGCACACACAGCAATATACGGAGTTTAATATTGGCCTACAACGTAAAGGCCTTGTCACACGGGGCAATTTTCGGGCAATTTTCAGGCAATAAAAAGTTGCTGGCAATGAGTTGCTCGGAGATTGCCCTGTGTGGCATTTCATGCAATCCAGTGGCAATGGTAGACTATATTAGCTGGCTTTCTACTTTGAGGCAATCTGTCGAGGCAATCTCCAATCACATTGCGTATCAGTGATCACGTGACATTTTATCACAAGCAAAACACTTATTTTCAGCGGCGGCCATTTAATTCTCGTTTACATGAAAAATACTGAGAATTTTGCCGTTCTTTTTAACTCCAAAGCAAAATACAAGAAAATAAAATGGGTTACCGAGAAAGAAAATATAATTGCATTATTAAGAGGTGAGTAGATATTATTTAGGGTTTATTGGCCTAGAATGTGCGTTTGTAAAGTAGGCCTATCGTAGACATAATTATTGCATGCACAATCCAATGGAGGTTCGTGACGGACGAAACTGTTGTACTGCATCTATTTCGTAAAAACTATATTGAGTCTACTCTTTCCCTGTTTTTGCAGTGTACCTACATGATTTTACGTTTGCATTTTAACTAAGGATAATGACTGAGCATGGATAGGTGCTATATTGTCCAGAAAAAAGTTTAAAAACTGTGCCATGCAGTAAAAGTCAAAAGAGCATCGTTGGAAAATACTTCATTGTGTAACTCGCCTGTACAGTACATGTATGCAAATCCATGTAAATATATACATGTTCGTGTGTTGTCTCTTCTGCAATTCTGCATGTTCTTCGTGTCAGCGAAATATATCCCTAACTCAACCTAAAGAGATGCTTTTACTTGATTAGTCTGCTAGTTGTAGTCACAAAATTGTCATAGGGGCACCTGTTTTTTCTGGAGCTAGGTTACATTTGTTGTTTTGTTATTATTAAACATAAAGTCTGTCCCTCTATGCTTTAAAGAAAGGTCAGGTCTTATAACATAAAAAAAGATGAAGAGCCTGCATAAAAAAGAAAACTAATAAATGAAGAAAAAGCTGCAGAGGGATGAGTTAATATGAGTTAATTGGAAAATAAACATGCAGTGTTGGTGGCAACATGTGTACACCAACATTCAGGACGGAAAATGCAAATGGGTAGGGTGATGAAGGTTGTTTTGCAATTATAAGGGCATTCTCTTTACTGGAGTAATACATGTTGGTCTTTCCCTATTCAGAATTAATTTTTTCACAGAATCATTTGCACATTTCTTTATATTTTGTATTTTAGCTCTCCAGTATGCTGAGTAATTGGAATTAGATGCAATGGCTGGCATCCAGTGAGAATCAGTTCAACAGCCTAAAGCATCTAAAACACAAGCCCAAGGTAACCAATAAATCAGGGTACAATTATTGTAAATGTGTGTGTGTGTGTGTGGATGATTGCATTCCTCCTGACTGCCCTATGATCCTCATGACCGCACCAACCTACATTGAAGATTGTGATTTTTATTTTCAAAAGCAATTCTTTTAAAACTTTATCCACAATGTTGTATTCTTTCCCAGTGAAAACAGGTCAACTCGTGTGCGTGCCAACTCGTACTATTACCAACTCATTCTCATTTTGGTCAACTCGACCCGTAAAAAATTTATTACTGAATATTTACTGGCATGTGTACGGGTTGACATCCGGTTAATTTAGCTACACTATAGTGTCTATAGTTCCTCATAATACTAGTAGTGCTTATGTCTTGTGTGGTGATGGATGCATTGCAGTTTACTTGATACTAGATTAATTTTCTCACTAAAGTAGTCCAGAAACAAATATCAGCACATTTATTGAGATAATGAAACAGTCACATCATGGAGGAAGGAAGACGTCACATGTAACTTTCTATTCCATTGTAAAACCCTAACTTAAAGGCATTGTTCTGAAGGGATCATTTTTCTAAAGTTGCATAAGTTTTCTGAAGTGACATCAATCCATCATCCTGATAATAACATATGAGGGCATTCTAAGTTATGTGTGTTTTGTTAGCATGACACATTATTCTTCGTCCCTCTTTGAAACATTTAATATTGTTTTACATGATTAGTTTATATTTCAGATCATCCAGTATCCATTTGTGCACTCTACAAGTGGT